>CM008341.1:27380340-27394879 GCA_002525835.2 Ipomoea batatas | reverse complement strand
AATCAAATCTCATAATAGTGTTCTAAAAACCTGTCCACCAAACAATAACAATGACTTTGATTCTCCTGATAGCTAAACCCATGAAGAAAACACACCTTAACTCTTTCTTTTTTTAGTATATTTTAATTTTTAAATTTATTTTTTTTGTGTGTTTAATAATACTTTTAATGTAGTTTTTAAATATATAAATTTTATATATTAATACCAAATTTAATATTTAAAAAATTGAATTAAAATAACTCCAATCAATTAGTCTCGTTAATCAAACCATACACATAAAATGAAACGGATGGAGTATATAATTTTTGAAAATTTTATATATATATATATATATATATATAATCTAAATTAAAAGTTTAAACTTACCTTGTGTATGGTCAGTATCAAATTGAAAATATGTTTCGTATTAATTAGAATTCTAAACTAATTATTGAACTACTTAATTCTAGAACACTGATCAGATGAAATAATGTGCCTTAAAACTATATTAGTGAGTGTTCCAAAACAGAAAACCAAAACTATATTAGTGAGAAAATACTGGATGTTATCCTAGGATGCATGTCAATATGTCATGCGTACATCAGCAAAAACTCAGCAAATTGTTATTATTATTATATATTATAATTTAAAAAAATAAAATAAAAATCACTATGTGAAGTGGATGGATGGTGAAATAAAAATTCAAAGCGCTCAGCCACTCACAACTTAACGCATGCAGTGCGTGTGGTGGTCCAAAACTAACCCACTGTATGCTGCCTGGATCTTCCATTCTTTTCCAAATTCAATCAAAATACTTTCATCTCTCCTGCTTCCATGCACCTTCCTATTTACGTACTTGATGGATATATCGGAGACAGATTCGGTGTGAATCGATCCAAAAAGATGCCAAGTCAAACTCGACCCGAATCAGGCTGACCTCGTAGTTGGTTCCGGGGCCTTAAGGTTGACTACAGGTCGGTCTCGGACGAATTGATCTAAGCTCGATCAAGAGGTCAGGTCAGCAGGGTCACTCTTCGTGAGCTCGGCCGAGACGAATTAGGAGGACGTGGTCAAGTGGGGACCGTAACCGCTCACATTAAGCGGGTGACAGCCGATTTGCGCAGGGTAGTTACCGGAAGAAGCCAAGTCATTTGTTCTCATTTAGGACATAAATTGTCTTCTCAATGCATTTCTTGTACTACTTTGATGAGTGATTAATATAATATCAAGTCACATTGTCGTTATCAATCTCTATATTATCTTTATGTTTATTTATCCTTTAATTAATCCGACTTAGTTGATTCAATCGGACCACCGAGTTAATTAATTCCATCGATCCTCATTATGCCTCTTCACTAATATGGAACAACATATTAATTGCATGCATGTGTTATTCATGAAATATTTAGATTGACAAATTAAATATATGTTTCAAATTGTTTGAGTTACTTTTGAGTTATTTTTAATCAACTTGAGTTTTGAGTAGTTTTGATTATACATATTCTACTAAATTCAATTACCCCTCTTAATTTATTGAATTAATACCCAATTAAGTCCTCGGCTATAGTGATTTTTCTTGATTTAGTCCTAAACAGCTTTTTGTGTGTTTAATTAGGTCATCAATTCGATGATTTTACCTAATTGAGTTCTCAGTTGTTAGAATCAATGGCTAAATCAATAAAAATCACTGTAGTCGAGGATTAAATTGAATAAAACTACTATTGTTAAAGACTAACATGGATAAAATTAATATAGTCAAGACTGAATTGAGTATTAAACTATTAATTTTTAATTACATTATTATTTTAATTTTTTTCTTATGATATAAATTGTAATTGGGAACAAAAAGTAGGCAAGTGTAGCTTTTGGAGAAGGCTGTCTCCTACTGCTACTGCTACCACAACTTAGATGAAGAAGAATCATAAAAAGCACTCTCATCTATTGCTTTTAATAAATCACAAAGCTATATGCCACTCATTTTTAATTTTTAAATCATTCTTTCAACGTTGACAATCTGTCTTCATTTTATTTAATTATAATGCATTGCAATATAATATCCGTATTAATTATATCTGTATTTATTAATAAAATTGCTCCTTCTATCTCGGCATTTTAACAACAAAAGTTACAACTTTAATTTGTGTTGGGTGTCGGTCGAATTTGCCGAGTTCAGCCTCTACTCGATTCGAGATGTGACGTTGCGGCTTACCATGAAGGGGTGTGGTTAAAGGGTTAATGTCCACCTACTTATCACCAATTGATTTTAAGTAGAATATGACAAGCAGATAGGCAAAGAACTCCGTAGTTAAGCGTGCTTGACTTACAAAGAAAATTCAACAATTTGGTCTTTTAATTATTAGGATTTTAGGCTACAAAAGTAGAAAATGGAATTAGATATAGCTCTATCGGATGATGAATTACATTTGTATCTCGATAAACAATTAAAATACGTATAAGAAAATGAAAGTAAAGAATGACATTATATATGACTCGAGAATAATTGAAGATTAAAATGTATTTGTTCTTTTCTAAATTTTTTTTTAAAAAAACTATAGTTATACCAAATACCAAATTTAATATTGTAAGGCGTTCCAATATGTTCTTTCCATTTTATTTTATGATTGTAATCCTCTTAACAAAAGTTAATTACAATGTGCTGGTTTACAATTTTTTTTTTTGAAAGGGCTGGTTTACAATTTATATTTTCTGTTAATTAATAAAATATTAGCAAAACAAATTATATATTTAAAGGTTAGATTAATTTTTATAAAATTTAAAAATGTTAATAAAATAAACAACTGAATAGGAGTTTGATTTACTTTTAACATATAAATAAACAATTTACATAATGCAAAACTGTCTATTAGTCAATAGTAATATTATATGTACTGTTTTTAGATAGAGTTAATGACAGTCAGAAAAATTGGTGAGTTTAAAAATTCTGAGCAATTAAGAGTAAAGTAATATTAAATTGTCATGATTGAGAATAATTAAGGTGTGACATTATATTTGCCTTTCCAAGTATTTTTAAGTTTCAAATTAACTAGATATTAATAGAGGCCAATCATGATCCACACAGCTGCGTGAACCATACTATCAAATAATGTGCATTCAGTACATAAATAATGTACTTTTAATATATTAAAAATATATTTTTGTTATAGTCCACATAACACTGTGTAGACCAGGTCCACAAAATAATTTGCCAATAGTGGCACATGGTAAATTATGAATACGTTAATTTATTTTGATTGATTTGACTAATAATAAGTGAAAGGGAAAATTGTAATTTTTGCCCCTCCATAATATGCCAATTATCAATGTCACCCCTGAATTATTAGTGGTGTAAATGTTGCCCCTCAATTTTCAAAAACGATACATATATTGTCCCTCTCGTACTGATAGGAGGGACAATATTTACACCACGGGAGGGCAATATATGTACCATTTTTTAAAATTGAGGGGCTATATTTACACCACTAATAATTCAGGGGTGACATTGATAATTGGCATATTATGGAGGGGCATAAATTACAATTTTTCTTAAGTGAAATTGCTAAAATAAGTCTTTGGTAAATGATAAATTCTATATATTGGTGATTCGGTGGAATGGCTTCAATTGGCTAAAGTCGATAACATGTTTTATTCCAACAAATTGTATTTTTTTTTTGAAAACCAAAACCAAATGGTAGATTAAAACAAATGAGCAATAGAGTTTGGAGGGACAGTGTCCCAGTACAACGGAGCTTCCTGAGAAGAAGTAGCTAAAATGTGTGCTCTACTATTACTGGCTCTAGGAATAAAATGAATTGAGCAAGAATGAAAGGTGGCCATAATGGCCTTAGTAGCCTCAACCGAATAGCCAACATATGAAAATATGTTTGTCTTGTTCGAAATCAATAGAGACCGTAGCGTGGAACAATCAGTGAACATGTGAATCGAATCCAGCCCACGACCCTTGAGCCAATAAAGAACCTCCTTGCACGCAACTGACTCCGCCATTAGAGGAGAAAAACGTGCAGGGAGACGCGAGGAGAATGCCGCAAGGAAAGTACCGTCGTGCGCCAAGAGAACCGCTCCCACCGCGGCACACTTGGCGTGATGATAATCGTAGCTTGCGTCGAACAGGCAGTGCGCCGTAGCGTCGATGAATGGCGGCAACAGCTGACCTTGGGTGTGGATAGGTGGCGATGGGTGCAGCTGAGCGTGCTGATGATCCGCCACCGGGGCGTGAACCTGGCGCCAAGCGATTGCAGCCGATTTTCCCATCCTCCATACCACCACCGATCGTGGCAGTTTGCACTCCCAAACAGCCAGGTTTCGAGCCCTCCACATGTAGTATAGCACTGCTATCACATAAAATAAATTGTCTTGAGTTTGCATGGAGATTGCATCCTTGAACCATACAACAAAGTCATCACCAACTATAGTTGGCAAATGCAATGAGGTCTCATGCCAAACAAGCTTTGCATAATCACACATAAGCAATGAATGCATGGTAGTCTCATGTAATAGCCCACACATTGGGCATGTTGGGTTCACCTCTACCCTCTTTATAATCAAATTGCTAGTAGTGGGCAAGACATTAGATAGTACTTTCCACAAAAACATCTTCCATTTTGCCGGGCATTTAATCTTCCAAAGATGTAACCATTTATCGTAACTCCCAGGTTGGCCTCCCACCTCTCCCATAATACACCTATAACCTTCTTTGACTGTATAACATCCACGGGGCTCACCTGGCCAGAACCAGGAATCCTCATAATATGGGTTAATAGGCACTTTCAAAATGCTGTCAATGTCAGAAGCAGTAAACAAATCCTGCAAGATCAAAGCATCCCACGTTCCTGTGTTGGGGTCAATAAGGCCAGACACCAACGAACCATTAAAACCAACAGGCATTGGAGTCTGAAACATAGGACTTGGGTCATCTGGCAACCATGGGTGTCCCCATATCAAGGTGGTATTCCCATCTCCAATTCTTCTTCTCACACCATTGCAAACTAGCCCATGGGCAGCCATGATACTCCTCTAACAGAAGCTTGGATTACCTCTCAATGTAGCATCAATAAAAGAGGTTTTGGGAAAATACCTGGCTTTATAAACTCGTGCTACTAGGGACCGAGGTCTCGATAAAAATCTCCATGCCTGCTTCCCTAGCATTGCAATGTTGAAAGCTCTCAAGTCCTTGAAACCTAAGCTACCAAATTTTTTAGGAACACACAATCTGTCCCAGGCCTTCCAATGTATGCCTCTCTCATTCCAGAGCCCCACCAATACCTATTCATAATCCTTTCAATAGATAGGCACACTGAAACAGGAAGGAGGAAAACACTCATAGAAAATGTAGGCATTAACTGGGCCACACTTTTAAGAAGGATTTTCTTTCCTGCCTGCGAAATCAACCTTTTGTTCCATGAACTCAGTCTCTGTTTAATCTTGTCCTCAACGTAGGAAAAAACTGCCATTTTCTCCCTACCAACAAAAGATGGAAGCCCCAAATATTTTCCGAAATTAGGAGCTTGTAAGACACCCAGAACCGGAGCTACTTCATCTCTCACGGCTTCTGTGGTATTTCTACTAAAGCATACACTGGACTTGTGAAAATTTACAACCTGGCCTGACATACTTTCATATTTGATGAGACACTCCTTAATTACTTCCGCCTCCTGAATAGTTGCTTTGAAAAATAAAAGGCTATCATCTGCGAAAAATATATGTGAAATTGGCGGAGCACCCCTGGCTACTCTGCACCCATGAATAAATCCACTAGCTTCTGCCTGCTGTAATAACAAAGAAAGACCCTCAGCACAAATTATGAACAAATAGGGAGATAAAGGATCCCCTTGTCTTAGGCCCCTTGTAGGAGTGGCCTGACCAACACTCCCTCCATTCACAAAGAAGTTGTAGGAGACTGTTGTCACACACAGCAACAGTTTGAAACCAATCATATTAACTACTTGGGGGATTTGCTGACAATGAAAGTACTCAAATAACCCATTACCCAGCAAATTGAAGCGAGAAACTACCTTTTAATATCTTTGGAATACATAATATTTTAAAATTTCAAAGTTTTATTAATTTATTTATTCTTTTTTCTTAAACTATGGATTTCGTTATCGACAATAACTCACTTAACAATAATGGTTGAACCAAATGAACCCCAAGCAGAACACCTAAAGGAAAGTCCATAGCTTCTATATCATAATCTCATTGCATGACGTTGTCATCTATGCTACCAACAATAACCGAATTGCAAATAATACACTACCAACAAAAAGGAAGAGAACAAATAGTAAAGATGAAGACAATGACAATGTTACTCAAAAGAGAATTAAGAACACTTAGAAAAATTCAAATGAAAAGTAGTATTTATTTAGACTATCATTTTTAGACCAAATATTTAGACTATCGATTTTACAAGGTTGCATACATTTATTTTAGTAATAATTATAATGAATTTTCTATATTATCTTGGATTCGTATACTTTGAGTTAGATATTTAAATAAAAAAAATTCGACATTCAATTACCCATGTATAAATTTCTCCTATATAATCTTGCATTGATATACTTTCAAATATTTATTTAAATATAAACATTGGGCATTAACTCATATGCGCAATGCACGTATAAAACTAGTATTACAATAAACCTAATTCACGTTTGATCATGATATATACATAAGGATCAGGTTCGAAGCTTCTCCCGAATAAAACATGTGAATTAATCACAACTTTTGATCTTGTCAAAATCAATAGCTCAGAATGAAGAACAATTAAAAAGTAAGCATAACTAGATCTATTAAATATATGTCACGATGAAACAGAATAAAAATTCTGACAATTAAATAACATTTATTATCTTCCTAAATAATATTAAATAAATTCTGATCCACCGACTTTCCACACTTCTTAACATAACAAATATACAATCATCACAGATATTAATTATGTTTGTAACAATTGAGTATTGTTCATTTTAGCATGCTCATTCGTTATCAATATTTCTGAAGTATTTTACTGTTTTAGACCATTTTGTAAAATTTGTGTTTTGGTACGGCGTTGTTTGGTCATTTTGAAATCAAAGGTTATTTTTGTGTCTTTTATTCAACAAATTCTTGGAAGTATTATCACAATGTCAATAACAGGTGTCTACATCAATAAAGTCTCTCTTGTTTGTTCTTCTAGGAGTCATGACTTAGGGCAAAAATTTTGAAAATATATGAGTAGGAAAACAAACAAGAAAATGACCCGTTTGTAAACAAAATTGCTTTTTTTTTTTTTTTTTTCTCTCGTCTCTCTTCTTCTCTCTCTTTAATAATTTAATTTTAGAGTGTGTTTGAAAATCAGGAAAATGACTTCTGAAAAATGAGTTATTTTCTAAAAAACATTTTCATTTCTAGTGTTTAGTTGCATTCCAGAAAATTGTCTTAGTGTGTTTGGTTCATTTTTCGAAAAATGAGCAGAAAAGGAAAGGGTCAAATACCCTAAACTTTATCAAGGTAAAATCGGCGATCGGCGCCAGTCAAATCATCGTCGATCGCCTTCTACAAAAGATGGAACGCGATCGGTTGGTCGCCTTCCCATCTCAGAGAAAGCGACCGGCCATTAATCTTCTCCGATGAAAGGTAACCAATTCGCCTAGGAGATAGGTCGGGGAAGATGGCTAAGCAAGAATGCCCGGAAGGCGAAGAGAAGAGGTCTAGAAAATGACTTCCCCTAAAAAAAAAAGGGGAAGTTGTTTTCCAGAAAAACAAGGTGAATTCCCCCTTTGACCAAAACTGATTTTCTATGACTTTAATTTTCCAAGCCTTGTCAAATATTGGAAACTCGAAAAATGATTTCTAGAAATCATTAAAACCATTTTCTAAGTTTTCAAACACACCCTTATTTCTAACAGTCTTCTCATGAAATGGTATTATAAAGTTCTTTTTTAAACCTCTTTATATTACTTTTTGAGTCTAATCATATATTTTTTTTAGCCAATCAACTATTTATATTCATTAATTATTTATGAATAGATAGACTTTACCAACTACTATGTAACAGTGTCATCACACTATATAGTAGTTCACGACTCTCCACAAGTTAATTCAACAAAGAAATATTATATAAAGAGAGTTATGTAGTAATTATATATAAAAGTAAATTAAAATAATGGCATGTTAAAAGGTGAACATTTAAAAAATAATTTTAAAAATCAATTGTGGTTAAAAAAAAAATACTCCATGCATAGATAAATTCATTTGTTTATTCTTTTTAACTTCATCAGGAATTGTATACAAGTTGTATTTCGCTAAACACAATAAATAGTGTTCATATAACTTTCAAATGGATCAATAAATTGTGCCTGGCTAATTATATGATGAATATCTTTAATTATTATAACAAATAATTATGTTCAACTCTTAAGTCATAAATATTGAACACTACTGGCATGTAATAAATAATATGATTCTCTATTTGGCATATTAAAGTGCATATACATTAAGGTGGTGTTTGGTAGAATAGAATTGTAATTCTATTCGTACCAAACTTCATAGAATTGCAATTTTATGGTCTGGTTAGAGGGAATTGCAATTCCCTCCAATCATGAAAGTGCTCCAATTCCACACTTGTGAAATTGTAATTCAATGATAAATTACCATTTTATCATTATTATTATTATTATTATTATTATTATTATTATTATTATTATTATTATATAAGGGCATTTTAGTCTTTATTTACTTCTTTCCTTTCAATCCCCAATGATTTTATTCTTTCTTACCAAACAATGTAATTTAAATTTTTACTTTATTCTTTTTCCTACGAAATAATAATTCATTTCTCCATTCCCTCATTCCAACCAAACGTACTTTAAAGTCATATTAAGAATCCCTACATTTTGAACACTCCATGACTTGGTTGATTGATATGGACTCTTAAGAGTTCATTTATTCATTTAAAAAAAAAACATCTTAACTAATTATAAGTAAAGTTTTTTTTTTAAAGTAAAATTTATTCAGATATGTATAATTTCTCTATACATTATGGTATAATCTCAGTACTATAAAATGGGCACAAAAATTTATGCATTAGTAATTTAATTTACTAGAAACAGAATTGTAGTAGATTTAAGAAGTTGCAATATGAGGACACTTGACATCCTGCTTCTTCTCTTTGTTGATCATGTGGAGCCTCTATTTGTACAACCTCAATTACTCATTACCTCATGCTCCTATCCTTCAATTACAATGTGATTTAGTATATTAGTTTCCTCATCTTAGGTAGACTAATCATAATCTCCAGAATTCTTACCTAAGAGTCGTGCTGAAAGAGGTAAATTGTGAGTCACCTAAGCATTTTTATCAGTCAGTCATTGTCGTTGACTCTGTGCACAAGAGATTCAACTTCACACTTCTATTAACTTTTTTTTTGAAAGAAACACTTCTACTATCTTAGGGAGTCCAATTTACAATTTAGGGACCCCAAAAGTCCAAACTCTAGCTTGAAGAGTCATAGTTTCAAGCTGTTGTTGGTGAAAGTCGAATTCCACTCTGACACTGGAATGGTGAGTTTAGGTAATCCAATTATGTGAGTTCCCATCTAATTTTGAATGTAACATATATAGCATGATTAATGATAAGTTGACTCAATTCAAATGAATGAATTAGGGCCAATTGAACACTATCACATTTTTTTACATTTGAAAGAGGACGTACAATATATAAGTTTAAAAAAAATACTTTCGTTCTCAAAAAAAAAAAAAAATACTTTCTATTATTACAATTTCTACTCTACGATTAAAATTTTTTATAGATTACTAGTGAATTGGTTCGCGTATTTGAATAATCAGAAATATATATATTTAATAAAAAATACGCTAAATTGAAAGTGATCATATGTGTTATCTACTTTATTTATTTATTTATTTGTTAACATTATTACCATTTACTATCAATGTTACTCCGTACAAGATTTTCCTTGAAAATTAATAAAAGTTGCTTTTTTCCAAATTGAAGCCTATTAAAGAGGATAAACAGTACAATAGAGATAGAGGTAGGACCGATAATCCTCTAATCTCGCCTAGGATGTAGGAATTGCGGGCTGATTTGCAACAAAAATACGTAATTTTTATTATTTTTTTAAACAACTTAGGTGATGGCAAGTTTATCAAATAAATTCTAAGTTCACAGGACTCGCTCATAGAATAAAGTCGCACCAGTCATGATCTTTAAAGATGAACTGACTACGCTAAGTCTTCGAGAGCAATTTTCTTTTGTTGTTGAAACAAAAAAGGGAAGATTGAAACAAATTCCAACCAAATTGATTTGGCGTTTGATTTGATAAATATAAAATTTTAAGTTTCACTTTTAGTGGAACAATATATTAATCGTCTTGGTTTGAACTAAGTTAAATTTGACAAAATTTTTATTTTAACTCTGTTACATTATTTTTTGAAACCAAAAGTGGTTTCTTCAACACCTAGACGTCTATTAGAGTCAAAACTGGTTAGTAAATAGTACTAAAGTTGTAACCTTTTCTACTGTTGCGTGGGGGGAGGGGGGAACACAGTAAATCTAGGATCACAGCTGGGGCCTGGGGTTGAACCGTTGAACTCAATCTCATGCACTCTCTCTCCAGTGTGTATTACTAAAAAAAAAAAAATGGGGACAAAGTCAAATTAATTAGACCGCTAACTTATTAATCATAAAGTTATGAGTCTGACTTTTCAATTGGAATAATTTATTGACATTCTTGATTTTAATCAGTAGTATGACTTTTCAATTGGAATAATTTATTGACATTCTTGATTTTAATCAGTAGTATGAGTAATTTAAGTTGATTTACTTTCTTATGGTGCTAAGGTCACAAGGCGGGTTTACTAGTGCACATCCTCGGATTAAGCTATTGACTTGCTATTCACAAAGTTACAAGTTCAACTTCCAGCTAGAACAAACTTATGAGCTTTCTGAGTGGTTTGAGCCGGTGTGATTTTTTACGGGCTAAGATCACAAAGTGAAATAATCTGTTAAGCTTTTTGGTAATTTGAGCCAATGTAGTTCTTTACGACTAAGGTCACAAAACAAATTTGTTTAATGCACATCTTGGGACAGTGACTACGGGTCGTGTGCAAATTTTAGTATTTCCTACGTAGAAATGAAGTAAAGTATTTGTATTTAATGCTGGATATACATACCCATGGTGGCAAACGCAGATTCAAGCCTTTTTCAATAGGGAGATGAGTGGTGAATTGGATCCATATATACCCACTCTCCATTACTCTCTCTCTCCCTCTCTCTCAAGATTCCAAAACCGCGTCGGTGAAATAAACCCAGACGCGGAGCTAGAGTGAGAAAGGGGGGCATAAAGCCTCCATTCATTGCATCATTTGGAGAGAGGGGGAGGTGGAAGGCTATTCAAGAATTTGAGGCATTTCTGTAAACACCATTAAGGTACTAGAAGCCTCCCCTTTGCTCCCTCTTCAGCACCCTACTTGTTCTGTTTGTTTGTGCTCTGATGGGTCATTGGGTTTTTGGCGAAAAGCTTTTTTGGAATTTTTTTTTCTCTTTCGTCACTTACTCTTTTGAACTGATCCAAATTGGGTTTCTGGGCCTTCTACTAATTAATGTGTTTTCTGTGATGAATTTCATTTCCCCACTCAACTCCACTCACTGTTTTTAATTGGAAAGCAACTCAATAAGTGGCACTTCAACTTTTAGTATCTACTCCATTACTGTTTGCTTAATCTCAAATCTCAATTCCGCACTATCTATTGCAGGTCCGTGGAAATTTCCATTTCTGTTTTATTGTTTCGCTCGTGAAATGCTAAATTTTCGTGGGGTTTGTGGATCTTAGTTTGCAAATTAGGAAAACTTCCTTTTTTCTGCATTTTGCCCTTTATAGTGAAGAATGTTTGTTTTCTATTGTTGATTTTATTTGATATGGATTAGTAATTTGTTTCTGAGGTTTAATTTTTCAGGCCGGAATATGGCTAGGCCGCAGCACCGTGGATTATCCGGTGGGGGTAGTTGCCGGTTCTCAGGGAACGGCCAGGATTTGTGGGATGATTCACAGATGAAAGAAAAGATAGAGAAGGAAGATTTGGAGCAGAGTGGATCAGCTTCTGATCAAAGCTACTTGTCTGTAATATCCCCTTTAAGGATTCTTTTTCCAGACAGTTCACCTTCTAAAGGTGGTGGTATTGGTGAAAATGGTTTCTTATCTGATCCCTTTAACCCGGGGACGGGGAGAAGTCGATTTAAGTTCACCTTACTTGTGCTCAGATTTAGTTTAGTTGCCATTGTAGTTCTTTCTCTTGCTGGATCCTTTTTTTGGACCATGTCGATAACAAAGTCATCAAAAGTTCGAATATTTCATGGGTATAGGAGACTTCAAGAGCAAGTGGTGTTGGATTTAAAGGACATTGGACAGATTTCTCTCGGTTCTGCTAAACCGAAGGATCTGGATTACTGTCCTCCCGAGAGCGAGAATTATGTGCCGTGCTTCAATGTTACTCAAAGTCTTGGATTGGGCTTTTCTGAGGGTGAAGAGTATGATCGACATTGTACGCCTAGGTTCCAAGAAGGTTGTCTGGTTCCTCCGCCTGTTAATTACAGAATTCCTCTTAGGTGGCCTACTGGAAGGGATGTTATTTGGCTTGCCAATGTTAACATCACGGCACAGGAGGTACTCTCTTCTGGGAGTTTGACGAAGAGGTCAGTACAATTTTTTACTTTATGCTACACCAACGTTTTTGTCGACCTCTAAAGTTGAATTCCTTTTTTACCCTGTCGTGCAATTGCAGGATGATGATGTTGGAGGAAGAGAAGATCTCGTTTCGTTCAGAATCTTCCATGTTTGACAGTATTGAAGACTACTCACATCAAATTGCTGAAATGATTGGGCTAAGAAACGAATCCAACTTTGTGCAAGCTGGGGTAAGTGGTTTGCATTGGATCATAAATTGCTTTTTGGTTTCTTTTTGTAATATACTATTTTTTGGGTAGATTCTGAATTTCTCATGTTCTAGCTTTGCTTGTTTGTCCTTGTAGATTAAAGCTGCAAGCAATAGAATGTCAGTAAATTGTAGGGTGTATACAGATAAATATAAACTTTTGTAAAACCTGCATTCAATATCATCTCCATATAACTATGCATTCCTCTATATGAATTTCCAACTTTTTACTTCAAATTTAAGTGAACTAGATTGCTGAGTTCTTTAGATCATCTTTAATGAAATTTTCCATGTGGTCTGAAGGGATAAAAAGGATAATGTTTTGTCTCATAAACCGGTATGCTGTTTTCCGTTTACACTGATAGAGCATGTGCAATAATTAACTAGAAGCTATAAATTTCAGCAATCATAGATTTGCGATTCATCTAGATCTTTGATGTAGTTTATTCTCAAGTATGTCTTATTATAAACTACATTTACAACATTTTCAGGTTAGACTCATCTTGGATATTGGATGCGGTTTTGGTAGTTTTGGCGCACATCTGTTCTCCAGCCAACTATTAACTATGTGCATTGCAAACTATGAGGCTTCTGGCAGTCAAGTTCAACTTACTCTTGAAAGAGGCCTTCCGGCAATGATTGGTTCATTTAATTCGATGCAATTGCCTTATCCGTCTCTTTCTTTTGATATGATACATTGTGCCGAATGTCACATTGACTGGGATCAGAAAGGTACTAATAAGCTAGAAAGGGGAAGTTGTGTTGCTTTAGTTCATCCTTTACTGTTTCTTTTAGATTCTCAATCGCCCAGTGAAAATAATTGGACAAAGTGGGTGGAACCATCGTTATTTCATTACTAATGATTTCAAAATCCCTTTTTTGGGTATAAGATTTTAGGATATTTAGTAATCTGTATTTTAGATTATTTTTTTCTGGATAGACATTACAAAATGCCACTTCAGTCTTTAAGAATGGATTGTTTTTAACCTTTTTTAAAAAAAAAAAAATCTGCTATGCTATGTTAGTACTCAATCCGGTCCGTGTAGCTATTAGACTATTACTCGTATAATTTTTTCATTAGCGTTATTGATGATGTTATGCACTTCTTGATGTGGTTTAGATGGTATTCTTTTGATCGAAGTGGACCGGATACTAAGACCTGGCGGATATTTCGTCTGGACTTCATCTGTTATGAATGCCCGACGGTCACTTCGCAACAAAGAAAATGAGAAAAAATGGAACTCCGTTCGCACTTTTGCAGAAAATCTCCACTGGGAGTTGTTGTCACAGCAAGATGAAACTGTTGTTTGGAAGAAGACCAGTGAAAAGAAGTCTTATTCTACCAGGTAAACCCAAGTTTCATTTCAACACAAAAGAGAAGTAAGTACAATTTTAACCTCTAAAAGAATGTTAGCTTCTCACTGGATCAAGCTATTTAAACACCAGCAAAATCTTTATGACCCGAACAAACTCCTTAAAATTAGAAAACTACAATGCCTATTTAGCAAGTTTAAGCGATCCACATTTTATGTCTCTGATTGCTTATATATGCACGTGACAGAATGCAGTGTGACCATTAAAGTTGTGAATGATTTATATTTCAGCTGACTTATTCCTAA
>CM008341.1:27360052-27370405 GCA_002525835.2 Ipomoea batatas | reverse complement strand
ATCCAATTTAGTTCAGAAGTTGTAGTAGTGACTGACTTGTACTCTGCCTCTGTTGATGAACAAGCAACTGTCCTCTGCTTCTTAGAGGACCACGAAATAGGGTGTCGTCCAAGATAAACAATATTAACACTTGTTGAAGTGTAGTCATCCTAATTGCCCGCCCAATCAGCATAAAAAATGTATGAAGAGAAAATTCATTATTCATGATAAGAAAAATGCCATAGTCGTCAGTACCACATAAATACCGAAGCAAGCGGTTCAGTGCACCACAATGCTCTTGCGTCAGTCAATCCATTAACTATGATAGTTTATTGACCGTATGCGCAATTTTCGTAAGAGTGATGCATAGATATTGTAGGTTGCCTACAACGGCTCTATACTCAAAGCAATCAGACAATGATATACCAAACACAACTAAGGATATGGTTGGTTTGCACATGGAAATCGAAACGGAATGAGTATCAAATACTTGGTAATGGTAATGAGTTTTGGTGAAAGTGTTTTGCATGTTTTGTAGTAGGGTGGAATGAGAATGATTAGCAATATTGTTGTTTCATTATGTATGATCCTATAATGTGAATAAAGATTTTAAAAATACAAGAACACAAAATCAAGACAATTGATCTAATATAAAGACATATAAAACAGCAATATGAACAAAAAAAATCTAAATAGTTGGGGAAGCGATTGAGGATGAATAATAGAATGTAACCATTATTTTATTAGGGAATGAGTTTTTCAATTAAGGAGGTAATCAAAACCCATAGTAGTGTTCTAAAAACCTGTCAACCAAACAATAATAATAACTTTGATACACATTCCTTATAGTTAAACATGTCAACCAAACACATCCTAAGATTTGAGTATGGGGAAATAGGTATCGCAACAGGCTTTGCTCCCTCCATATTCGTACGAGCAAGAAGATCTTTGATGTACCATTTCTGTGTGAGAAGCAACCATGACTACTTTATTATTTCTTATTGTAATAAGCAAATAGGTTCTTTATTATAAAATTCTTATGGTTAGCATTTTCTTATATTTTTAAATTTAAAAATTTACATTTACTTGTTTAATAGAATGTTAATTTAAATTTTAAAATACTCATCAGAGCTCTTGAGTTCGAGTTCTAAGTAGCAGTTACCTTAAAATTTAATCTCACAAGGCCACAAGGGTGTACACATGATGAGTTTGAGCAAAAAGAATTTATAGGGCATTTGGTTAGAGGGAGGGAATTAAGTAGGAAAAGAATTGCAATTCTATAATAGATGAATAATGTGAGAATAAAGTGGTAATTTAAATTCCAGTATTTGGTTTGTAGGAATAGAATTACTAGAAATTTCAATTACAATGTTTGGTATACGAATTGAAAGGGAATAAGTAATATAAAGTCCAAAATGCCCATACTTATTATTATTGGTGTTGTTGTTTTTGTTAGAGTAAATTTTCATTTTGGTCCACTGACTATATGGGTCTTGTTAATTGCAATCCACGACTTTCAAAAGTGTTAATTTAGTACACTAACTATGCAATTTTTATCAATTTTGGTCACTCCGGCCAAATTGCCGGGAAAATTTCGCCGATAAATTTTAATAGTTAAAATAATGGGGGCATTTTAGTCATTTCACATCTCTTTTCTTCTTCTTCAACGAATCCATCTTTTCCACCATGTTTCCAGCGAATGTAGTAAACTCTGAGTACGAAGTAATAACAAGCCAAGAAAAAAATGTATATTTACCTGGCAATGCTTATTGCTAAATGCAAATTTGCTATGCCTATGCACCTATGCTGGTCGTCGATCATCGGTCGGAGAACAGAGACTAGACGGACCGAGAAAGTGCAAGGGGAATAGTGATGCTGTGGGTCGTCGACTTTGCTAGTGACGACGTCGACGACTAGGAGACGAGTATAGACAGTGGATTTACGTCACCGTCGTCGCCGCTAGTATTGAAGATGTCTCCTCTCGCTGTCTTCCTCCGTCCTACTGGTCCCATGAGGAAACCATAGCCCTAATCGATGCATATTGGGGCAAGTGGTACTCCCTCTGTCGCGGTAATCTCTGGGCCAACCACTAGTACGAAGTCGCCGATGATATCGCCGTTAGATGCCCCGTCGGTACTCCCTCTGTCGCGGTAATCTCTGGGCCAACCACTAGTAGGAAGTCGCCGACGATATCACCGTTAGATGCCCCGTCGGTTCTCCCAATACCATCGTGTAGTGCCGCCACAAGATGGAAAAGCTCAGGAAATGATACCATGCTAAGATTCAATGTGCGCCCCCTACGGTGGTGTTCGCTCTCACCATTACTACTCCTCCTGGGTCTTGTTCAAACTCATGGATGCCATGGAAAGTGGTACCACTGCCATCGTCGTTGCATCTCCGCCACCCAATGAGGAGGAACTCGAGGATGATGTGGAAGATATATATTTGGTCGGAAACCACATCAGTGATATATATTCGCCCGAAAACAATATGGTAGCTCGCCAGAGAAAAAGAATGTTGGTCCCAATTGAGTGGTGAAAAGTCTAAAAGGGGGGGGGGCTGAATGGACTTTTCTAACAATTTAAAACTTTATAACACTTCAATCAAAATAATTCCAAGTGAATAAATTCAACTTGAAATGCACAGCGGAATATCGTACGGTAAAGTGCTATAACTAAAGTTACGTAAAATTAAAGAGATAATCCACATGCAACATGTCGGAATGTCTTAAAATAGTGATGGACAATTTTAATAAAGTCCTCGCAAGTGCACGAGTCAATTGTAGTGATAGCATGCTCTAGCAAGGGTTGAACCTATAGGGAATTGTAACTATGCAATTTACAGCCGAAACTTGTAAAATAACTTGGATAAATTAAATAATTAAGAACCAACAAGAACCAGAGAGCAGGTAATTAAGTAACTAGCTTGAAAAATAATAAAATAACAACGACGCAAGTTAGCAAAGGATTAAAGACTAGGAACATGAATCACATTAAGGGTTCGTTCTTTCGTTAACATGATAACTTCGTATGGCGTCCAAAGGAAATCACGTTTTTTAGCCATTCATGTACTTAAGATACTTATTCGAATGACTAAAACCCACTAAGCCTGAAAGAACTTACGGAATACCTGGGTTATGAACCAAAATAAACAATTTAATAAGATAACCAAATTATTTATCATTTTTATCCTATAGAGCTTGGGATTAATAGGGGCATGGTATATACTCTATAACTCGCCTCAAACAAACTAATTATGCTAGAATTGATCAGGTTCAACACAACTAATCGCAATATAAAATTACAGGACAAAACTTAATTGGATTGGCAAAGTTGAAACTTAAATCACTGCAAGATATTCATGATAGTTAACATCATATTTCTAGCAAATCTAAACTAACAGTGCATCGTGGAATTAACAATTTTGGTCACACAACATCAATTTCCAATACATAATGTGAATAGAGCACAATTAAAAATAAAGAGAAAGGAAGAAGATTGTCGTGCGGAATTGCTGCGAAAATCTTTGCTGCCGAATAAGGAAATCTTCACTGCTGGAAATTTGACCGCTGAATAAAAATTGCTGCTGTCGAACAACCGCCTCTCCCCGCCGGGATTAACTCACTGCCGACCAGAACTGCTCGTTGCCACTGGAATTAATCTACTGCCGAACCAAAGTTGGTCCAGTAATTGATGATCTTGGTCTGTGCTATCGCCCACCTTTTATACTCATTCAACCCAACCGCTCTCCCGTTGTTCCATTGGATCGCTGAAGAAATCTGAAGCTTCGATTCACTCGTCTCCCCTCAGGTTGTAACTATGCAATTTACAGCCGTAACTTGTAAAATAACTTGGATAAATGAAATAATTAAGAACCAACAAGAACGAGAGAGCAGGTAATTAAGTAACTAGCTTGAAATAATAAAATAACAGTGACGCAAGATAGCCAAAGGATTAAAGACTAGGAACATGAATCAATAATCACTAATATTTTTGCAGATTAGTTTAACTTGCCAATCAAATTAAGGGTTCGTTCTTTCGTTAATATGATAACTTCGTATGGCGTCCAAAAGAAATCACGTGTTTTAGCCATTCATGTACTTAAGATACTTATTCGAATGACTAAAACCCATTAAGCCTGGAAGAACTTACGGACTACCCGGGTTATGAACCAAAATAAACAATTTAGTAAGATAACCAAATTATTTATCATTTTTATCCTATAGAGCTTGGAATTAATAGGCATGGTATATACTCTATAACTCGCCTCAAACAGACTAATTATGCTAGAATTGATCAGGCTCAACACAACTAATCGCAATATAAAATTATAGGACAAAACTTAATTGGATTGGCAAAGTTGAAACTTAAATCACTGCAAGATATTCATGATAGTTAACATCATATTCCTAGCAAATCTAAACTAATAGTGCATCGTGGAATTAACAATTTTGTTCACACAGCATCAATTTCCAATACATAATGTGAATAGAGCACAATTAAAAATAAAGAGAAAGGAAGAAGATTGTCGTGCGGAACTGCTGTTAAAATCTTTGCTGCCGAACAAGGAAATCTTCACTACTGGAAATTTGACCGCTGAATAAAAATTGCTACTGCCGAACAATCGCCTCTCCCCGCCGGGATTAACTCACTGCCGACCGGAACTGATCGTTGCCATTGGAATTAATCTATTGCCGAACCAAAATTGGTCCAGTAATTGATGATCTTGGTCTATGATATCGCCCACCTTTTATACTCATTCAACCCAACCGCTCTCATGCTGTTCCATCGGATCGCTGAAGAAATCTGAAGCTTCGATTCACTCTTCTCCCCTCAGGTTCGTTCGGCGTTGTTATTGACTGGCCTAAATCTCCGCACAAAGAATTTTGACCAAAACTAATAATAATCTTTTTACATAAATAGAACATATTTAAAAGCTTAAATAAATTAGAACATGTATTTAACTAGGCTACACTTATTAAACTCCTGCTGACCATGTACTACTAAAAATATTATTATTATTATTATTATTATTATTATTATTATTAAATTGAGTTAAGAAATTATTGGACTGACACATTTTAATAACAAAATTAATTTAATAACAGAAAACCCCCCAAAATTAAACAATATTATTAAAGGAAAATATAGTAATAATAAATAAAAGTAAATATAAAATTAATTAACTATTGCAAATTAACTATAGAAAGATTATTTAAAATAACAATAAAAATAATGTTTATCAAATAGCTCAAAGAATATGTTTGCAAAGTTTGAAGCACATGCGAACGTGGAAAAACACAAACTCGGATGTATAAATCAACACGGTATGAAATGGGTTAGTGAGTCAAATATACAAAGTATGTAAAGTGCTATAAAGTAAAGAGAGGCAAAGATTTATAGTGGTTCAGAGGTGGTGTAATCCTCCTAGTCCACTCTTCTCCTTTCACTCCAAGGAGGGAATTCCATTATCTCGTTCACCCAGATATAAATAGTGAAACACCATTGCTACACAAGCACTTCCCGAGTGTCACACACAAAGCTACACGCAACCATGAGCTCCTCACACAAAGCTAAGCTCCCGAGCGCCTCGCACAAAGCTATGCTCCCAACCAAGTGTCTTGCACAAAGCTACACTTAGTTCCTCCGAGTGTCTCGCACACAGCTACACTCCTTTCTACACTCCGTAGAGATGTTTTTGTAAGAAATAATTTTTTTTTCTAAGACTTGAATTCTCTCGTGTATAGCTCAATATCTCAGCACTTTATATTTTGATCGTAGTAAGTTCGATGCAACCGTAATGCCTCTGTTCAACCGTTCCATGCTTGTATTCAAGTCTTCTTGGGCTTTTTATAATTCAAAGAATTATTTGCCCATTGTGAACATTCAAACTTTGAGCATTCACTTGATCTGATTGGTCATGTCAATTTGATCTGATGGTCATACCTCTTCATTAATGACCATACCGTTGATTTGATAACTTTGCCAATTTGATCTGATAACTTTGCCAATTTGATCTGATAGCTTCTCCAATTTGATCTGCAACATTTAATGCCGCTGGTAATTTGCTCACAAAGTCTTCTAATTCGGCTTGATTGGTCCTTGAAACTTGTAGCATCCAATTTTTGACTTTGTTGCCTTCACAACCTGATTAGTACTTACTATATAACTATAATACTATTTACTAATTAGAATCAAGTGTACTTAAACTACTTACAAACTCAAATGTGTTCCAATTGCGCTCACAACCCGAAGATGAACAACAAAGACTTATTATGTGCATTGCAAGTGATTGAAGCTCAGCACTAAGTCCACCAAAAGCATTCCACCAATCAACTACAAAAACAATTTAAGATTTATCATGTTCAATTGTTAAGCTTCGTACTTAGTACTAGTAGTTACTTAGATAGTATTACTTACTAGGATTTTTTGTTTTCTGTTGCTTAATTGTTAATTCCATCCCAAAGTCTCCTCTCATCCGATCATAATTGTCAGCTTGATTGCTAATCTTCACTTGCAAGTCATCATCAGTGATCATCTTCACAAGAACTGCATTGAACATGAATCGTTGCCTACGAACATATGTACTATCATTCTCCTTAAGATCAAAATATTTAGAAGAATTTAAAAACAATGCAGCTCCATATAACTTCACTTCCATTTGATCTTCCCATCTCCCCTCAACAATATCCATCAGCTTTGTCAACAACCTTGGCTTGCTTGTAAATATTTCGATGAGCTTCTTCTTTGCAGTCAACATAGCCATATCAAGCTCGGGCATAGCTGGAGTGATATCACCATCAACAATCCTCAAAACAATCAAAAGGGGATGTGATGCCAGAATGAACTCCTCAACATATGTCCAAAATCTTGATGAAAGTACAGTGTCACACACCATTTTACCTGTTTCCATGTTAGCTAACCTAGAGTTGTTCCAATCCTCACTAACAAATACATTTCTCAAAGCAGTTTTGTTCTTGTACAAACTCTGTAATGTGAGGAATGCTGTTGCGAATCGAGTAACTCCCGATCTCACAAGATCTTTCCCTCCTATTTGCTCTCTCATAGCACTAATCGAGTAACATTGTTGCATCGTGTACCTCACTTGATGCAGCAACTGACTCTATGAAGAAAGTCCCCTCGGGACTATTAGCAAGGAAATTGATCAAGTGTCTACCCTTCCTATCTGTCCACCCATCTGACATGAGTGTGCATCCGAATTCCTTCCAAGCACGCATGTGTTTTTCTTTCAACTTGTTAGTTATTTGTTTTGCTTTTGCAAGGAGCGGCAGTCGTAACTCATGAAAAGTAGGAATGGAATGTCATTCTCATAGAAGAAATCTGCTATATGCATTATTGCCCTCTCTTTTTCTTCCTTACTCTTTGTACAAGCTTCAAGAGTTTTTTGAGTAGGACCCTTGGAATGTCTCTCCGCAATGACTTGTTCAGGAGTTTTTCTACGAAGTGCTGCAACCGATTGATTTTGCTTTCCCACTTTTGCTTGCGGTGCTGAAAATCTTAAAGTTGATTGTAATTATTGCTTTCTTTTACTCGCCGTCCCGAAACTTGGATAAGTAATGGAATCATGAGAAGATGGTTGTTTTTCTCCCGTTTCTTGCACATCATCATTCACATCAATAACATCATCATCCAAAACCACCCTTGCTTTCTTCATCCTTGATGTGCCTTGCATATATTGTTGTATTTCTTTCATAATTTCGGTGGTTGTCTTTAGACATTTTGCAACATCTCCATAACCGGCCGCAAGGTGTTGTGTTTCATCTTTTGATTCTTGAATGCATTTGTTTATGGCAAAGCGAACATTCAACCAAGTCTTTGTTTGTTAAGTCCGGCCAATATCCGTATTTCCATTCCGGATCATTGGATTTTGCTTTCCTCTTAGGATCAGTAGATGGATCATAGCTCGCATTTGACTCATTTTCAGTCATATCTTAGTATCCTAGTGTTCAAACAATAAAGGAAATTAGAGTTAATCAAATAATTAAAAAAAAAATTAGCGGGTAGTGTGGCACTGCCTCTGCCCACTGTCAAGCCATAAAAAAAATCTTTTCAATCAAAATATATTTATTTAGACTCCAAACCATGAAGAGATTAAGAATAATAACATAAATCTTTAAAAAAAAATTAAGTGCTGGGCAGTGAGGCACTGCTGCCTAGTGCCCACTGCCCAGCCCAAAAAAAAATCAAATAAATAAGGTTTGGTGATAAAAAGATTAGGATTTAGGAGATTAGAAGAATAATTAAATAAGCAAAATTATATCATAAAAAAAAATTAAGGACAAGTGGCAGTGAGGCAACACTGCTTATGCCCCACTGGCCACTGCCCCCTTACAGTTTATAAATGCATAATATACGAAGAGCTGAATGAAGAAGAGACTAGAGAGCTCATCTCAGTTCAGCTCTCGCCTCTCAGAAATGAAGAAGAGACTAGAGAGTCACAGACGAAGAAGAAAGAAAGAAGAAAGGCACCTGAGTAGTGGATGCCTGACGCGGTGCGGTGGAGACGACAGCGCGACGACGACGGCAGTGGGACGGCGACGGTGGAGCTGAAGTCGCAAGTGCGTTCTTCGCGGTGCTTGTCTAGTTCGAAATGTTCTACACTTCTACGTGACTTCCTCACTCTCTATTCTAAGGTTGTTAACTAATACCAATTTTTTTAACAATAAAATTTAAAAAAAAAAAAAACAAACAAAAAAACAAATGGGACGAGTTTGCGGGTCGGACGTCCGGGTAGGCGTCCATGGCGTCGCCTAAGACGCCTTAGCGACGCCTGAGGTCGCCTCGCTTGGGCGAGGTGAAGCCTCTTGGCGCCCTGTCTCCACCAATAGGATGCCAAGGCGTCGACTAGGTGACTCCTAGTCGACGCTGTAATAACTATGCTCCTGACCATCATTCCTTGAATGTCCATTGCAATGACCAGCGCGTCACGGTGTGGAGTCCGACATCGGGGCAAGTCGTCATTGGTAAAAGTGATGGGCTCTCGGCATGCTCTCTTCTAGTAAGATCCTGAGTAGTAATTGCCCCCACGTACACTTGCCTAGCCCAAGCTTTTCGGGTGCCTACCGTGTCTCCCTCCTCCGGGATGCCAATGATCATGTTGATGACAGGCTTACCCTTCCAATCCCTACTACTCTCTTCCTCGATTGCGGGTTGCTTGCCCTTGCCGGTCGAGGGGGATATCACGAAGCCACTATGGGCCTAAGCGTTGCTACTAATTGGCTGGTCGACCACGCTGAATGAGCTTTTCGAGTTCAGCATTTAGAACCTCGAGTGTGAATTATTTCGGTGGTATTGACAATACATGATTGCGTGTGGATCCAAAACTTATAATTTGTCCCCTAGTCGTACGGGTGGCGGAGGTGACAACTGCTCTCGTACCTCCTAAATGGATTGCGCATGTGGTCGGTAACCACTCGGTTCCAACCTGTCGTGCACTCCTCGCGTAGTAACTCGACTAGTCGTGGCCCCCTCTAGCCGACTACTCTTAAAGTCATCTGGCCGAGGGGCGCTTTAGTGTTGCACCTGACTGCCTTTTCTCCTGTTTGACTGCCTCCTTAGTATCGACAAGCAGGTTAGCTCTCTAAATGGCTTGAGCATATGTTCAGGGATTCTCGTCGCGCATCTTACCGTACTACCCGTCCTGATGCAAATATTCTATATAAAAGGCCAGCATTGTCTAGTTGTCGCATCTTCCTTTGACTGCTTGAACCTCTTTCTAATACCTGGCCAAATAACTTCGCACGCTCTCTCTTTCATCTTGGCGTACCCAAGCCAAATTAAAAAATTTCTTAACAAATTTAACATTTAAGAAATTTACTTAAACTACCAAGCCGCCATAAATACTTGCCAAATTTGAATTAGGAAAGAATCCCCACATATCTGCCATAAATGTCTGATTCCTTACTATCGTCGCCTCTGAGGGCGCATCCAGTCAGGCACCACTACCCGACTACCTGCGTCAGCCGGGTTACTCGGGCCTTCTCACCCGTGCCACAAGCTGGAAGGTCTAGCTGGTCGGCAGGGCTTCAAATACCAGGGCCCTTCAAGCCGGATACCCCAGTCGGGGGTATCATCAATTGTATTTAATGAGGTTTTGCGTATTCTGTTTTGTAATCAAACTTTGTTGATTGAAATAATTGTAATTTGTTTAGTAATATGTTTTTATTAACTTTTTTTTTTACTTTTTTTTTTTTTACATTTAGTATTATTGTATTGATTTTTTTTTTATATGATGAAATTATTTTTAATAAAATCTCGAGAGAGAGAAAAAGAAAAAATTAGAGAGATGAAAAACTGGAGGAATAGATAATGGAAATTAGAAAACTAAAGAAATGAAAAGAAGGAAAGAATGAAG
>CM008341.1:27175914-27187512 GCA_002525835.2 Ipomoea batatas | reverse complement strand
GTTCATGGCACACTACCAAGTGGCGTCACACTTTGGACTCCCACATCCTCATTCGGTTGGGGCATTTCATCAAACACTTTGTCTACCACTCCTCTCGGGTCATGTTCTTTCGAACTAAGAGCGGAGATGTGGGTGAGTGAGACTCATGAGTGGCCGCTATCGCGCACACACTCACTTCCTTTGGGTTTGCTACCTAATGTGGCCACAAAAGGCACAAAGCTTAAAGAACATCATCCACACAAGTTCAACATCCAACAAGCAAGCAATTCACAAATTATAGCAATAATATTAAACATCCACATAGATCTACCATGGGGCCACCAATCCTCTTTCTAGTCTACTCTAACATAATAAGAAACAAGAAAGGGAAAGGAAATTCAAAGAAACAAGTAATAGATTAGAAATTAAAGAGAAGGGTTACCACCCCTTGGAAAAGGGGGCATTACAACCTTGACCTTGAATCCCAATCTTCCTTCTTGCCCTTACTCTACTCTATCTATGAATGAAAGGAGTTTTCCCCCAAGAGGGGAGAAAACTCTCTAGATCTATCTATCCTATTCTATCAAATTTTCTGATCTAAGCTCCCTCCTTCCTTAGGTTTTTGGACAAAAGGGATTTATATAGGTGACAAAGAAAAGGGACAATTTTCCCAAAATAACCCTTGGCCCGACCACGAGTGCTCACACGCGTGTGAGTGGCGTGGGGGCTCTCTGGAATGATTCCACGCCCAACCACACGCGTGTGAGGGGGCGTGGGGCGCTATTGCATGATGGCTTGTTCACCTTTTTGCTCCATTTTAGCTTCAAATCCCTTTCCAACCTGTGAAATGCTTCAAAACTATTTCTGGAAATGTTGTTAGAGGAAACTAATCGCATTTGAGCTGAAACGCATGCAATTGTTGTGAATGGATGCCAAAACGATGCGATTTTAATCTAATAAAGACCCCTTAAAAGTGCTATCCTTAGTGCTTATCAAACTTTCCACACTTAAACCTTGCTTGTCCTCAAGCAAGCATACTTTTCTAAGCCCTAATCATGTAAGCGCCAAGGATAGTTCATTCTTTCACGGTTAACCAATCAAGTGATGTGTAGGTGTTCGGAGTTGAGTGGGTGAAATCCCCTACACTATCTACCAAGACTGCTAAACTCGTGCCAACAAAATGTAAGAAATATGCTAAGGAAGTCAAGTCTCAGGAGATATAACATAAAAAGTTTTGTTCACACCTTCAAGCATGCAAGTGACAAAATGGTTTCACCTTGTATTTTCTAGGGGCCTCTAGCCGATCCGACTAGTGGGAATGATGCTCACCCCCTAGCCAACTTTCACCTAACGCCAAAGCCCCTTTACATTAAGATAAGTGAGGCAGGGACATGGACCGCTCATCGCCATGACTTGGGCGATCACTCTATTTTCTCACCTCCTAGGATAACGTCATCGGACTACCCGACTTCACATGGAGATCCATGCTTTTTCGAAGGTCAGTGCAATGGGTGCCCGAATCCTAGCGAGGCGGCTCACCTCCTCTCAATTTTCTCTTCTCCTAGGAACATTTTAAAGTGAACAACCGACTCCAGATATAGCATTCGAAGACTATGGTTCAACACTTCCTAGCGAGAAGGCTTCCCTCAAATTTTATCTCTGGGAGTGGGCCTTTTTAAAGCGTTTATTCACGCTTCACCATATCAACCCCTCATGCCTTTTTCTAGGGATTAGGGATTGTTTTCACTCAAAGCTCACTTAGGCTCTCCTTTTGCCCCATGTCCTGCTAGATTAGTTTCATTTCCGGGCTTCGCAATTCTTATCTTTCTAAAGCTCAAGGAATTTACACTCCCACTTCGAGTGATCCTTGACTAAGGTCCAAACAAAATACAAGGTGAAGGCATGTAAGCACTCATAAAAATCTTCAATTTTGTGGGTCAATCATGCAAATTGGTGCAAGGTGTAACTTTCCAAAGCATATTTAAGACATTAAATTTTTGGCACAAGGTTAGGAGCCCTCCTAGATAGTATTGACAATAACACACCCTCTAGGTTCCTATACCTTATCACTTAATCACTTAACTGTTTCAAGAAGCAAAAAGCATACACCCTTTCCACACTTAGAAACAAACATCGTCCTCGATGTTTCCATAAGGAACGGAGGAAAAAGGATATATGTTTAAGGGTTCTACACATGCCCCTTTTCCACACTTAAAAGTGTGAATTGGGCTAAACAGTTCTAACAAACAAACTTCATCTATCACAACAATTTCATGCAGCTCTTCATTTGCGATTCTAGAAAATAAAGCACACTAAAACAGGGCATTGAATTAGGATAAAAGAAATACTTACAATTTGTATCCTTAGAAAAGTTTTGCAATCTGGCTTTGCCCTTTTAAGATTGGTCTTCATGATTGTTGATGGAGTGGTCCTTTCTTCTTTTATTTCTGGGTTGCCTCCCATAAGCGCCACGTTTAACGTCTTTGGCTAGACGAAACGTGCATGATAAAACATAAACAGAATTGCAGGTAAAGTTATAAACAGAAAATAAAAGGATTGTCCACAATCAATTGTTCAGAGTTAACAGTTCACAAGTCATCATCATTAAGATTTATCTTTTCATTTTCTTCAGTTTCTTCTTTCCTTTATGCTCTCCTGATTTCCTTGATCTCCTTTGAAATTTCATCCAACTTTTGCATCTGCTCCAAGTGCAATTGGTACTGCAAATTCTGGAGCGATCTCCAATCAGTTACTGGGGTGAACCAACTTGGAATGTTGAAAGTAGAAGAGTTGGGGTCTCGCTCTTCAGGTTGTGGTGGGGGCATGGACGGTCCGGGCTCTACTGGCGGTGGTGAATACATTGAAGACTCTAGCGGCGAGTACATTTCCGAAAGAGATTGAGAGTTGAACGACGTCGGAGAAGGAGTGAATCCTGGGGACGTCAAGGGCGAGGTTGTGTGACCATCCGCCATCTCCTCATCTATTCTTATTCGCGCTAGCTGTCTCAGACGAAGTTTTGCAATGTCCTTAGGTGATAAAGGAACTACATGCGCTCCTTGAAGTCGATGTTCGAACCAATTCATTTTCATCTGATTGCCCAAGGAAATGCATAGCCTAGTCACCAAGGGGCCTATGAAGATTGCCCTGGTTGACTCTTGCTGTTGAGCCACGAGCAAGTTCCTACAAATTGCGCTCATGTTCACAGAGTTTCCGGTGTCCATGCTCCAAAGCATAAATAGTTCCGCCTTTGAGACTCGGTCGTAAGTCTCAGGCCTTCCTTCCCAAGAATGAGCGATCACTTTCCACAAAACCTTTAAATATTCCCTTACAACCTGAGAAATTCTCACTCTCGACCCCTCCAGTCGACTCCTTGCCTTGCATTTTTTGACCAATATGTTCTTGGTATATCTCGGTCTCCAAAGTCATGTCTCAGTCTCCTGTACCAATGCTTTGATTGATCTTCTTCATTATAAAATCCAAGGAGAACTCCCAATTGGTTGGCCGAGATATTGTAGTCTTGGTTGAAGAGTCTA
Organism: Ipomoea batatas; assembly: GCA_002525835.2. Classification (NCBI taxonomy): domain Eukaryota; kingdom Viridiplantae; phylum Streptophyta; class Magnoliopsida; order Solanales; family Convolvulaceae; genus Ipomoea; species Ipomoea batatas. The sequence goes on along the minus strand of CM008341.1, from coordinate 27,184,000 downwards.
AACTGGGTGGTGGGGCTGCAGAGATCTCCAGCCATTCCATCAACTTTCAGGCTTGCAATGAACTCATGTACTAGAGGGATAAAAGTATCCTGTCTCCAGCTTAGCAGGTTGTTCCAATACGGCTCTGCAATCAACCTCTCTAATCCATATTTGCACTCGTAATCTTCCAGCACTCTCAAATCCACATACCTCCATTGCACAATAGGGTAGTTTAACAATTGCCTATACCGACCCAACATTGTAGCAGTCATCAACAGAATTTGCGTTCCAGTGGATACTTCTATGTAATGACAGTTAGTGTCCCTGGCATTGTTTTCATTTACGGGAGCTTTCCCTCTCTGGAGTCTTTGAGCAATCTGTTGTGCAAGCTCATATGGCGAAGACATCTTTTCCTATATAATAGGTAAGCAAAGCAACACAAGGAAAAACACTTGCCAAACTTAAATATTGATTGTGAACAATATTGCACATATCTTGAAAAGGATTCATAAAAATTCAATGCATGCAACCAACATTTGATATCCATCAACAATTCTCTCCTTTGCATGCAAGAATTAGCTCATAACATTCCACACTCATTTCATAGTCAAAAGGTCAACATATGGTCAACTTCATCTTCTACCTCTAGACTAGCTCAAGGTTGAAAAATGGAAGTTTCATTAAAGTTAAAATTGGACAATCTAACTAGTAGAATATAGTAATGTAGTGCCTAAAGAGTAGGAAAGTTGCAAACTTTACCTATCATGCTTACTATATCAATAAGGATCTCATCATGACAAGAGAAAACCCAAATCAAGCAATTTCAAGATCTATTCACAAAGAGATGTTAAAACATGAAATTTCTAGTCTATAGAAGCAATGTAGGCTTAATATAAGTCTATCAAGTCATCTCATAACAATATATCTCAAGAATAATGGCATACAAGAAAAACCCATGGATATATTCTTCAAAATAGAACAAGTTCTTCATTAAACAAATGAATAGCAAGGAAGAGTATGTTCATACCTTAGAAATGACTTAGAATCCTTGAGAAAAGTTGAGAGACTTGGAAGGAAATGCTTAGAAAGTGTATATTTTCAGCTTGGGAGAGTTTTTGCTCGTGGTGGGGAAGAAATGAAGCAAGGAAAGGGTTTTAAACCACTTCGCGCGAAAATCCGCGAAAAGGTCTGGTGCCCGTCCATGCATGATACCACGCGTGGTGGTGGGCGTGGGAGCTCTCTGGTCAGTTCCCACGCCTGCTCACACGCGTGTGAGTGGCGTGGAGGCTCTCTGGAAGTTTTCCACGCCTAGCCACACACGTGGTGGTGGCGTGGAGGTGCGTTGTGTGAAAGCCTACCTCGGTTTCCCTTTCTCCCTTGGTTAGCGATGATGTTCGTCGATTGATTGCGGGCAATTTTATAACTCTCGGTTGTTGAATCTGTACTTGTTAGTTCAACAGAGGTTATAGAAAAATTATTTGAAATAAAACTAAACAAAACATATTATAAAAAAATAAGAAAAATTTCGAGAAAAAGTAAGATAACATTGGGACTGCCTCCCAAGTGCGCCATGGTTTAATGTCTCCTGGCCAGACATAATGTGGCCTATCCTTCGAGGCACACCGATTTAGGAACCTTACCAAGCGTCCCATGAACCTTCGCTTCAAGGAATGTCCCAAGGTGGGAAACATCCTTGAATTCCCACAAAGATAAAGGAAGAACAGTATACGCAAATGAAAGATTTTTAAGCTCAAACACCCTCCTTAGTTCTTCTAGGATGGTGTCTACTTCCTTTCTTTTTTTCTCCCTTTTCCCCGTAAAGCTTTTTTCATTTGTTTCTAACCATATCTCTTCACTCCCTTCCTCAATCTCAAGTGTGGTCAACTCTCTCCACTCAACTTTTTCCATAAGATCGAACGTGAAAGATCCATTATTTCCTACCATCCCTTCCTCTCCTTCTCTTCTCTCATCTTCCCAAAAATTACTCTCACTCTCACAAGAGTAAAACGAAGCATCATCCCTCTCACTCATCAACTCACTTTCACCCAAGACAAAGGATTCGTCTTCCAAAAAGTTAAAGCAATCATAATCACATGTAATGGAAATATTAATGCAAGGGGAGTCATCCACACAAGTGTCAAGGGTGTTTTCAAAAAGAGCATAAGGATTTTCAAGAATATTAATGCAAGAAGGATTAAGAATTTTACCACATTTTTGCTCTTCATCCTCCCACACTACTTCTATGTCTTCATCCTCACTCTCCATCTCTACCTCCTTTTGATCTTCCAATTCGAAAATTGGAACTTCTTCAAGCACCGGGGTATAACACTTCTCTACTCCTTCGAAACTCTCCACTTCCTTAGCATTTTGCTCGCTTTTGACCTCTTGTACAATCCTTGGATGGGCTTCCAAAGTGGGGATGCCATCTATGATGGTGGAGTTAGCTCAAGACTCATTCATCTTCATGAGCTCCTCCATCATGGATAGCATCTTCGTTTCAACCTCTTCTAGTGGAAGTCCTTCCTTACGGAGGGTAACGATATATTCCTTTAGTTCGCTTTTAATTTTGGCTTTTAGTTTAGCCGTGTCCTCCTTGGCCATCCTCGTGAATGCATCAATTTTCGTGTTTAAGATTTCAATTTCGTTCGAGGCCGGTGGGATATAATCACAAGGATTTGTATGGGTAATATATGGGAAAGAGGGTAGTGTTTCAAAGGAATGGGTAGTATTGTTTTCTTTGTGAATTTGTGATGGAGGTGGGTAGTAGGTGTTTAGGTGGGAATTGGGGAATGAATTTGACTCGGGAGTATAGCTTGGGTCGAGTTGTTTCATTATTAGCACAAGCTTACTTTTCTATGTTTTGGGATATTTCTTTGGAGCTTAGTGAGTCAATTTCTTGAAAATTGGGTGTTTGTGAAGGGTAATTTCCTTGGAAAGGTGGAGATGATGTCTCAAATGGGTATGGTTGGTGATTGGGTGTATGAAATGGATATGAATATGGAGGTGGTAATTGGTGGTGTGGAAATGGGTAATGGTATGTGAGTGGAAGGTAAGTATAAGTGGAATGGGGGTAATAAGGATATGGTTGGGGTTGAGGATTTGTATAGGATTGTCCTCCATGACGTGGGTAAACATGGGGATTCATTTTAGATCTCTTTGACAAGCTTCAATCGATTTGATAGAGAAAAATTTTCTTGCACAATAACTTAGCCAACAACAAATAATTTTGCAACTAAAAGTAGTTGCAAGTGAGCACAAGATATTCAATATAATAGGAGCTCACTTCTTTAAACAAAATAATATAAACAAGAAAAAAAAACAAAATAAAAAGAAAGTAATTCAAGAACTCTTAAAATTCTACTTCTAAGATGTCAACACTATTCGAAACCGTTTGCCATCCCCGGCAACGACGCCATTTTTGATGTTGTATGGTTTAGTGTGAGTGAAGTGAAGGGTGGTGGAAGTGATAAAACGAGTAAGATTCCCCGAGTGTCATGTCTCTCAAGGATGGCGTATGGGAATCGAATGGGTGTGATGGCATCTAAGAGGTTGAAAGAAAAAGAGTTACGGGAATGGCTAGGAGTTGGATTCATTGGTAAGGGGGAGGTTGATAAAAGGTTGTGTATAGTAAAGAAAAGTAAAGTGGAGATTGGGGCTTTAGGCTTTTCTATGTGGTTTATCTTTGGATGGTTTTATGAATGCAAGCTGTGAAATAGACTCGGGAGTTCATGGCACACTACCAAGTGGCGTCACACTTTGGACTCCCACATCCTCATTCGGTTGGGGCATTTCATCAAACACTTTGTCTACCACTCCTCTCGGGTCTTGTTCTTTCGAACTAAGAGCTGAGATGTGGGTGAGTGAGACTCGTGAGTGGCCGCTATCGCGCACACACTCACTTCTTTTGGGTTTGCTACCTAATGTGGCCACAAAAGGCACAAAGCTTAAAGAACATCATCCACACAAGTTTAACATCCAACAAGCAAGCAATTCACAAATTATAGCAATAATATTAAACATCCGCATAGATCTACCATGGGGCCACCAATCCCCTTTATAGTCTACTCTAACATAATAAGAAACAAGAAAGGGAAAGGAAATTCAAAGAAACAAGTAATAGATTAGAAATTAAAGAGAAGGGTTACCACCCCTTGGAAAAGGGGGCATTACAACCTTGACCTTGAATCCCAATCTTCCTTCTTGCCCTTACTCTACTCTATCTATGAATGAAAGGAGTTTTCCCCCAAGAGGGGAGAAAACTCTCTAGATCTATCTATCCTATTCTATCAAATTTTCTGATCTAAGCTCCCTCCCTCCTTAGGTTTTTGGACAAAAGGGATTTATATAGGTGACAAAGAAAAGGGACAATTTTCCCAAAATAACCCTTGGCCCGACCACGAGTGCTCACACGCGTGTGAGTGGCGTGGGGGCTCTCTGGAATGATTCCACGCCCAGCCACATGCGTGTGAGGGGCGTGGGGCGCTACTGCACGTTGGCTTGTTCACCTTTTTGCTCCATTTTAGCTACAAATCCCTTTCCAACCTGTGAAATGCTTCAAAACTATTTCTAGAAATGTTGTTAGAGGAAACTAATCGCATTTGAGCTGAAACGCATGCAATTGTTGTGAATGGATGCCAAAACGATGCGATTTTAATCTAATAAAGACCCCTTAAAAGTGCTATCCTTAGTGCTTATCAGCTAGCTTAGTAGTTTGCTGGGTTTACGTAGACATTTCAGGGGTGCGCACCTTAGACTCTAGATACGTATTGACTTATTTGGTTTATGTTTACTTTTGAGGATTGATGAGTTAGATTGTGGATTTTTGCCTTAGCATCTAGGCGCGGGTTTACCTAGATGTGGCGTGACACCCTCTAAGTATTAGTATTACTTCCACTTTAATATAATTGGGTTCTGAGGTTTGCTAGCTTTTATATTAAGTTTCTTGCCTATCTCAGCGTGAAAATTTAGGGGTGTTACAGTTGGTATCAGAGCCTGTGTTGAGATCTAAGTAGGAACCCTAGGGCTTCAGAATTTAAGACTCTAGGACTTGATCAGTAGCAATTATGGTGATTGAGAATCTAAGGATGTGTGAATGATAGGACTCGCGGTGAGGAAGCGCTTTATTTGTATGAATTCTTTCTGCTTTACTATCTTGTTGTTTGTAGCTTGCCCTTGTGGCTATTGTATCCTTCGAGCGCGTATCTCCGCGGTAAGTTCTTAATCGTTATTAAATAAGTTGCTTCGTTTTGGATTTGCTAAAGAGCCTGATTTAGACTAAGAATAAGAAGTTATATGTCTATTGATGCGAAACGATGGGTAGCATCGTATGCGTCTAGACAATCAGAAGATTGGGCGACTCGTAGAACAAGACCAACCTAATCGCGGCTCGGAGTCATCGGTAGCAGTCTATGTTCCCCGGGAGTGGTGTCTTCACGCGTGCAGCATCGTCTGCAAGATCTTCGCTAACCCCAACTTCGCGCAGCTAAAGTCAGATAAGAGACGAAGAAAACGATAGGAGCTCGAAGACTGAAGACTCGAAGACCCTCGGCCATGAGGGAGCGGCAAGAGCGAATGTTCTAGTGTCAAGAAAGAGTTAAAGCACGCCAAGTAGGAGCTTCCGGATTGGCAATGAAGAGTCTCGTGCGAACTAAGCTCGGAATTGGCGTTGCATGAAGAATTAGCATGTTACGTCAGAATTCGTAAACCTTAAGATAGTCCTACCTACCTCTGAAGCGGCAACGAAGGAACAAGCTAGAAGTAGCAAACCTATAAGCAATGAAGACCACAAGATCGGTGATCGCGATCAAGACTTGGTCTATCGAGCAACTAAGCAAAGGTGCATGACGACCCTGTAGAGAATTAAGAGGAAGCGTTCCAAGATGTTGATTCTAAGAGAGGTTTAGCTTATACCCTGCATTTGGAAAGTGTCATTGACCGTGTTAGATGCGGAGTTGAAATTGAGAGCTGCATTCCCCTACCTTTGGATGACCAACAAGAAGAACCGTTGAAGATTGGAAAGACGAGCTGACAATTCGCGCTATTAACCTGCAAGGCTCCCAAGATGAATACTTAGACTTGATCGAACCATTCTACAATAATGTCTATCAGTCAAGTAAACAAAGGACTCCTTATAACATCTTGTATACTCAGAAGAGCAAGAGTCCTCGATGCTAAAGATGGTATAAGCATTGAGTTGGTACTAAGACTTTGATGTTTTAAAGTATAAGGAAGTAAACTTGGTTCCTAAGGTCACCGATAATCTCTTTTCAAGGTCAGGTGATACCTTTCTGATTGATCCTACCCTTTTCATAAAACTTCCCCAAGAACCTCTCGTTCTGTATCGGTTAGTGATCCGTTAACTTTTGCATCCGTTATGGGATGGTGTGGATGATAATGTGGCACCTAAGGTAAAGGTGGTTAGTGTCGTTAGTTGCGAGTTAATTGGACAAGACTTTAGAGCGTGTTGAAAAAAGATATTTGTGATTCATTGCCTTCGGCCCCTCCTGTAGTGATAAGGATGTGCGGGTCGTAGCTTATGAAGTAAAGCTTATGAGAATTTTAGATTCGGGTTGCGTGAGAAGCAAGGTCAAGATCTTTCAATTAGTCCAAGTGTCGTGATCAAATCGTCACGCCGAAGAAATCGCTTAGAGTTGAGTGACTTCATATCCTTCTTAAAGCCGAATTCTTCTTTGTTCCTTGCAATCCCAATTACCCTTTCATTGAGACATCCTTTCTATCTATTCTAAATCTCATTCTTATTTACATTCGAAACTGAATTTCTTTCTTTCCTTGGAGAATTAAATATCCTATCGTTGAAAAATCATTTCTGTCTTTCCAGACCTCATTTCTAACTCCTCTTGGAACCTAATTTCTTTCTTTTCCTTGGAGAACTGAATACCCTATCGTTGAAAAACTCTTTCTGTGTTTTGAAGCCTCGTCCCTATCTTCTCTCGAAGCCGAGTTCTTTCTTTTCTTTGAAGAACTGGATATCTCCTTGGTAAGAATTCATTTCTGTCCTTTTAAACAATGTTCTTGTTTGCTTCTTGAAATGACTTCGTCCAAGGTGACAACCCTATTTCCTAAGTTGTAACCTTGATAACTCTTGATTCTGTTCCTAACCGACGTTGTCCTTAAATAAGCTTTCCTCCAAGAACTACCTCTACTGGCGAGTGTAGATTCTTTCCTTCTTTCATGGTCAGGGGTTCCTCAAGTACGTCGATGGCACGTATCCCTGCCCATCTCCGCTGGTGACTGCTATGGAAGGTGTTGTGGTGGTCGACGATCACGCTATGAGTACCTGGGTTCAGCAGGACCAGGCGGTCCTGTCCATGTTGGTGGCGTCGCTGTCCAAGGAAGTCATCTATCTTATTCTTGGTCACGCCACTACGCACTCGTTGTTGAAGGAGATTGAGAATGCATTTGTGTTCGTCACTCGAGCTCACTCTTTTGGGTTTTTCACTCAATTACAAGAGCTGTGCCAAGGTGACTGTGGTACCCCGGATTTAAATCATGGCTTGTACCCCACTAATTCTCTCTTCCATGGGGTTAATTTAATTAATTGGGCCCGAGTCTTTTAAATAAATATATATTCCCTAATCTAGCCTTTTTAATTTCTAAGGAGGCCAAATTCTCTAATTTAATGTTGTAGGGGATACTAATTGGAGTCTTTCATCCCTTATAATAATTATACACATTTATTTGGCCGAATTCTTTAATAATTCAAGCCTTATGCTATTTAATTAATTCTTGGATAAGGCTTAGCCCATTCCTATTATAAGGGCCAATATTTGAATTAATTACCCTAATGCTACATATATTATGTATGTATAGATTTTGTGGGATTCATATAAAAGTCTTCTATTAATTAATTGATCTAGTCTTCTTCTTCCCCTACAGTACGTCACACGCCATTTTCATTCCAAAAGCCCTACACAAAATCATCTTTTCTTCTTAGCAAGGATTCAAGTCAAGACTTCTCTTTTAGGGATTCCTAATCTTGGGTAAGTGCTAGATCATGTTTAGATTGCATTGTATTCTACATTCACTTAGTCTTTACAAGTTTCTTATAAATTCCTTGGGATGTTCTTGGGTCAAGATGATCATAGTG
>CM008341.1:27168414-27170914 GCA_002525835.2 Ipomoea batatas | reverse complement strand
AGGTCTCGTTAGATATGCAGAGCCTGGAACCTTCACCGCCCTCATGGGACCTTCCGGCTCCGGCAAATCTGCTCTCCTCAACGCCTTCTCCGGCAGCCTCGCCGCAAACACTTTCCTCTCCGGCAGAGTCGTCCTCAACGGCCACAAAGCCAAGCTCTCCTTCGGAACTGCGGTGAGTAAATTAAAGCGCTACTCTACTCCATCCTATCAAAATCTCCATTCCAAACTCTTTCATCAATTTCTTCTCTCAAACATTTCCACGGGCATATGTAACGCAAGACGACAACCTGATCGGAACTCTGACCGTCCTGGAAATGATCTCCTACTTTGCTCAGCTTCGGCTGCCGGATAGGATGCCAAGGACGGAGAAGCGAGCGCTGGTGGAGAGCACTATCATAGAAATGGGGCTTTAGGACTGCGCAGATACGGTGATTGGAATTGGGAATTGGCACTTGCGAGGAATCAGCGGAGGAGAGAAGCTGAGAGTGAGCATGGCCGTCGAGATCTTGATGCGACCAGATTGCTCTTTCTCGATGAACCTACCAGTGGCCTAGACAGGTTAATCCGAATCCCGGAAATCAATTTACAGATCTCAAGGAACTAAAAATAATACTATAATCTATAGTCTAAAGAAAATGCTAAACTGACGATTTTTATCTCTCTGATCTGAGACAGTGCCTCAGCGTTCTTTGTTACCCAGAGGCTAAGGGGTCTGTCTAGAGATGGACGAACAGTAATAGCTTCAATTCACCAACCGAGCAGCGAAGTGTTTGAGCTATTTAACAGATTATATTTGCTTTCTTGGGGAAAAACTATGTACTTTGGTCAGGCTTCAGAAGCATACGAGGCAAGAAAATTTACTATTTCTTTATCACTAAGAATTGCACTTCTCTGTAATTCTTATGTTTGATCCAACATGGTTTTGCAGTTCTTCGCACAAGCAGGATTTCCTTGCCCCGCTCTCAGAAACCCGTAAGATCATTTTCTACGGTGTATCAATTCTGATTTTGATAAAGTGAAGGCTACCCTGACCAACGAAACTCATGGTATAAGATTCTTCTTCTGATTTCAATTGAAACGAAACTCGAGCTTAGCTTCTTACTGATTTGTTCTCAATATGATTTTGATTGTTCCTTCCATGCCAGTAGCAATTTTGTCGGCCGTTAGTTGATAGTGGAGAGGATGAGATGAGGTAAAAGGGTGATGTCCACCTCATGCATTTCATCTCATTTAATTATTTAATTAAAGCCACATCAGCTTTCTCACCGACAACATGTCATAAATTTACCGGAAACCTACAAAAAATGCTAGGCGCAAAAAAAAATTTAGTTTATGGCTCGAATAATCACTTATTGAAGATCATGGTGCGGGATGACAAATCGTGAATGGTTCATGGTGCGGGATGACACTTTAGCCCAATAATGAGGTAACCTCCACTTCTACTTCTCGCTGCTCTATATCTACTTCTCAATGCTCTTCGTTTAGAAGCGATGAGGATCCCTTCGAGACTATGGAATTACTCAGAAGGAACCTCGAAATCGCTAATAGCACTCATGCTAAAGTGCTGGAGGAAAACAGCAGGCTAATTGTTGAAAGAGAAATACTTAAGAATGTCTCGAAAGAGAATTCAGAGTTAACTCTCAAAGTAAGCAACTTAGAAGCTGAAATAATCTAACTCAAAGAGGAGTGCAAAGCTCTAGAGGCTAAAGAGCTTAACCTTAAAGAGGTCATTGCATCATATACTAATTCCTCCAAAGCTATGGAGAAAATGGTAAATGATCATAGACCTACAAATGATAGAACCGAACTTGGGTTCCGTCAGAACAATCTCTCGAGAGATAAACAGACCACTGGTTTGGGAACTTCAAATGATGGAGGATCTCAACCCAAACCAAACAAGGGTCATAAAGGACCAACAGAAAAGACCAGAGTAGCTATTCATAAACCGTCCCCATACACCAGAAATGGAAAGTATAGGAAAGCTACGAAGAATGGCCGGGTAAATAATATCGAGAGGTCATCTGGCTATCTCTCGCAAGGCCATTCCAAGTACAAGAAAAGCTACACTCCATATAATGCACCTCAGGGTAAATATGGAAGGTTTGAGATCCAGAAGACGAGGATATCACGGATGGAGGCNAGAACCGGACTTGGGTTCCATCAGAACAACCTCTCGAGAGACAAACAGACTACTGGTTTGGGAACTTCAATTAATGAAGGATCTCAACCCAAACCAAACAAGGGTCATAAAGGACCAATAGAAAGGACCAGGGTAGCTATTCACAAACCGTCCCTATACGCCAGAAATGGAAAGTGTAGGAAAGCTACAAAGAATGGTCGGGTAAACAATATCGAGAGATCATCTGGCTATCTCTCGCAAGGCCATTCTAAGTACAAGAAAAGCTACACTCCATATAATGCACCTCAAGGTAAATATAGAAAGTCTAAGATCCAGAAGACGAGGTTATCACGGATGGAGGCAGGTAGACACTTCCCATCC
>CM008341.1:27111470-27121632 GCA_002525835.2 Ipomoea batatas | reverse complement strand
AGAGGTGGAGTAACAAGAAGCGGGGCGAAAAACCTGAGGCTTAAGGCGGGCTTGGTGATCAAAGCTCAAGCGCTCGATATTGTACTAAAAAGGGAAGTTTTTAGTGCAATCCTTCTAGGGAGTTTCTAGAAGAAGAGTGGACGTAGGCGGGTTGGCCGAACCTCTTAAAAATCTCTCTCTCGCATTTACTTTCTGTCTTTTATCTCTCGCTATCTAACTCTCGAACTGGACTGCATAAAACGCACTTCTCGAACTAACTCAAACTCGTGCTAATTAAAAGGGGATAACATTTTCCGGTGCGCATAAAACTTTGTCTTCATCATGTGTGGTATTGGACCTAAACATCCTAAGTCCAGAACACACGAGAGGTCGAAAAGATTTGCAAAATCTTATACAAGTCTATTCACCCCCCCCTCTAGACTTGTACCCCATCCCCTTGGGACCAACAAGCGACAGATTTACGACAAAACTTTGTGACAAAATAATTTCATCGTTAAATACGTAGCTAATATTAGTGGTAAATTGTGACAAAAATTGAGACTGATTAGCGACGGAAATAATTATTCGTCGTTAAGTTTTAAAGCGTGGATTTTTTTTTTATAAAGTAGCGACGAATATTTTTTTCGTTGCTACCTAGCGACGGATTCGTATCCGTCGCTAATTATAAAAGTCACAATATATATTTTATATATAATATAGCGATGGAAATTAGAGTCCGTCGCTAAATTTAGTGACGGATCCTAAAGCCGTCGCTAGAGTTTTATGACCGCATTTATTAAACTTTTAAAAAACGGAGCGGGAATTTTTTAATGAAATTTAGCGACGAAAATTTGAATCTGTTTCCGTCACTAGAACATCACGGCCGAAATTTGTTTTTTTAATAGAGTAGCGACGGAATTTATCCGTCGCTAAATCAAGTAGTGTTATGACGCGGTTTATTAATACGGAAGCGGGAAATTTTTTTACTAAAACGTAGCAACGGAATTTTGAATTCCTTGCTATATTAGTGGAGGATTCAAAATTCCGTCGCTAAATGTATATAATATATAAAAACAACTTCTAGGCTTAAGCTTAACCTAGGCCAAATAGATTCCCAAAATTCTGTCTCTACATCGACGCTGGCCGACACTTCGCGTCTGCATTGCACTGCTCTCCGCCGAACCAGACTAGCGCCTCCATTGCAATCCATACCTCCATCACCGCCCAGCTCCACCCTCAACAGATTCAACAACACCCTCAACGATAGCCCCGGTTTCAGACCCCTAGCTGTCGCTTCAGAGGTATTTATCTGCACTGAAAATGTCCAGCCTTCTGAAAACTAGTCCTCCAAAATTAGTTTATACGGAGTACTAAAAATCATACCTTAAATCGATTTGAAATAAATTTTATGTCCTTCAATCCTCCACGAAATCACGAAGGTATGCTCTAATCCTCCACTCTTCTTCGAAATATATCTGTATTGTTTGTGTTGGGATTTCATATTTTGTGTTGGGTATGTTTGTGTAGGTAATAGGTCATCACCAAAACCAAGAATGGGTTACGCTAGAATACAGTGTTTCAAATCTTTCATATGATGATTAGATTAGAGTATTTTCACCAGCGAACTTCAGGTAGAAGAAAAATCCTGCTTCACATCTATGTTGTACTCTAACTCCAAATATGGTATTAATAATTAACATGCAAACATTGGATAGTTGCAGAGAGAAATGATATCCTTTGCAGCATGAAAACTGTTTTACTAAGTTTTGGTGTCTTTTTATCTTTTGACACATGCCTACAATTTTGAAGTGAAATAGCTTGAGTTAGTGAAAATCCAAGAATGTTTCAGCCACTATTGTGTACAACACCCTATAAAGGTTTATACCATTTACATGTAATGAAAATTTTGAAGTACTTCTTGGATGCTTTGTTTTTTTTTTGTTTTTTTTTTTTTTTGCAAAAAATTACCAAAAGAATTAGTGTGATATTAGTTCTTCAATTGATGTGCAGTATCAATTTGCAAATTATTCAAGCCTTGGTTACAAATACACATGGAAAGGATTGTTGAAGCTTCAATTGATCAATAAAAGATTTGACTTCTCTTGTGTTCACCGGTGGACTCTTGACAGTATGCTACTTTCTATCTTATCTTTGTTCCAACTATATGTGTATTTAGTTTGCATATTCAGCATGATAAAACTTTTCATTGTAGTGTGCCTTGTCCCAACATGAATAAGGGAATTGAGACTAAATATTAGTGTGCTTCTAAGGACACATTTGCATGCCCTGATGTGCCCTTTGAGATGAGGTTTTGAGCTCATTGTATATTGTAGTTTAGTGTCCCAATCATCTTAAATGGTGCACTTGGTATGCATATGCATGGCCAGGTCATTACAAAGATGTTTGTTGTCACCCGCTTTTCATTTACAGAAGTTATTAAAATATTACTATTTATCTTGAAAGAATTTGATTGAACAAATTTCACTTAGTTCAAACTTGTCTTTATATCCCAACGTCCACTATCTGGTTGGTTGCATGTAGTTCTCTATCTATTTCACTTTTCATTTACTACAAAAATATGTTTTTTTTTTTTCAATAATTATATATAAGAACTTAAGGAGTGAGGCTTATAATGCAAGAGATCATCATGATACATGTCTCTTTTGTTGCCTATTGATCTATTATTTTCCATCAAGAAAAAAGATTTTCTGTGCAGTAGTTAAGTTTAATACTCCCTCCCTCTCTTTCTAGGGGATGGGGTAAGGGAATGAAAATTCTAGTGCTACACTGGAATTCTAGAATGGAATTGAATTCCAAAATTCCAGTGTGCACACTAGAATTCTATAATGGAATTGAATTCCAGAATTCCATAATTCTAATGTTGCTTCCGGTGCAACACTTGAATGATTCTCATTTTGTTTTGTTATTCAAGTTTTTGGTGTATTTTGTCTATTACACAATAGTCTTGGAGTGGGTTTGATTCTCATTTTGCATATGAACTTGTCGGGTAATATTTTCATTTTCCTGGAACTAATTGAATGTAAATTATTTTGCATAATATGATTTTTTTTTGTTTTTGTTTTTTATTTTGGGTTTTGTTTTTGAATCAAATAATGTTGGTCCCGATAGGGTCGGGAAAAGTCTAGAGGGTGGGGGGTGAATAGACTTTTCTAACTTTCAAAAATATTATAACACTTTAACAGAGAGAGTTTAAGTGAATAAATTCAACTTCAATTGCACAGCAGAAATAATAATACGGTAAAGTTCTATAAACAAAGTTACGTAAAAGTGAAGAGCTTCACGACATGCAACACGTTTAGAAACGTCAGGAATAACTCAAATAATGAGTATGTAAAGTTTGGCTCGCATGCGAACGTGGGAACTATCAAACCCAGATCATATAGTATAAGAAGTGAATAGTTGGGTTCGTAGCATAACAATAAATAAACTTGGCATGCATGATGAGGTTGAGTAAGAAATAAATCTGGTGCATGCAAATATGATGCCACGTGTATCTAGGATGCTCTAGGATAATAAATGTGACAAAATATGCAATGCATGTGATAGTCAGATAGATAAATATGCATGCAGATAAATAAGCATATAAAGTAAATGACATTGTTGGTCCCGATAGGGTGGTGAAAAGTCTAGAGCAAGGGGGGGGGGTGAGTAGACNAACAGAGATTTCAATTGAATAAATTCAACTTGAAATGTGCAGCGGAATATCATACGGTAAAGTGCTATAAAGAGAAACTGCGTAAAACTGAAGAGATACTTGACATGCAATATGACAAGCTGTGTGTATGGGGTGAGTTGTGAATGTGAAGGGTAGAAGTGGTAAAACGAAGAGTCAAGACTCCCCGAGTATCGTGTCTCTCAAGGATGGCGAATGGGAACCGAATTAGTGTGTTGGCGTTTGAGAGGTTGAAATGTAAGAGTTACGGGAATGACTAAGGGTAGGGTTCATTTGTAAGAAAGGTAGAAAGGGTGATAGGGGTTGTGCAAAATAAATGGAAAGGTGGAGATTGGGGCTTTAGGCTTCTCTATGTGGTCTATCTTTGTATGGACTTGTGAGCAAAGATGTGGAATAGACTAGGGAGTTCGTGGCACTTTTACCAAGTGGCGTCACACTTTGGACTCCCACATCCTCATTCGGTTGGGGCATTTTCATCAAACACTTTGTCTACCACTCCTCTCGGATCTTGTCCTTTCGGACTAAGAGCGAAGATGTGGGTGAGTTAGACTCGTGAGTGGCCGCTATCGTGCACACACTCACTTCCTTTGGGTTTGCTACCTAATGTGGCCACAAAAGGCACAAAGCTTGAAGAACATCATCCACACAAGTTCATCATCCAACAATCAAGAAACTCACAATTCAACTAGCAATAATATTAAACATCCACATAGATTAACCTTGGGGCCACCAATCCCCTATCTAATCTACTGTAACATGCTAAAGAAACAAGAAAAAGAAAGGAAATCTCAAAGAAACAAATATTAGATTAAGAATTGGAGAGAATAGTTACCACCCTCAAGAAGGGGATCTTTACACTTTTGTTCTTGAAATTCCAATCTTCATCCTTGCCCTTGGACATAATCTAACCTAGAAGAAAAGGAATTTTCCCCCAAGAGGGGATAAAACCCTCTATAATTTTCAGATCTATCCTATCTAAAATTCGTCCTCCCTTAGGTTTAGGGCAAAAGGGATTTATATAGGTGACAAAAGGAAGACAAAATTCCGAAATGGCCCTTGGCCCGACCACGCATGCCACCACTCGTGGTGGTGGGCGTGGATGGTTACTGGAAAGATTCCACGCCCAGCCACGAGCGTGTGAGGCTGCGTGGGACGATACTGCATTGCGGCTTCTTTTGTCTTTTGCTCTATTTTAGCCTCAAATCCATCTCCAACCTATAAAATACCTAAAAAAATCTTCCTAGGATTGATGTTAGAAGATTTTAATCACATCTGAGTTAAAACGCATGCAATCGTTATGATCGGATGGCAAAACGTTACACTTCTAATCTATTTTAGACCCTTTTTATGTACCATTCTTGGTGCTTATCACAATACGTTGGAAAACCTTAGAATAGCTCAAAGAATATGTATGCAAAGTTTCAAGCACATGCGAACGTGGGAACACACAAACCTAGATGATATGATCAACACAGTACGTAAAGGGTTAGTGAGTTAAACAAGCAGAAATATACAGTGCAGTAAAGTAAAGAGAGGCAGAGATTTATAGTGGTTCGGAGATGGTGTAATTCTCCTACTCCACTTCTTCCTTCTCCAAGGAAGATTTCCACTATCTTCAATCACCCAGATACAATAGTGAAACGCCAAGTGCTACACAAGCACTTCCCGAGTGTTACGCACAAAGCTACACTCAACCACGAGCTCTCCGCACAAAGCTAAGCTCTCGAGCGCTACGCACACAGCTACGCTCCCCGAACGCTACGCACAAAGCTACGTTCCCGAACGCTACGCACAAAGCTATTTCAACCAAGTGTTTCGCACAAAGCTACACTTAGTTCACCCGAGTGTTACACACCCAGCTACACTCCTTTCTACTCTCAGTAGAGATACAACTGATGTTTAAAGAAATAAAGATTTCTTTTCTAAGACTTGAATTCCTCTCGTGTATAGCTCAATATCTCAGCACTTTGTATTTTTTGTTGTAAGTCCGATTCGTCACCGCTGTGTTCGTCTATTAGTGATGTTGCCTCTTCTGTATTCTATATATTTCTTCAACTCTTCTTAGGCTTTTTATATTTCAAAGAATTATTTGCCCGTTATGAACATTCAAAATTTGAACGTTCACTTGATCTAATTGGTCATTCCAATCTGATCTTGATGGCCATACCTCCTCATTTAATGACCATACCGTTGATCTGATAACTTGCCAATTTGATCTGATAAAATCTCCATTTTGATCTGCTCATTTAATGCCGCTGGTAATTTTAGAAAAATTACCTCTGCAAATTGCTCACAAAGTTTTTTTTTTACAGCTTGATTGATCCTTGAAACTTGTAGCCTCCAATTTTTGACTTTGTTGCCTTCTCAGCTTGATATTACAGACCTTGTATCCTTTAGAGCTTGATATTTTTGACTTTGTTGCATTCTTGATTTGATCTTTGGTAAGTTGATCATTCAAAAATATTTTCCGGGTGGCTCTTGATTGAGTATGAACAATAATCTTCAAAAAATCACCACCTTCAGATTTCTTCTAGTTTATGGCATCACGTACTGGACCTTGTAAAATATTTGAGACATGCAAAAATGACTAAGTGTAAGTTCCACTCTTAGTTGCTCCATAGTACTTCAAATTGGCTTTCACGCGTGTAGAATTGGTGTAGTGTTCACGCGTATGTAATCCATGCAAAGTTGCTCTACATTGACCTTGACTTGCTCCATCACTTACTCAAAAAAAGCTTTGGGACTTGCTCCAAGCTTCCTAGCTTCCTCCATAAGTTTTCAAAATGTATAAAGTGGGATTCGAACACTAGACCAATACATATATTTCCAAACCATTAACCATTTCTCCATTTCAACTCATTCAATCATATCCATCAAATAAATATATTTGATCCTTTTTTGCATTGTGTAGCGTATGGTGTAGAGATAGTGGATCTTGAACCTCTTCCTCCATTGGGCTTTGACTTGCTCCATAGGTTGCTCCACAAGTTCCTCCATGGACCAAAAATTGACTTTCTTCGTGGAGTTGAGCCGTGATACTACTAGCTCCATTCCTTGCTCTCCAAAGTTCAAAATGTTTTTAATAGGATTCAAACTCGTGTTTTCTAGCAATGATAATTTGGCCTTGTCCATTAGATCATATACACTCATGTGTATAATGGAAGCAAATGACTTACAAGACTCATGACAAAATGTATTCTATAAAATAATAATTCGAACCAATCTAATGTCATGGCTTATCTTCCGGGTCTAAACTCTACACTCTAAAAATAAAATAGGGGATTTCTAAAATTACAAATTGACTCATCAATACTATTATATTTTTATTCCTAACAATTTCTCCCTTTTTGATGATACCAAAACCTATACTCAATCATATTTGGCTCAGTCTAGAAACCAACTGATTTTATTTTTCAATTTTAATTTCGACTAGCCATTACGATGAGTTTTCATAGATTTTTGACCTACGACTTTATTAATTTTGACTTGTACGAAAATTAGGCATTGTTGGGTTAATTCACTTGGAATTTTAATTTTGTACCAACATGCATGCTACATAATATTAAGTCAAATACATAATATTAAGTCAAATTAAAAGTCATAACAGACAAAACTAGCAAAGATAGATAT
This sequence comes from Ipomoea batatas, assembly GCA_002525835.2. Lineage (NCBI taxonomy): Eukaryota > Viridiplantae > Streptophyta > Magnoliopsida > Solanales > Convolvulaceae > Ipomoea > Ipomoea batatas. The sequence goes on along the minus strand of CM008341.1, from coordinate 27,114,329 downwards.
TTTATAGCGTAAAAGACCAAAAATTCGAACCATCAGCATTGATTCGAACCATGTCACAACATCTCAAAATATCACAAACACTTGTCATGAGTTTGAAATTATAAAGTAAGCTAGGATCAAATTTAAATACCCAACATGCTATTGATTCTTTTCCTTAGCTTACCAAAGTCATTCTTGTCTTCCAAGTGGTAGAATTTTTGGAACACCCTACTAACTTTGTAGCATTCTGCGGCCTCGCGTAAATCATTTGCGGGAAAGACATCTCGCAAATACCATTTCGCGCATTCTCTTGGGTTCCTCCCTTCTTGATCTAGAACAGCATCGTGCGTGACTCCAAAGTGATCAGCAAATAAATCTACCATGCGATCTTCACGCTCTTGTTCTCATTGCGGGTGCGCTTGGTTGACTTGCCTGCCTTGGGGCCGTAAATATAGAAAATACATTTCCTGCGGGGTTAGCAAAAATTTTAAAAGTTGATTTTACTCCTTCCCCCTGTGTTCGTTCCCCCTGAGTTGGTGCGGTCGAACTGGAACCAACTTGGCCAAATTGATTGACCCTTCTTCCCCCGGCCCTGTTTTGGCAGCATCTAAAATCCTTGGGAAAAAGTGTGCATCCCCTTTTTGTTGCACCCGAATTTCACGGTTTAGAGAGAGGCTTTCTTCTTGTTTTCCCTTGAGATCTTTGAGATTTTTGGCCATCTCATGTATTATAATTTTTGTTAAGCTACTTAAATAATTTTTCAAATTTTACTTTTCTCGTAGCTTTCTTGATTTTTGCATGGCCAGTTAAATATTTTCAGAGATATGTAACCATCTGAATACTCGTTCCATTTATAAATGATATAGGCATATGGTTACGGAAAATTTGGAACATAGACCATAAGCCTTATTCAGATAAGTACATAAAAGGGTTTTTACTAATCCTTCTACTTCTTCTTCTTCACAGTGGCCGGGCTAGATGCGGTTTTGGTACGAGAGGCAGAAACACGACTAGCAATGGAGGTTTCTTCAGAATCCGAGCTTGTGTAGTGTGTAGCTCCGGATGTTTGAGGTGGGGATTCTGAAGGCCCACTGCCCTTCATGAGAAATAGGACATAGTCTTTGTCTGGATCACCAGTTTTCTACACTCCTTCGGCTGGCTCAACTGACTGCACGGGCTGCTTTTCTTCCAAGACAATCGGGTCGGTGGAGGTGTCACCGATCTCGCGTCCGCCATTGGCAATGCTTCTTGCTCTCAACATTTCCATTCGTGCAAGTTCAGAAATTCTCCTAGATGTGCGCCTCGCGGTTTTCTCGGCTTGTCTCTTGGGCTTCATGGCTTCCTGCAAAAATAAACAACACAAAATTCTCTTGTACGAGTAGGATATGTGAGGAGTTCCCATCTTATAGAAGGGTTGGAAAGCCTTGGAAGTTGAAACTGCTAAAAAGTAGACATTGAATGTCACTTTGGCGGTTTCCAAGACTTCAAGAATCAAAGCTTTTACTCCTCAAAAGCCGTTTTCCCTTGCATGGTCAAAAGTGTAAAAGTCCTTTCATCTGCATGTAATATGGTTAGTACTACAAATAGGTAAAGTACACGTGTAGAACAAGATAGATCAAGAAAAGGATTTCTAAGCAATTCTAAAGATAAGAAGCAGTTAAAACATAATAATTTCTACTGCATGCATGAACACACGTGTAGAGGTGACTCACCACAGTAAAAACACAAGCAGGTGAAAATTAAAAACCCATATGCTATGCAGTTAACACGTAAAACACACATGTAAACAAATAAAAAATTATAGCTCAGCTAAGATCACAAAAACACGCCACATAGAATAAAAATTAAAACACTTGGCATAAAATAAAATACTTAGCTGATTTTGATCATTCCCATTTTGTGCCTTAAGGTTGCGAAGCGAGATTCACACAACGATTTTGTGAGAATGTCTGCAATTTGATTTTCTGTGGGGATATGATCGATCCTTAAATCCTTCTTTTCGACGTGGTCTCAGATAAAATGATGTCGTACGTCGATGTGCTTTGTTCTTGAATGAAGTACAGGATTTTGTGAAATCGCAATCGCGCTAGTATTGTCACAGAAAATACTAACGTCCTCGCAATTAATTCCGTAATCCTTCAATTGTTGCTTCATCCATAAAATTTGCGAACAACAACTCCCTGCTATGATATATTCGGCTTCGGCTGTGCTTGTTGCAATGGAGTTTTGTTTCTTACTGAACCATGAAACTAACCTTCCCCCTAAGAACTGGCACGTTCCGGAGGTGCTTTTTTGATCAATTTTGCAACCTGCAAAATCTGCATCTGAATATCCGGTTAGTTCAAAGTTACCTTCCTTTGGATACCATAATCCAACATTGATTGTTCCCTTGAGATATCGAATGATTTTCTTCGTAGCATTAAGATGGCTGTTTTTCAGTTTTGATTGAAATCTCGCACAAACACCCACTCAGTAAGATATATCCAGTCTACTCGCAGTGAGGTATAGCAAAGATCCAATCATTCCTCGGTAAATCGTTGGATCAACGTCCGTTCCTTCGTCATCCTTATCTAATCGCTGTGTTGTATTCATGGGAATTTTGACTGAGCTTTTTCCTTCTAGGCCAAATTTTCTGATCAAATCTTTGGTGTACTTGGCTTGGTTTATGAAAATTCCTTCCTTCATTTGTTTAACTTGTAGTCCAAGAAAGTAGTTCAATTCACCCATCATGCTCATCTCAAACCTGTTCTGCATGAGCTTAGAAAATTTCTCACATAAAGATTTATCAATACTTCCAAAAATAATATCATCAACATAAATTTGTACTAATAAAATGTGATTATTTTCTTGAATTCTAAATAAGGTTTTGTCAACTAGTCC
>CM008341.1:27030836-27060545 GCA_002525835.2 Ipomoea batatas | reverse complement strand
TTATGAAGTTTGTTTGGGTTGGGCCGGGTCTGGTCCAAATATGGCCAAACCTGGGCTTCTTTAAAAAAAAAATTTAATTCAGTTTGGGCCTGTTGGTTTGGGCTAATTTCATTTTTTTTTAACTATACTCTTCATCATATTTAAACTTCTTCAATTAAGTTATCCAATTGGATTTTGTCTATACTCCATATTAAAATTACTATTCAATTGTGAACAAATTATTTTTTTTAATATGTTTGAATTTTAATTTTAATATTGAATATTCAGTTTAAATTGTATTCAGTATTGCAATTTAAATATTTATTTATTTATGGAGTAAATTGATATGCATATTTCTGAACATGTCTTATATGTTTTATTGCAATAATTATTTAATTATTATAATTATGTCTTTAGAAAAGCATGTTCATTAAGATTGAATTTAGAGCCTTTTAGGACTGAATTATATGCTTATTATGCATGTTTTAGTACCTTTTAGGTGAATTTAGTGTCTTTTAAGAATAGATTATGCATATTCTTACTTTCTCAGTTATTACTCTGTTCATCCCTTTTTAAAAGGATTTCAAAGCACCTAAAGTACATAAAACTTTTAATAGTTTTACCCTATTTAAAGCCTTATCCTTAGGTAAATCTATATTCTTATATCAACCAAACGATTTTACTTCAAATATGAGAACACATGATTTAGGGAAGTTTCTTGGGGAGGAATACTAGTTCCCTGGCCCTGGCTTAAAACGCCTTGCTGGCTAAAACCGCCATATTGCTACTAGTCCCCTTGCGATGCTACTCTGTCTAAGGAGTTGGTTTTTAATGACGCCTCAGCACCAACCAACTTTCCTGAGAGTATACCTAAGGATTGTCTATCATGTTTTGGTTTAATTTGTTTGATTAGGTTTTAAATACCCTTGTCATTGTGATTATGTTCAGTTTTGGTCAATTAAAGAGTAGCTACAGCATCTTTAATTTACTTAAATTACATATTAAGGATTAATCACATAAAGTTTAGGCAAGAAACCTTGTAGTTAACTCTGTGTTATATAACGAAATTTAGCCCACAGGCAATTTTGTTATATTTAAAAGGTTAATTAGGATAAAATACTAAACTATGATCATAATTTACCCACTGGGATTATGCATCGGCATATAGCTTGGTAGTTTTGTCATTAAGGGTGGATAAACCTTACCCAAACCGTATCCATTCCGTTTCCACCATTCAGTTTTGGTAATATTATGTACTTCAGTTACTCTTTCTCTATTATGTGTCCTAAAAATCCTCACCAAGCCTTAAGTTAACCGCTGATTTGGACTAGTCACATATGTTATCTATACAAATATGGAAACATTAAAAATGTGTCTTACCATAATTTGGTTGTCATTGTTAAATATTAATGGTGGTTATAATGTTGATTATTACCATCAAATATTTTCATTATTGAAACCATTAATGTTAATATGGTATTCAGGTATAAATTCTGAATTGTTTCCAATTAAGTTTATGTGACAATATTCCAGACTTTTTTCGGACTTTAAATTTTATTAAGTTTCCAAATTATATCCGAGAACGTTTCTACAATTAGTGGTTTTAACTATTGTTTTTCCATATTTAATCTCCTATTTAATGATAATAATATTAATTGGTTATGAAGAATTATTTAGTAATTTTGGAAAAACATATTTGCTAAGGCAACTGGCTATTGCCACTAATTCCATAATTCTTTAAGTTTTTTGAATTATGATTTTAGTATGTTAGGCCCATAACTGATTAAGTATGAATAAAGAATATTTAGTGTAAATTCGTACTTTATAGTTAATTCATACTCTTAAGATTGTTTCATGAATTTGATCACATTAAGTGCATATTATTAGGATTAATTATGCAATTAGGGTTTGTGAGAGTTTGATTTACAAATGACAATATATACTTTTGGTTAGATATTGTTGGAATTTATAAATTCGGTCTATTTCTCATAAATTTGATCTTTATGTATTAAAACATTTTAATGGGCTTAAAGTTTGAAATTTCAAAGTATATATTTATTACTTTACTATTCAAAAAAAAAAAAAGGTCTCTTTGGTTTGGACTCATTAGAGTTTTAATATTAAGTTTATGCTTTGAAAGCTCATATTAAAAATTGTCTTAAGTTATGCGATTTGTTTAAAATGTATGAGTTAAATGCCTAATTTTATGCATATTAATTTGTCCAACGCATAATATTTTGTCATGCAAAATATTTTTTTTATGCCTTTAGCAATGCATAAATTTAGGATGGAATTATATTAGTTCCTAATTAAGTTGGACTTATGCATAAACTTTAGTTACGGTAGTGCCTGAATTTAAGCACATTTGGTCCATTGATTTAGTTCACCCATTTAAGCTTTAATCATAGGTGAACCTTGCAATTTTGGTGTATACCCTACAATTTTTTTTAGGTTTATACCCCCAAACAGTTATACATTGAGTACATATGAATTGAGGAGGCATACTAGTTTTATGGCCATGACTTAAGAACATCTTGTGCCACTAGTCCCCTTAAATATCATATATTTAGATTTTCCCATCACAATCTGGTATAATCTGTTTGTTAAAATATTTTTTTTAAATTATTCCTTGCCAATGTGATTTGATTTTAGTTCATTAAAGAATAGGCATAACATCTTTAATTTACTGATTTCTCTTAAGTTTGAATCACATAAAGGTTAAGGCAATGAATTGATAATTGTCTAGTGATCTTATAATTTTAATTTGGTTGGGGAGTAGCACTACTACAGAAATGGCCTACTACGACACATCATAGACGGTGGTTAATTAAATAACCGCCGTATAATATATTTTGGTCTACTACGTCACATATAGACGGTGGTTTTTTAAAAAATCGTCGTCTATTATATACCACGTCACATAATAGACTGCGGTTTTTAAATAACTGCGGTTTTTAAATAACCGCCGTCTAATATATACCACGTCACTTAATAGACTACGATTTTTAAATAACCGTCGTCTAATATATACCACGTCACTTAATAGACTACGATTTTTTAAATAACCGCTGTTTAATATATACCACGTCACTTAATAGACTACGGTTTTCAAATAACCGCCGTCTAATAATACTTAATAGATGGCGGTTTTGAAATAACCGCTGTCTAATATATACCACATCACTTAATAGACGACGATTTTAAAAACCGTCGTCTATTAAGTATTATTAGACGTCGATTATTTAAAAAACCGCCGTCTAATAAGTGACGTGGTATATATTAGATGACGGTTATTTAAAAACCGCCATCTATTATGTAACGTGGTGTAAAATCGAACTGAACCGAACACCGTTTATATATATATATATATACTATCACATTTTTCCCCCTCAATTATTTCTCAAGTGTCTATGTAATCTCTAGTTTTGAATTTCAACCAATTTAATCATTAAATTGTTCAAAATTTCATCAATTAAACCCTTCCAGGGACCAAAATGATGATTTCCACATTTTTAAAATTTCGTCAATTTGGTCCCTAAGAGAATTTAATTAACGAAATTATAAAACATTTGAAAATCAAATTGGTTGAAATTGAAAACTAGGGATTACATTGAGAGTTGAGAAACAATTGAATGACCAAAATGGTGATTTTCCATATATATATATATATATATAAAATATAAAATACTAATTATAATAATAATCTAGTATCTATATTATATTCTCCAAACAGTCTAAAACCCTAAGGCAGAGTCACAGAGAGTTCGACTGCCCGAGAGTCCGTTCTCGTCGCCAAAGACGAGAGACCAAATCTAACACCAGAGATCGTAGATTAGAGACGAGAGACCTGTTCATTGTCGTTTTAATTCTGGCTTGCTCGTTGCTCGTCCCTGGAGATCGTAGATTAGAGACGAGAGACTTGCTGTCGGTTGCCTGCTTTGCCGCCTCCAAGCCTCGCCTACTCCAAGTGATGAATGGACGAAGGTACTCTTCCTCCTCTGATTTCAAGCTTAATTTAGAAAATTTCTGCTATGAATGCTTGAACTTCTGATTCCTTCCTGCTTCTTCGTTTTGCACTCTCATTCATATGTTCTCTTCTCAAGCTAGTGCTTCAATTTGTTGCATTCGGTGCCCAATTTTGAACTGAGTGTGTATTTCTGTGTCAATTCATTTTCAAATTTTCTACCTTTTGGGGTTTGGGTTAAGCCCTAATTTCCTAATTCTATATCAGTAAGAATTATAATGATTAGTTATAATGTATTATACTCATGATTAGTTGCTTTAAATTTGCATGCATTTGTTGGTTACTTGTGGCTTCTGTTAATAACTTGAGAAGGAAATTATGAGCATTTAATCTGGCACCTCCATAACTCCATAAGTGAAATGTTCGTTCAAGTTGATTCAATGTGCTCACTTTCATTTGGATGAAAAGCACTATAATTTTGCAGCCTTTTAGTGGATCTTATATTTAATGCCTCTATTACATTTGTTTCTTTGACTTTGCTATATTTGGGAGGCTTGTTTACATATATGTGTGAATTAGTTCCAAAGCTCTTACCCAGCAGGGAGTCAGTGACAAAGTAAGAATTTAGTTTAAATTCAAAGCCCATTCCCCAGCATTTTTTACTATTTTCTTAAAGATAAAATCCAGGTGGCTAACTATGATGAATCTACAGGGCACATGGTAGAGTGTGTAGAAGACATAAATCTGGAATCTCACTCATGCGTGAAACTTTAGTACATCTTTTGTGATTATAAGTTAACACCTGCTGGTTAGTTTCATTATAGTACACATGCTGACATGCATAAATCCTTGACATTGTATTTAGATTTAGATGTAAATTTTATTCTATAACTGTGTAAATAAAGTGAATGCCAACAACTGATTTTCACTACAGTACACATGCTGATATGCATAAATTCTTGACATGCACTGGTTTTTGAATATTTGGTTTTATTAATTTCCACTTTGCAAATTTGTGTTTACTTGTGCTAGATAAGCGAGATGAGGAGCATCATATGAATCCCGGCCTATTATTTTGTGACTGATGGCAGCGTTGAAATGCAAGAAGCTTCTGACAAGTCAATCATAATAAGCGAGAAAGTAGTTATCCAGAACTAGAAACCTCATATCAGTTTCTAGAATTAGTGACTACGTGCTATCAAATGAGCTGGTGTATTTTTTAATTAATTTTTTTAATAAAAAAAAAGATTGAGCTAGTGTAATTTTTTTAAATGGAGATTACATTGAGATGCTGTGGCTACACTACTACAAAACATAGTTACTACGGCGGTTATTTTTATACATATACGTCGGTTTTTGAAGCGCCGTGTAGGTGGCCGCCTTAGTAAATAATTACTTTCTACGGCGGTTTTAAAAACCGCCGTGTATGATACCTATATACGGCGGTTAAAAAACCGCCGTATAAACATAAACATACACGCCGTATAAAGGTATTAAATAACACATTCATATACTTTATACGGCGGTTCCATCTCGAAACCGCCGTATATACACAATAGATTAGACGGTGGTTCCATCCCAAAACCGCTGTGTATACAATAGATTAGACGGCAGTTTCAGTGGGAACCGCCGTCTAATTTCTAATTTTTATTTAAAAAAAATAGATTAAAAAATCAGTTAAAATTATATATTGAGCGGTTTATTTTGATCACATAAAATTTTAGACAAATCATTTGTGATTAAATGTATTTAATATGATGGAATTTAGCCCACATGCAATTTCGTTATATTTGTATGATTAATTAGGATTAAATACTGGACTATGATCATAATTTAGCCCACAGGCAATTATGTATCGGAATGTAGTTTAGTAGTTTTATCAGTAATGATGGAAATAAATAAATTTATTTAGTTAATGATTATTTGTAAATAATTTTCATCTCTATCATAAAGTTTAATTTTATGATGCAAACTTTAGATCATATTTCTTAATTTACCCACAGAGATTAAGAAAAGGAACATGATTTCTTAAGTTTTATCGTAATAATTGTAATGGATCTCGTTGATTAAAACTTTAGCCTACAGACAAGTCTTATATCACTTGATTCTTCAACTCATTTGATAATTGTTTCATCATAAAATTTCAGTTGGATCTAATTGAGTAAAACTTTAGTCCACATGCAAGTTTTACGTCTCCAGATTCTTCTGTCTATTTAATAATTGAGATGAAATTTTATCATAAGGATTTTAATTGGATTTAATAGAATTAAAACTTTAGCCCACAAGCAAGTTTTATGTCAATAAATCCATCACCCATTAGATAATAATTTTATCACAATTTCTTAGAATTTATAAGTTTAGTTCAATTATACTTCTAAGTTTTCATGGTTTGCATTGGCAAAACCTGTATTTAGTTACTTCCCAAAATTTAACCACCTTTATTAATTATTTCGCGAATCTTTCTCGGTTATTTGGACTAATTGTAGTAAGTTACGTGATATATTCGATATACCTATTTTGGTTTCCAAGAATAAAATGTACCTCTTCGAGTCAAATTCCAACTTGGTTTTGGAAAGTGTATTTTATTATTTTAGTATGTCCAACTATGGTGGGGAGTCATGTCCTTATTAGTTATTACTTTAGTTGGATTGGAACCGAATATTGATTATTTAGTATGCCCAACTAATGGTGGGGAATTATATCTTCCTTATTTAGTTGGTCAAATCAATTCTGAGTACGTATATCATTAATTCTGCTGAAGAATATATTAATCAGTGGGAGTGATCATTTAGAAAAAGATCATTAAGATGCTCAACTAAAGATTCCACAAGTATCAATCTTGTATTTGTTCACATAAATTCATGAGTTCAAATTATTGAACATTTGATTGTGCAACATATTTATGACTATGTTGTAACAATATTAAGGAGTTTATTAGAAAATGATTGATTTTTGTGTTTCAGGAAATAGACCCAGACTTTACGAAAAAAGTCATCAATAATAGACATAAAATATCTACAACCTCCCATAGACTAGATTTTAGTCGGTCCCCATAAACCGAAATGTATATATTCCAATACATCGTTGATACGGTGCGTAGCAGTAGAGAAACTAACCCTCTTTTGTTTCCCAAAAATACAATGCTTACAAAACTATAATTTACCCGTACCTGAATCACCTAGGAGGCCTTTGTTGCTCAGGATATGCATGCCTTTCTCGCTCATATGCCCTAGACGCATATGCCATAGTTGAGTGAGATCAACATCAGACACCGATGAGGATACTGCAATCGAACCTATCATAGTACTGCCATGCAACACGTACAAGCTTCTAGAACGAGAAGCTTTCATGAAAACAAGAGAGCTTTTTATGACCTTCAGAACTCCACATTCAGCTATGTATTTGCACCCTAGAGATTCCAAGGTGCCCAAGGATATCAGGTTCATTTCAAATCAAGAATATACCGAACATTGGTAAGAGTCCCGACAATGTTATCATGAGTTTTAATCTGCACACTTCCAATTCTACTAACCTTGCAATGGGTATCATTACCCATCAAGACAACTCCACCACTAACCGGTTCCAAAGAGACGAACTAATCTTTGTGAAGACACATGTGGAATGTAAAACCAGAGTCCAGAATCCACTCAGTTTCGCTCTGTTTGTTACCGGAGCTAACAAATAACATAACATCGCCTTCTGAATCACTTTCAACAACACTAGCTTCAGCGAACTTATTTTCTTTTTTCTTGCATATTCTTCAGTTTGAAGCATTTAGTCACATCATGACCATACTTATTGTAGTACTTACAGGATTTGTTGGACTTATGTCCTATGGACTTGGATCTAGATTTTTTACTGCTACTCTCTATTTCATGTGAACACCCCCTAACAGTCAAGTATTCACCTTTGTCCTCAGACTTAATTTCAAAGTCAAACTTTTCTTTGGACAATAGGTTTGACTTAACATTGTCAAAAGTTAGGGTATCACTACTATTACCATAGAACATAATTTCTTTGAAATGCTTGTATGATTTAGGAAGAGAGACAAGCAATAAAACAACACGGTCCTCATCTTCAATTCTGACATCAATATTCTAAGTCCAATAAAATGTGATAAACTTAGACTACCATGTTCTTGGTCTAAGATACTAAAAGAGTCTTCCAACTATTAAATCCAATTACTAGATTTGTTAGATGACCTTTTAACTATTAACTGATCTAGTGCAAAGAATAGAACAAGGAGTATTATGCAGATAATGTGCAAGAAACTAACAAAGCAGTAAGAACACTAAGAATTGGTAACCCAGTTCGGAATCTCAATTCCTACATCTGGGGGGCATCACTCTGATTGCCCAACTCTTCATTGATCAATCTGGAAATGTATCACCAATTTACAGTAGAGAATCACACGGCAACTCTAGAAATCTTCATCATCACCCTTCTAGAGTTTCAGCCTTGAAGAGTTGAGGAATACTTGATCTCCCGATCTTCTTGAATTGAGGCTCCCCCTCAATCGTAGCGCAACTGGCTTTCAGAGTGACTACTTGCCCAATACATCATGAAGAAGATGCATCTTGAATCAAAGGTAAACTTTGTCAAGATATCTTGTTATCACCTCTAAGGAAGCTTTTCCATTCAGTTCTTTTGTATTTTCTTCCGTTGATCAATCACTGGAAGTCCTCCTCATATATATATGATGCCCAGATTCGGTTAAATCTGAAGTCTTCGTAACTGACTCTAAATCCTCTTCTTGTTTTCCTTGTCTTGGTCCAGTGTTTTGTTCAACAAGTTGTCCATAAAGCCTTCTGATCCTTTTGCTGAACTATAAGAAACCTAATACAACATAAGATACTTTGTCATTTTGAACTATCTGCTGAACTAACAAATTGTCACAAGGACTTGTTACAACTTAGGGAGTTTTTACAAATATTTTCCTTCTTAGCAATTTTACTAACAATCTCCCCCTTTGTAACAAGTTTCTTGGCAATTTACAACAATCTTCCTAAAATATCAAAGATAGTTAAAAAACAATGTTCATTTAAGTAAAGTCCCAACAGAAACTGAATTAAACATCCATACAAAATACGAAGATGATTATATCATCCAACAAAATACAATGAAAACTAACATGAGACCCTATTACAAATAGCTCATTTCAGCAGAAGGGTCTTTCATAAAACATTGGTACCCAAGTAGTCATGCTTGTAACCAATCATCTTCTTCATCAAAAAAATAGTAACCAGTAGTAACCAATAGTAACCAGTAACCAATGTAACCAATGTAACCAATGTTTAGAAGGTTGTTCCTACTCCCCCTATTGCCAGGAACTTGTGAATCTGTAGCCACACGATTCCATAGCAGGACCAAGTAGAAAAGGCAACCCAGGTTTTAGAACAGAATCATTCAGATTTTGAGGACTCATCGTCCTGGCTTTCAGTAGTGGATTCAGCTTCAGGTGCAGTGGAAGCAGCTTCAGGTGCGGTGGAATCAGCTTCAGGTGCAGTAGATGGATTAGTGGGTGTTTCAGCAACAACAGCAGTCATCTCTTGGTCTCTTAATTTCAATTGTTCTCTCAATTGCATCTCAATTGTTCTCTTTTCAACGAGTATCTGGATGATTGTGTTTAGATCTCGGATGCTTTTGTCGAGGTGCTGTGCTGTGAGTTTGCTGGTAAATGGTACATCAAGGTTCAGAGCTGGGGCTGAGCTACTTGCATGTTTTGGAAAGATGTCAAGCACATGACTTCCTTGTTTCAGTCTAGCATCAATTGTTCTGACTTGTGGTGCTTCCATAGGTTCATTTGGTTCTGGTTTGAAACCTTGTAAGCGCAGAACTCCATAAATTGTGCAGGGGAAAGGCAGCTTTACCTTGCTCTCCTTAGACTCTGGTTTTCTAAAGGATGCCACATGTTTGAAGATAATGTCACCTAAATCAACGGGAATACCTTTGCCTATCTTGTAGATCAGGGTTGCCATAAGAAAGTTTAAGCCTCCTCGATGTTCATTCGGCATCCAATTTGTCATGGCTAGTTTGTGCAGAATAGCATACTTTGTTGTGAGAGATTTTGCTGGTAACCTGTTGGTTTCAGCGGGCCAGTAGCTGTAGGTTCCTCCTGTAATGACTTTTGTGATGGTATTTGCACCTATGACAGGGTCTTCAATGTCACTTGCATCTATGCCCAGATACAGATTGATGGTACGTGAGTCAAAATTGTATTCCTTACCTCTCAGCCAAATACGTCTGTAGACATGTGAGCCGGCCTCCTTGATAGTCTTCAGAAGGTTTGCATAAAATTCCTTGATGGCAATAGGTGGATAGCTAGTCTTAGTTGTTACAGACTTGACAAGATTTAGCTTTTCAAACACTGGCATTAGTTGGCACTGTGACTTGAACTTTTCCACATCAAGATACCTTTCGCTCAGGATTTTCCTTTTGTTTGTTGAGTCCCATCTTGCAGCATACTCATCTGATAGGAATTGAGGTGTGATTACTTCAAGGGGTGTTACGGCAGAGACATCCTGCTGGCTTTCAGGTTGCTGAGTTTGAGTGGTGATCTTCTTTCTCTTTTTACTGGTAGTGGTTTCCACTAGGGCAGGTTGTTCAGCAATTGGTTGTTTTCTCTTGGTTTTTCGTGTTGGTGAGGGGGTTTCCTTCTCCTGTTGTGTTGTGGATGACCTGGTTTTTCGCCTGGTGACAGGAGCGTGAAAGACTTGAATTTTTGCCACAGGATTTTTGTCCACATGTTCTTCTTGAATCTTCTTCTTTGCTTTCGCTTTTGCTTGGTTCTTCTTCACTTGAGACAAAGGCAGATTGTCTTCTTCATCAGTTTGTTCTGCAACTGGTAATTCTGGAGGATTTCCTGTTTCAAACTCAAAATCTAGTGGAGAATCATCAATGGGGATGGTAGGTGTTGTTTCAGGATTTGGTTCAGATTGAGGTTCAGACCTAGTTTCATCAGTATGAGAGTTTTCTGACTGAATGGGGAGAAGATTTTCAAGATTTTGATGTTCATGGATTTCTGCTTGTGTGGTGTGTGGTGATGGCAAAGACAGAGTTTTATCTTGTGTGGGTTTTGTACTTTGTGGGATATTCAGTGGAACAGACAGTCTATTTGTGAGAGAGGTTTATCTTCTGTGTTCATCCATGATGTTAAACAAGTTTAGTTTGGTGAAAAGAGAAGCAGGAGGTTCAAGTTGATGAGGACCATATACTATAGCTGATTCTGGGTTGACATTATCAGGCACGGGTAGATTTTTCTCAGGAACAGGCAATTTTTCATGTTCATCATCTATTGGTTCTTGTTTTACAGACACTAAGGGCAAAGGTTTTTCTACAGTGACATTTTCTAGATTAATATCATCCTCAGTATCTGATAGAACAATTATATCCTGAAAAAATATTAAAGGCAGAAACTATGCTGTTCATGTATAGTCATTTATTAAGGAAAAAAAATGAAGATAAGGAGGCTGTTTTAGAATAAACCTTAGGATCTTTGGCCTTAGCTGTTTCTCCTTTCTCGAATGCAATTGGTTTGAGGAACCCTTTCAGGTAGTCTAGTTGCTCTGCTCTTGAGTACCACGACCAGATTGGTTCCCTTCCTGGAGGTTTCATCTTGTTGTTGACTATCATAACCATCTCTCGTGATGCTTGATGTTGAATTTCAGAGGGATATCTGTTTGTGAGTCTGGAGAAATCAAAATATTGGGTTTCATCTTGATCCATTATAGAGCTTCGTTCCAAGATTTTTTATTTTGGGTGAGATTTGCGAGAGGGTTTGCAGCTTTGAGAGATTTTCGTGATCTTTGATTTCCTCTAACTGCAACTGGTTTTTTCAAAGGTCGAAGGACTCCAAAATGACCTGCTTTTTCGGGTCACGTGATGAGGCATGAGGAGAGTGGGAGTCGTGCAGATTTGACAGTTGTCTTCTCCGTAATTAATGCTATAGCAGTTTGGTCAGTCGGGTATATACACTGTTCCTCAGATATTATATGCTTATCAAAAACAAATATTAGTAAAGCGCGGGAAAAAAAAGAATTATATAAAAAAGTTTTGAGAGAAATAACCTATGATAAGGAAAAAGAATGTCCCACTTACTGTACTAGATCGGTGGACCATTACACATGCCAAGTTTTGATTTTAGGATGTTGAATCTGGTCGGATCCAGTGCCTTTGTAAGTATGTCTCCCAGTTGTTTGTCTGTTGGTATGTAGTGCATTTTTATGTCTCCACTTTCCACAAGATCCCTGATGAAATGATGTCTGATATCTATATGCTTAGTGCGGGAATGCTGGACAGGGTTTTTTGCAATATTGATAGCGCTGGTGTTGTCGCAGTGAAGATCAGCACTACTGAACTTTAGTCCATAATCGTTCACCATTTGTTTCATCCATATGAGTTGAGTGCAGCAACTCCCAGCAGCTATGTATTCAGCTTCTGCCGTAGATAATGAGATTGAGTTTTGCTTCTTGTTGAACCATGAGACAAGGTTTTTTCCTAAGAAAAAACACCCTCCTAATGTACTTTTTCTGTCCTCCAGATTTCCTGCCCAGTCAGCATCGCTGTATCCAAGTAGTTCAGTTCCTGAGTCACGCGAATACCATAGTCCATAATTCACAGTCCCCTTGACATATTTGATTATTCTCTTAACTGCATTCAAGTGTGCTTCCCTTGGATTTGCTTAAAAGCGTGCACACAGACCTACACTGAACATTATATCAGGTCTGCTTGCCGTTAGGTACAGTAGACTACCAATCATACTTCGATAGAGTTTGCCTTCAACAGGTTTTGAGTTGGAGTCTTTTGATAGTTTTAGCGTTGTGGAAAGGGGTGTTTTAGCTTCCTTAGCAGAGTCAAGACCAAATCTTTTGACCAAGTTTTGGTCATATTTGGTTTGGGACAGAAACAACCCTGTTTCCATCTGTTTTACTTGTAGACCCAAGAAGCATGTTAGTTCCTCTATCATGCTCATCTCAAATTCCTTTTCCATGACTTGAATGAACTCCTTGACATTTGCAGGGGATGTTGAGCCGAAAACGATGTCATCTACATAAACCTAGGCCACAATTATGTGTCTAGTGTTTTTTTTTAACAAACAGTGTTTTGTCTGCGCCACCGCGAGTGTACCCATTTTTCAGAAGATATTGGGTGAGTCATTCATACCATGCTCTTGGTGCCTATTTCAGACCATAAAGGGCATTTTTCAGTTTGTAGACGTAATCAGGATACTGTGGATTCTCAAATCCTTTTGGTTGAGCTACGAAGATTTCCTCATTCAGAAGTCCATTCAAAAAAGCGGTCTTTACGTCCATCTGGTTCAATTGAAAGTTCAGAATGCAGGAGACGGCCAACAGTAATCTTACTTACTCAAGTCTGGCCACAGGTGCAAACGTTTCCTCATAGTCAATCCCTTCAACTTGTGAGTAACCTTGAGCCACCAATCTGGCCTTATTTCTGGCCACATTTCCCTGTTCATCGGTTTTGTTTCGAAAGATCCACTTTGTGCCTACTACATTCGCATCTAAAGGACAAGGCACAAGATCCCATACCTCATTTCTCTCAAATTGAGCAAGTTCATCCTGCATAGCCCTTATACAGTCTTCATCTTGAAGTGCTTCTTTGTAATTCTTGGGTTCAAATTTTGATGTGTAACACGCGTACCCAGATAACTCAGCTAGACTGCCTCTTAGCATTCCTCTGGTTCGAACACCGGTGGTGGGTGTCCCCAATATGTTCTCAGTGGGATGATTCTTTTGAATATGTGTGGGAACTTGCTTTGACAGTGTAGATGGATGGTTACCTACATTTGGCTGTTGTTCAGTGGGTGATTTTGAGTCCTCTGATTCCGATTTTAGCTTAGATTTCTTGATGCCTTTTTCATCGTCTGACTTTCTTTGGTATTGTTCAGTGTCTGGATCGGAGTCATCTAGTTCAGAGTCTGACTCAGATTTCTTGACTCCTTTTTCATCAGTTGTTTTTGTTTGGTTCTGTTCACGATCACCAGCTGGTAGATAATTTCCAACTGGTTGCGGTTGATCGTCTGCAATTACATTGACAGATTCTTAGACATTCTTGATACGCTTGTTGTAGACTCTGTAGGCTCGACTATTTGGTGAGTACCCTAAGAATATGCCTTCATCACTCTTTGGTTCAAATTTTCCAACATTTTCTCTGTCATTTAGGATTGGTAGTCTATTGCCAAAAATGCGAAAGTACTTCAAATTTGGTGGTGGTGCTGCAACACAAAAGATTCGAAGACAGAATATAGCAATTGTCAGAGGATCTTATACCTTCCATAATAACTTTGTTCAGTTTGTCCTTAACAATGCATCGATCTTTCGTGAACCCTACATTCAACTTTTGGTCACACAATTGGCTGATGCTGATCAGATTTGCTTTAAGACCCTGTACCAGCAGTACCTTCGATAGTGATGGCAGTCCAGCTACATTGAGGATCCCAATACCCATGATGTCACCCTTAATTCCATCACCAAAGGTCACTTGTCTAGTATATGGAATTACATTCTTGAGGAATTCTTTACTGTCAGTCATATGCCTAGAGCAGCCACTGTCGAAATACCATTTTCCCTGTTCTTTACCAAGAAGGATAGAGTAGCAAACTAGATCAGATTTTCTTACCCAAACTTGACGACTGACTGGAGTGATCCATTTCTTTTGAAATTTGTCAGTTATCTGATCACTATAGAACCTGTAACATTCTGGTCTCGTGTGGCCTTTCTTGTAGCAGTAGTGACATGTTGGATTATATTTCCTCAAAGTCTTCTGGTGGGTTTCGGCATTTGTCCAAGTACTAGTACCTGCAGGGACAAACTTAGTAGTGAAAGAGTTTTGAGAGTTTTGAGTGTACCCCAAACCATTTCGAACGTTAGGTGATCTTCCGGAGTCAAGGATTTGATTGAGAGTTGATGTTGTGTTCATCATTTGAATCTGTTTCTTGTAAGCTTCCAATTCTGCTGAGAGCTTCATCACTTTGGAGTTTGACTCGGACAGTTCATCATTTGTATCAGCAACTTGTTTCTTCAGGGATTCAATGTTCTTTTCAAGAAACTCATTTTTTGAATTTGTGGTTGTGTGAGTCTTCAAGAGAATATCCCATTTCTTATACAGTTTGATGTAGGATTGTTCAAGTTCTTCATAAGGTATTTTATCTACATCTTCATGATCTGAATCATTATCCAAATCCGAATTAGGTTCAGTAACAACTGTAGTGAAGGCTACGAAGTTCCCAGATATTTCTTCATCTTCATCTTGAGCTTCTTCAGAACACTCTTCATCACTCTAGGTTGTTGCTTTCATAGACTTCTTTCTTTTGAGGTAGGTGGCACATTCCACTTGAATGTGTCCGAACCCTTCACACTCTCTGCACTGAATTCCTTTGTTTTTGTTCCTAACTTCCCCTTGCTGCCATTGATTTTGTCGAGACAAGTTTTGATTTTGACCGAACTGATTGCTTTGACTAAAATTTTTCTGTTGATTCGAAATTGACGATTTTCCAACGGTTCGTGATGAGTTAGACGAGGATGGAGCAGCACTGTTGGGTCTGTTTTGTTGATTCTTGCCTCCTCTGTTTCTTCGATTTATTTGTTTGAGAATCTTGGTGAAATTTCTTGTTATCATTGCCACAGATTCATCATCCAATTCTTCACATTCTTCTTCTGAGTCACATTCTTCAGCAATAAACGCAACATTCTTGCCCCTTTTTGAGTTGTTGTCTTGCGATAGAATATCCATTTCGTATGTTCTTAGATTGCTCATCAGTTCCGCAACCGATTTTGTTTCCCAGCCTATGCTTTCTTGAATTGCTGTGACTTTCATTCTAAAGCGTACAGGAAGGGATCGAAGGATCTTCCTGACCAGTTTGTCCGAGGAGAATGGTTCCCCCAATACGGCAGCTTCGTTCTTCAACTCTTGAACCCTAGCATTAAATTCGACGATGGTTTCTTCATCTTTCATGCGTAATTCTTCAATTCTGGTGAAGACTTGCTGCATCTTGGTTTGTTTAACAGAGGAGTCTTCTTCATAGAGTTTTTCAAGAATTTCCCAGGCATCCTTTGCAGAACTGCATCCAGCGATTAACCCGAATTGACCCTCATCAAGCGATCCGGTAATGGTGTTCAGTGCCTTGTTGTTGTTTTCACTGTTGCTAATTTCCTCGGAGGTCCATTGTTCAACCGGAGTAAGAATTTCTGACTTATCTTCTTGAGTCGTTTTGGGATGAGTCCAGCCATGAGTGACGGCCTTCCACACATTTACTCCTTGTGCCTGAAGATAGATCTTGGTTCTTGCCTTCCAGTAGGCATAATTTGTCCCAATCAGTTGAGGAGGTCTTGCTTGCCCTTCCATATCTTCTTTAGAGCACACAGCAGCCAATCTTGAGAAAAAGGGTTAGTAACAAGGAAAACAGAGAGATTCGAAAGAGTTTCAAAGGATCGTTATCAGGGGAAAAAACCTTGAGGCTGTGCTCTGATACTAAATGCTTGTATGATTTAGGAAGAGAGACAAGCAATAAAACAACACGGTCCTCATCTTCAATTCTGACATCAATATTCTAAGTCCAATAAAATGTGATAAACTTAGACTACCATGTTCTTGGTCTAAGATACTAAAAGAGTCTTCCAACTATTAAATCCAATTACTAGATTTGTTAGATGACCTTTTAACTATTAACTGATCTAGTGCAAAGAATAGAACAAGGAGTATTATGCAGATAATGTGCAAGAAACTAACAAAGCAGTAAGAACACTAAGAATTGGTAACCCAGTTCAGAATCTCAATTCCTACATCTGGGGGGCATCACTCTGATTGCCCAACTCTTCATTGATCAATCTGGAAATGTATCACCAATTCACAGTAGAGAATCACACGGCAACTCTAGAAATCTTCATCATCACCCTTCTAGAGTTTCAGCCTTGAAGAGTTGAGGAATACTTGATCTCCCGATCTTCTTGAATTGAGGCTCCCCCTCAATCGTAGCGCAACTGGCTTTCAGAGTGACTGCTTGCCCAATACATCATGAAGAAGATGCATCTTGAATCAAAGGTAAACTTTGTCAAGATATCTTGTTATCACCTCTAAGGAAGCTTTTCCATTCAGTTCTTTTGTATTTTCTTCCGTTGATCAATCACTGGAAGTCCTCCTCATATATATATGATGCCCAAATTCGGTTAAATCTGAAGTCTTCGTAACTGACTCTGAATCCTCTTCTTGTCTTCCTTGTCTTGGTCCAGTGTTTTGTTCAGCAAGTTGTCCATAAAGCCTTCTGATCTTTTTGCTGAACTATAAGAAACCTAATACAACATAAGATACTTTGTCATTTTGAACTATCTGTTGAACTAACAAATTGTCACAAGGACTTGTTACAACTTAGGGAGTTTTTAAAAATATTTTTCTTCTTAACAATTTTATTAACAAAATGAAATTGAATTCATCAATGTGAGATTTAATAGAAGTACATTCCGTCATACGGATTGTGTACAACCGCTTCTTCAGGCTTAGCGTGTTCGCTAGAGATTTGGCCATGTAAAGCGAATCCAGCTCGGACCATAAATATTTCGTAGTCTTCTCACCTACCACCTCACGTAGAACCTCTATAGACAAGCACAATTGAATGATTAAACGTGCCTTATCATCTAAATCTTCCCAATCTTCATCTGCCATTGCAACCGGTTTCTTCTTCTTCCCAGCTAGTGCTTTCTTCAAACTGTTTTGGGTGAGAATAGCTTCCATCCGAACCTTTCATATAGAAAGGCTAATTTTTCCGTCAAACTTCTCAATATCGAACTTGGTAACAGTCGACATCTTCAGAAATAATTCTCAATTAAACTGCTCTGATACCAATTGTTAGGAATATCGCGAAATAATGAGGAAGCGAATAATTGTAAATTGAGAATTATAGAGAAGTTAAATAATATAAATAGGAAAAATATATGAAATGACAAATGAATTGATTAAATGGGAAAATATAAAATATATATCTAATATCCCAGAAGAGAATTGCAAAGCAATATGTGTGTGTGTGTGTGTGTGTGTTTGGATACGTGAGAAAGAAAAGACAAAGAATGAATTAAGGATGAATTGCAATGAGATGGATAAGTATTGTATTATGAAGCTAGCTATTTATACAATGAATTAAAAGAGACAAATGCACATGAAATTCGAGAAAGTTGCCGAGTGGAGAAAGTTGCGACAATTGCGTGAAATACGTGGGTGATGGGTATGCTGCATGGAGAGAAGAATTCAGACCATATTCTAAGACCTATTAATATTTTGACATTTAAGGTGTAATCTACAACTAAAAATGTCCATAATTATATCCAATGTTGCAAAAATCACGCCTAGGCGCCGATTAATCAGCGCCTAGCCGGCCAAACTGTCTTAGCCCGGCTAAATTAGCCGGTCAACCCTTTTTTTTCTCATGAATGAAGAAGAAGAAGTGAAGAACACAACAGTCTCTCCCACCCCCATGCGATCGCCTCCGCCACCCCACGGGATTTGCTGTCCGCCGGTCGCCTCCACCTCTACCTTCCCCGGTCGCCTTTGCCAGTCGCTTAGGGAGTAGATCTGTAGATGGGTAGTAGAAAGATTGAGAAAGGAGTAGATCTGTTGATGGGCAGTAGAAAGATTGAGAAAGGAGTAGATATGTAGATGTGCGGTAGAAAGATTTAGAAAGGTTGAGAGTTGAGAGATGTGAGAGAGATGTCTAGTAGTAGATTGAAAGTGGTATCACTTTTTGGTAAATGGCAGTAGAGATGTCTCGCAGTAGAGACGTGAGAAGGCTTTTTTTCTTCTGTACTTTTTGGTAAATGGTGTAGGCTTGCCGCATGGTTCCATAGTTTAATTAAAAAAATAAAAATCTGGCGGCTAGGCACCGAAAAATCGGCGCTATATATGCACCTAGCATCTTTTTCAACATTGGTTATATCAATAATAGCTGTAAATATGCACGTACTATGTGCGACTGAATAATATCTAATAAACAATTAAAAGTTAGTAAAATAAATAAATAAGTAAAATAAATAAACAAAATCATAAATCTTATAAATATTAATAGATCAAATTTTAATTTTTAATGAGATTGCAAAAAATATTATTATCTAGCAAAAATTTTAAAAACAATGCATTGAACTTAGTAGGTATAGTGCACTCAGGTAGACTCTATTACCTGGCCTCACTCTACTTCGGGTATAGTTTCGGTGGCTTCGGCTTTTTCTTTTGTGGCAGGTCTTGACAGCGAAGACTCCTCTCATGAGTGGATTTGGAAGCTCCTTCGTGCTGAAAAGATTAAAATCTTTCTGTGGAAAATCTCCAAGAATGGCCTCTTGACCAACTCCGAACGGAAGAGGCGAGGCTTGTCTGCGGTGGCCGACTGTCCTTGCTGCAACTTTCACGATGAATCCATGGACCATATACTCCGTCATTGTGATACGGCGCTGGAGTGCTGGGGCAGATCGTCACACCCAGCCTGGTTTTCCGCCGTTCCCTCTCACTGATTGGATGAAAATGGCGTGCATCAGAACTTCAACAACAGCCCAAGATGCCAACTGGAGCTTAAGTTTCCCTTACATCCTTTGGCATATTTGGTTAGCACGAAACAAAGTTGTTTTCGACAGAGTGGTTACCCCAGTTGATGAGATACTCAGGCGTGCTATGAGTGATGCAATGGAGGCGAGAAATTTCCTGTCTAAAAGGAAGGGCTCCATTGCAGCGACACAAACCTGGGTTGCATGGTCTTCCCCCAACATGGCTACGTCACCCTCAACACGGATGGTTCAAAAAAAACATCAACGAGGCTGGCGAGCGCAGGTGGCTTGATTCGCGATCACAATGGCAACTGGCTGGTAGGCTTCATTGTCAACATTGGCGCTACATCAAGTTTTCTTGCGGAACTCTGGGGCATTAGGGAAGGTCTCCGCATTGCCAAACAGCGTAACTTGGAGCGGATCATTGTGGAAACAGATTCGAAGGCGGCTTGCCAGGCCTTGAAAGCTAGTCAGATTATCTCTGCCAATGTTAATACTTTAATCTCTGACTGCATGTCTCTCATGGGGCAGTTTTTGAACATCAAGCTCATCCACGTGTATCGTGAGGGGAATCAATGTGCTGATCGTTTAGCTAGTTGGGGTCACGACGCTCCATCGGGTACAACCATTTTGGAAGATCCGCCGGATGGGTTACGAGACCTCCTTCTTCGTGATTCTCAAAGCGTAGCTACTAGCAGATGTCGTTAATGTTGGGACTTCAGTCCCTTTCCTTACCAAAAAAAATAATATTGCAGTTAGTTTTTCTTATAACATTTGTATTATAACTAGATTTTAATATCAATATCATAATAAATGAAATAAAAATATTTTGTTTGACAATAAGTCAAAAATGTATATATTCCACATCGAATAAGATACAAATGAAAAACAAAATTCCTTTGTGAAAAAAAAAAAGAGTGAATTTCTATTTTAAAAAGTTAAATTTTCAAATAAAAAAAAATCATATTAAAATAGATACACTAATTCATTAATTAAACCTATTATTAAATTAAAGTACATTTATATAAACTACGTATACACATATGTATTTGTGTATTTGTATTTTACATAATAAGGGTGAAACTGGTAAAATAAAAATATAGAGTGCAAACTTGGTAACAAATTATAAATGTACAACACATAAAGCACTAAAGATAAGTATTTAATGCCACTTATATCACTAATAATTTTTTATTTAAGTTAAGAACTAATGTTAAAATAAATTCCAAAAGAAAAATTTGTAGGATAATAAAATTGGTTACAAAGTTTAAAGGAACAAAACAAATAACCAAAAAAAAAAATTTATTACACATACTACAATCGGACTAACCTTATTGGCTCTTTGGCTCTTTGGCCCTTTGGCTTTGCGGTAAAAAAAAAAAAACATATATATAGAAATAGGTTCAGGTACGGTTGTCATTCCTAGATGCGGCTGTGCGGTTAGTCTGAGCCATTGACCTTGCTTAAATCAATTTCCAGGATTAACATTGATTAAAAAAACTAGCGGTGGCAATTTGGTCTTTTTGCATCTTGGTCAAATTTAAGGTGCATGGTTTTTGTGCTTAAGGTGAGTGATTTTTGTACTGTGTGGCTTAATGTGCGTGATTTTCCTTCTTAACGTGCGTGGTTTGTGTGCTTAAGGTGCGTCAGTTGTTGAAACTTAAGGTGCGACATTTTAAAACTTTTAGGTGTGTGGTTTGTGTTCTTAAGGTGCTTTGTTTGTGTGCTTAAGGTGTGTAGTTTGTATACTTAATGTGCGCTATTTTAAAACTTTAGGTGCGTCGTTTGTGTTATTAAGGTGCGTGATTTGTATACTTAAGATGCGTCATTTTAATGCTTAAGGTGCGTCTTTTTGAGTTAACCGCACGGGAAGCTATACCCGCACGGCCGCACCTGAATCATTCCATATATATATGTATATATACATACATATATATATATATATATATATGTATATATATATTTATTTATATATGTATTTAAAATACGCACGATGTGGGAATTGAAATGTCCAATGAATAACAAAAAATAAAAGTAAACCATCAAAATAAATAAATAAATAAATAACATCGAAATTTATAAATAATCGAAGGGAAAGATGCAATTTTAGTCCCTCAATTGTCCTTTGCTAGCGCTTTTAGTTCCAAACTTTTTATAGTTGCAATATACACCCTTAATTCTTAAAAAGAGTTGCAGCTTTAACCATCGAGGCATCGAGCAACAAAACTATTAAACTCAATTAAAATTTTACTTAGTACATGGGTATTTTAGTACTTTTTAATATTTCTTCTTTAATTATAATCTTATTTAGTTTCGATATTTCATTTGAAAAATAAAAATTATGATTTTAATGGGGTATTGCAAGGAAATTATTAGGGACGATGTGAAACAATTGAAAAAGAAAAATTTAGCGAAGAATGTTTCCAAATCTCTATTTTACAGATGAAATATCAAAACTGACAATGTTATAAAGACAAAGATAATAATTAAAACTTTAAAATATCCATGTACTAAGTAAAATTTTAATAGAGTTTAATAGTTTGTAGCTCTAGGGCTTAAAAATGTACCAGTAGGCAGTAGCTTTTTTTGAAGAGTTAGAGATGTATATTATTATTATAAAAAGTTAGATACTAAAATTGGTAGCAATGAACAATTGAGGGACTAAACTCGCATTTTTTCTATAATAGAATATATAATTTTAATTTTGACAATAAGAAATATTATTATCTAGCATTTTTTTTTTCAAAAAAATGCATTGAACATAGTAAGTATTGTGTTTAAAAAAAAAAAAATAGATTTAGTAGCAAATGCAATTACTTTTTCTTATATTTTTTTTATAATTAGATTAATAATGTGAATATCATAATAAATGAAATAGGAATGTTTTGTTAATAATAAGCCATAAGCCAATGATACATATAGTTCACATCAAATAAGATACAAATGGAAAACTAAACTAATTTACTAAAAAAATTGAATTTTAATTAAAAAAACAAAGTCAAAATAAAATAAATATAAGTTTCAAATAAGAAAATCATATGAAAATAGCTAGATACACATTGTTCATTAATTAAAAAGTGATTAAATTAAACTAAATTTATAGAAATTACATATACATACATGTATGCAAGTGATGATTGTAATTTACCTAATGAGAGGTAGCACTGACCAAATAAAAAAATATTGAGGATAAATTTGATACGAAGCTATAAATATACAACAGAAATAGCACCAAATAAAAGTAGTTAATAATGTCTCTTATATTACTAATAGATTTTTAATTCCAATTAAGAATTAATGTTAAAATAATGATCAAAAGAAAAAAATGTGAAGAATAAAAAGTAGAATTTGAAAAAATAAATGCAAAGAAAAACAAAAAATAACAAAAGAATAAATACTTAATACAATTGATACTACCAATACAATTTTCATTCCAATTGAGAACTAACATCATTGGCTCCTATTAAATTTTATAAAGATATTTAATGACAGAACTACAGACACCGTGACAATTATTGTGGGTGTGAAAGTTAGAAGGGAGATTCACTGAATTAAGTTATTAATTCATATAACTTAAATATAGGTGAGTATGTGACATTAATTGATACTATAATTTTATAATTTATAATTTATAATTTCATATTTGGGTCTAATTTTGTCAATCTAAATAATTTTTTAGAGATCCTTTATATCTATAGGTAAATTGCATTTTAGTCCTTTAATTATTCTTCTCAATTCATTTTAATCCCACATTTTTTTGTCATTATAATATATCCCTTCAATTTTTTAAGAATGTTACAGTTTTAGTCTTTAAAGCAGCAAAATTACTAAAGTTTAAGATTTTCATTAGTGTGCTAGTATTTTAGTAATGAAAAATGCTTTGTTTCCCTCCAAAATTCTCATATTAAAATTCTTCATGACCTATAATCATCGAGTGTCATAAATTAGTTGAATTAAAGAAATTAAATAAAAAACATAAACTTTTAAAACATATTTATTCTTAACAAAGAGTGAAGCAATCATTATTGCATGGACCATGGTCCACACAGCTGTGTGGACCATAAATAAAAATTACATTTTTAATATACTAAAAGTACATTATTTTTGTACATAAAGTACATTATTTTAGGGTACATTATTTTTGTACTGAAGGAGGTACATTATTTTATAGTACTATAAAATAATATAAAATAATGTACCTTCAGTACAAAAATAATGTACCTTATGTTCATGGTCCACACAGCTATGTGGACCATGTCCACACAATAATTTGCCCAAGGCGGAGTTGATGAGGGCAAAATTGGCAAATACTACATGTTTGTACAACCCGTAAATAACAAATTAAAGTATAACTGCAATGCAATGCAAGAATTATTGTGGGCCAAATTTGAGGACATAAAACATCTTATTCTAACCCAATGGGGTAGCTCAAGTGGCAAGTGAGCTCTCTTTGTGGGGAGAAATTCCGAGAGAACTCGGGTTCAATTTCCACAAGTGACGATTCACGCCTCTCGGAGCGAACGTGGGTGGACCCGGACCCGGACCGTTAAACGGACGGAGAAAGACCCCGTGAATTCCCAAAAAAAATAAAACAACTTATTCTAAAATTTCGTCTCTTTCAAACCACATTAGTTCTCATCATATATATAATTTTATCATGTCATATCTATTGCTTTCCTGCACATCATATAAGCTGACTGATTTAAAACATTTATCACTCAGCGATAACTTCTGCCTTAACTTCTTCTACTGCACACATGCCAGGATAACCGGAAATAAAGTAAGTGGTTCTTCTTGCCAGTATAACATAGTCGTGCCCTGAGTTCAACCTCGTCCCGGATGGAGTGCAAGAATCATAATTCTCCTTATTCACAATCCACACATCTTGAAAATTCGTATCATAGTTAAACTCTGAAAAGCAATACAAAACAATAATTAATTAATTTGACCAAGAATATGTTTGATTATTAAATAAAAATAACATTATTTTTTACCTAGAACATCACCAGCCTCGAAGGTTTCGCCATTTGGCCAGCCATTCATGTCAAGGCCCCATTCAACGCTGATAACATCAGCATAAGCAAAACCACACAACATTGCTATTATAGCAATGGCTGCAATACTTTTCTGAACAGACATCTATCAAACAAATGAAAGATGAGAGCTTTCTTGTGATTAAACTTTGTCTTTGTACCTAGTAGTGAAATGAAGAATGCAATAAATATTATGAGACCAGACTCCTATTTATAAGTTGTAACGCTAGTTCAATTATGACAAGTTTTATTGGATTTGCATAATTTGGAATTTATATGTGTAATTGGGTTACAAGGATGTCAATCTTTGCATGAATCTTGGCAAATTATGTTATGGGCCGGGTCCATTTCACAATTTTAGAACTTTATGTTCAAAATTTTAGAACTCTATGTTTACAATTTTAGATCTCAATATACAAAATTACATTAGTCAATATTCACAATTTTAAACTCTATATATATTCTCAATTTGTTATATAGATTCAAAAATTGTGTTATATTGTTGAATATAGAGTTATGAAATTGTGAATATAGAGTTCTGTAATTGTGAATATAGAGTTCTGTAACTGTGAACATAGAACTCTAAAATTGTGAACAGGGTTCTAAAATTGTGAACATGAACCCGGGTCCATGGCATAACAACCGAAGAATCTGATGGGCTGGCCTAATAAAATATAAAAGTTTAGGTTTTGGCCCAAAATATTTTATCCCGATAAGCTTGGTGCTTGTTAGGAACAACTGTAATTCTGATTTTGATGGCACCAAAGTTAGGAAATTTTAGTCCCCAATTTACTTTACATTTTAGACTTAAGAACTCAATTTTCTCTTATCTAGTCTGGATGGTAACTCGAATAGTTACATCTCGGGTGATATGAAGATAAGCTTCGAAGTGTTCAAGAGCAGAAGAGTTCGAGCCCAAGAATTCAAGACCGAAAGGTTGCAAAGGCCAAAGAGTGGAAGGGAATACCTTACCGAATAAAAGGAACTTTCAAAAGATCGAATAGTTAGGTCAACTATATTGGAATCCAAAAGTTTGAATGCTTAAGGTTCGAAACATTGACTCTAATGGTAAGAGTTAACTATTCAAAGGAACTGCTCGAGGCGTTCTTTAATCAAACAATTCGAAACCTTAAATAGACAAGTGTTATGTGAAAATGTGACTAAGACAAAAGGAGTCCTAGGTATACATCCTAAGCCTAAGCAAAAGGATCGGAGCAGAACAAAAAGTAAAGTTTAACAAATAAAAGAGGTCCAACGGCTAGAAAAT
Organism: Ipomoea batatas; assembly: GCA_002525835.2. NCBI lineage: Eukaryota > Viridiplantae > Streptophyta > Magnoliopsida > Solanales > Convolvulaceae > Ipomoea > Ipomoea batatas. The sequence goes on along the minus strand of CM008341.1, from coordinate 27,034,763 downwards.
TTGACAAAAAAACAACTTTTTGAATTGTCCACTAGTCATTACACAATCGTTAAAGGAATTTTGAAATGGATTCCCTCCAACAGATTTATTTCAAAATACTAATAAATACCTTCATTCAAGACTGAAGAAGGTGTTTTTCAATCAAGTAACAATTTTACAAGTGTTCAAAAGCTTTAAGTGTTTTATCAAGTGACTAGTGTGAGAGAGAAGCTAAGTTACAAAGCTACATTTAATAGAGACTTTGGCTTGTTAGGAACCCCGAGCTCTTGATTTTGATGATACCAAAGACCAGAGGAGACCCCGCCAATTTTTCATTGTCTTTATTATTTTTATAGGCCGAATACTCAATAGAACTTGTAGTAACGAGTTCATGACCAGACACGAGGAAACTCTTGGCCGAAGACTTAGAAGAACTCAAGGATGAAGACTTGAAGACATGAAGGCCGAAGACTTACAAAGAGAAATCAAGAAGACTGTTGGTACAAAAATTATTGTGTTTATGTAATTGGCATATATTGATCCATGAAATGAAGAAATATTTTGATGCATGCATACATGTGTGACACAAAAGAAAAGAAGAAGAAATATACATGCAAGGATGGATATGTGGCACAAAATGAAATGAAATAGGAAAATGCAATGCATGGATATGAAAAATGAGTGGAGCATATGAAGAATGGTTGATGAATCTGGCAAGTGGCAAATCAAAGTTTATTCCTAAAAATTTGTGTGAACCAGATTATTTCCCTCTCCCACTTTCATGCATAGTGTCTGAACATGGGATGGAAATTCCTAAAAACAAGGTTCTAAAAATACTATAAAAGGGGAGCCTTGTAATGAGATCAAAGTGAAGTTTCAGGGAGTAACAATTCAAGAGTCAGTGACTACACAAAAGAAACTTCAAATGTTCGGGTCTAGAAACGAGTACTAAATTTGGAGAAGCAGCTCCGTGCAGTACTAGTACACCTTGTGTCAAAATCCAGCAGATATTGCCTACTAGTCATAGGTTTTGAAATTTAACTTACCTCCAACGGACTCAAATTTCATGCCTATAAATACCCAAGCTCCCTTCCATTTGGAGCTATTGGTTCATACGTGAAATAGGCTCATATAAGTTGTCAAGAAATTCAAAAGTGTGCAAAATATTCGAAAAAGTCCAAACTCTCAATCCAGATTTTTAGAGAAATAAACGGAGCACTAAATTGGTTAAATTTTTCAAAGTCGATGACTTAATTGGGCAAAAAAATTGTCAATGACCAATTGGTAATTTCGCAATAGTCGAAGGACCATTTCAGTAATAAACTCTTTTTTTAGTAGTACTCAATGTAGTATCTGTTCAACAGTTATCCCTACTGAGACTGGGCATGTAAGAATATTAACCGGGACACCGGATGCCACTAAACCACAAGGTCTTTGACAGTAATAAACTCTTTATTTATTTAACTTTCTAGATCAAATCTCGCGGGGAGCAGCAACATGTCTTTCACTCTTCTTCATCCTTCTTCGTAAGCAACAAAAGTAGTATGTCCTTTTTTTTCTTTTTTATATATATATAGTGGAGTTATTCAAATTCATTATTTATTTAGCAGGGAGCAGCAACAGTAAGATAGAATCATTATTCATGCTTCTTCATTTTTCATCCTTGTTCATTATTCATTATTCGCAGGGAGCAGCAACATATATCTTCTTCATCCTTCTTCATTATTCATCCAGTAGGGAGCACTAGGGAGCAGTAAGTCACGACATCAAATAAGATCCCAGCCTTCATCACGTCGCGGCATCAAATCAGGTCCGTAGCAGTAAGTCACGGCACGTCGTCTTCTCCGGCAGCAGCAAGTCACGTCGTCTTCTCCGGCGACGAGCGTTCTCGGACGACCACGGTTGTACGGCGACGAGCGTAGCAACTTGGAATCCTTCGATCTACTTGTATTTTTCAATTCCGGCTTTAGATTATATCAATCTTTCGAATTAATGCTTCTTTTGCCTATCAAATTAATGCTTCGATCTACTCCGCTGCTGCTTCTTTTTTAGTTTTTTTTTTTTAATTAAAAATTGATATGAGGTCAATTTTTATAAAAAACTGACGTCGTATCTCTATTTTAAAAAAAAATGACATACGACGTCGGTTATTTCAAAAACCTGACGTCGAATGTGCTTATTATAAAAATTAAAATAATATACGACGTCGGTTTTAAAAAAAGATGTTGTATAATTTATTTATATAACGTCGGCTAGAACTACGTCGGAAAATAACTGACGTCGTATGCCCAAAATAACCGACGTAAAAATGTATTTTTGTAGTAGTGCGAGGCATCAGAGATGAGACCAAAAGAAAAATCGATGCTAACCTCAGAAGAGAGGATTCGTCCAAACCTTGATAATATCGCACGAGACATTCTCTATAAGGCTCTGGACGAGTCATTATTTCCTAGGGTCAGGAAGGGCAAAACCGCCAAGGAAATATGGACGATTCTCATGTAGATTGGAGAGGGCGACAAATTAAACAGGGGAAAGAGAACAAGCTCACCATTGCTATGAAAAATTTCGAGGACTTCAAGATGGGAGCAGGCGAATCAGTGTCTAAGATGGAAGCACGATTCATGAAGCAATTGACTGAAATAGAAGATTTGGATAAAGAGCTCACTCAAAAAGAAATCAGTCTGAAGATACTTCGTGGTCTTCCTAAAAGCTAGGAAATGAAGGTCATAGCTGATAATTAAGCCTCCGAGATACCCTTAAATCAAGTGCATATTAGGGTGTTTTGTCACACTTATAGCATCCTTACATGATGAATTACGGTCATAAATGCTTTAAATTCACTAACCAACACACAAAAGCTACATTTAGCCTAAAGGAGGTGAAACAGGAGTCCCGGGAGCCAATAGGAGCAAAAGTTGAGCTTAAAGAACGAACCATGCAAGATCGGAGCCCCGGAGGACCCAAGAGGATGGCCACACGCGTGTGAGTATGCGTGGAAATAATCCAGTAGCCTCCCACGCACGCTCACACGCGTGTGAGCTGGCGTGGAGACTGCATTGCGCGGAAATTTTGCTAGGGTTGCTTTTCGGAGACTATTTAAACCCTTTTGATAGATTTTCAGGAGAGGTTCCCAGAAATTTAGACAGACTTTTACTATTCCATTTTCTTTTCATTTTTTTAGATTAGTTTTAGATAGATTTCCATTGTAGAAGACAACAAGCTTGGATTGAAGGATTACTTCATTTTAGGTGACCTCTATTACATTTCTATTATATTTTTTTTATCTTGTTCTTGGATTAAATTAGCATTTGTCTTGAATTTCATATCATGAGTGGCTAGTTTAATCTAGGGATTTGGATTGTGTGAAGATATGTTGCTAGTGTGATGATCTTATATCTATATTTTGGATCTAAATGCTTAGATTGTTGGATTATCTATTCTTGTCTATTGATTGTTGTTTTGATGAGATCTTGTTTGGGTTTGGCCAATCTAGATGAGAGATTGAGCTCTTGACTCTTTCATGTCTTTGATTAGAGTTAGGATTTGAAGCTTTGAAACAATCATAGTTCCTATGGACTTCTTAAGAATAGTAGGATAGTGTGTAACTCAAGTGTTTGATAAAATTCCTCTTAGAGCTTTGGATGCTTGAAGGCACTCCTAAGTCAAAGAAGCCTTAGTACACAAAGGTGGAAAAGGACTAAGAACACACACTCTTGAATAGCCAACATCTTTGTCTCGTTTATCCATTACCTTAGACACACCAAGATGCAACATAGATGAACACTATCCAATCCCTACCCCTTTTACATATTTTCAAACTCTCTTACTTTATTACTTTCTTGCACTCAAACCAAACCTTATGAACTCCCTTCACTCACAATTCACCACTCACCACACTCGAATCTCATGCAAGATTCAATCAAGTAAACTCCCGAACACTTGACACAC
>CM008341.1:26968013-26990990 GCA_002525835.2 Ipomoea batatas | reverse complement strand
AGTAGTGTTCTAAAAACCTGTCAACCAAACAATAACAATGACTTTGATACTCATTCCTGATAGCTAACTTTGTCAACCAAATACACCCTGATTGCATGTTTAAAGTTTTAGTTAAAATAAAACATGCATATTTTTTATATAACTTGTACAATTTTTCTTTGTTATATGCAAATTATTTAAATAAAATCATTGGAATGTGCAAAGGATTTACAGTTTACTAGTGTACGTTCAATGGATTGGTGTCATGTCATGTCATGGATTTAGTTTTCCATACAAAAGATTTCTTTCCTCCTACGACAATTTTGTTCTTATAATTTTTTTTAATTTTATTATTGTGTAGGGATATATTAATGTAATAATATTTATACTCATTATTTCTTACAATTTGAAATCTAAATAAACAATGGTGCAATTGAACCCTTATAACATGTTATTTTTGTGCAATGAAGTCCAAAAACATGTTAGTGACGTGTGATAACAGGTCATTAGGGTTCAAAAATTATTTCAGATACAACCGTTGACGACGGCGCCGATTGTCGGAGAAGGCGACTGGCGACCAAATTTGGTCGCCTCTCCATAGGAGGTGACTAGTTCTGGTTGCCTTCTTCAAGAAGCCAACCATTTTTCGGTCGCCTTCTCGGAGTTCCTAGAGCAGGCGACCAGTCGCCTCCTCCGCGAAGGCGACCAACAAATGGTCGCCTCCCTTGGAGAGGCGACCACTTTTGGTCGCCGGTCGCCTTTCGCCTTCTCCGGCGACCGGCACTATTGCCTAGCGGTTGTTTTTAATCGGAGATAATTTTTGAATCTTAATGACCTACTATCATAGGTCATTAACCTGTTTTTGGACTTCATTTTACAAAAATAACATGTTAAATAATTTAATTACGTATTTAAAAAGTTTAAATATCTAATTGACTTTGGGTCACACTTATGTGAGACCGTCTCACGGATCCTTATTCGTGAGACGGGTCGGGTCGGGTCAAAGCACCATGCAAATGGCATACTTATATGTGCAAATGTCATACTTATATGCTTAAATATAACACTAATCAAGAATATAATTTTTGTTACTTATTAGAAAAAAAGTAATACATTTTTCATAATAAGTAATGTTGACAAGTGCCCTTTACTTATTAGGGCAAATATAATACTTTTGTGGAAAAATGTAATACTTTTAAATCAAAATGTAAAAGTATTATATTTTCCCTTAAAAGTATTACATTTACCCTTATAAGTAACAAAATTTTTATTCCTGATTAGTATTACATTTGAGCATATAAGTATGACATTTATGCATATAAGTGTTATATTTGCATCTTGACCCGACCCGTCTCATGGTGAGACCGTCTCACACAAGTCTTTGCCATTGACTTTTTAGGTAAAGTTTGAGGTCTATTTAATCATTTTGTCAATATTTTTTCATGAACCAAACAGTTGTTAGTGTGGAAACTAAAGGAACAAGAAATTGAAACCTGCAGCAAAGTTTTCCATGACAGATAGGACGTGCATGCATTTACTTTTGGGACCCATTAAACTTCCAAGAAATTTCTTCTACTAACATATCTTTATGTTCAAATTACAAACAAAAAGGAGTGCATGCCGTAAAGTTGTCGTTCATAAAACGATGTGCTTAGCCTTTTTTTCTAAAAAAAGAAAAAAAAAAAACAAAAATAAAGACAAAAAGAAAGTGATGTTTAATCTTTAACGAAAGGAACACTGCATTCATACGACCTCTTCAACCTACGACTTTGATTGTGCTAAGTTCCAATTGTTCAAATTTAAGATTAGACTTATTCAAGATATTGTGATTGAGTAACTCAGGTATATTTAATAAAAATAAAGTATTGTGAAACTGCACGGATTTATATAAATAATATATTTTTTAAAAATATAAGATTATGAATTTTTAATGTTCTATGAAAACCAGTCTAGCAAAAACATAAGTAATGTTCCTGGAAAAAACAATTCTCAGTAGATCTGAATGAGGAAGAAGCTAAGCAATGAAGAGCAGGAAACATAGTTGTAAGTGTACAATTTGTTACACATTCAAACCCTTTATGTTGGCTAATTTATTAATCAAATAATTAAAATTAATATATAGGTGATTTGTTTGGACCATCTCCTATCAAGGATTTATTCCCAGCCACTAAACGCAGCACATGGATCAAAATTGTTGAACAAATTGGTTAAGATGGCAGCAAGTGGAATTAAGCTAATATTGGGAGAATTATTTTATTATTATGGTTATGGACTTATGGTAAGCTAGCAGCATGTGGACAGCTTTCATTTAGGAAGAATTTGTTGAAATGCAAATCAGTATAAAAGGGAACAGATCACACTTTGAATACGTGGAATTACGAAGCCTTTTGGTGTGATTGAATTGCTACAAATATTACTACTCTTAATCTGATTGTTTTAGCTATTGGCGTGAGGCTCCACTGAAAAAATTGGTCAAGCTACATCAACTTTTGGGTTTCAATATTGCGTGATCAATTCTTGTGTACTTGCTTGTTTAAAACTAAGTAGACTATTAAGTTGTTTCTTGCATTCAAGATTTACGGTCCTTTTTCAATAGTGATGCCATTCACCGGAGAAATCGTTGTCGACGATGCAGGTGGATAAAAAAATAATTAAATGTTTAATATTTTGAAAATTTGAGGGTAATTTTGTCTTTTTAAATATTTTTTAGCAGTAATTTTTTTTTTTTGAAAATCATATTTTTCAACAGTAATTTGGATGGAAGGATCGATATTGAAAAAATTGAATAATTAAGTTACTAAATTGATAATTTTAAAATTCTTTAGGCTGTAATTAACAAGACTCCAATAATAATAGGATCAAAAGTGAAATTAATTAATTGTGTGTTTTTTTTTTTTTTAAACTTTTTATTTTTTGGAATCTTTCAAATGTTTTGTTTATCATTTACTGGATATGCAAAGTCTTTGTCGTAATTAGGTTGTTCCCATTGAAGGAGCCTTCTTGCCCCCTTTTGCAAGCAAAGCAAGTCTGCTATGAGCGTGGAAGACCAGCTTGATATTTACACTTATTTTCCTTCTTTGTCTGCTCATTCCTTTGACTATTTGTCCTTCATCATACAACCCATTTTTTCTCCAATAATATTACAAAATTTAATTAAATTTATAACCGTTATAACATTTAAGGGTGCGTGTGGTTTGCACATGAGAATCTGAATGGGAATGTGTATCAAATACTTAGTAATGGTAATAGGTTTTGGTGAAAGTATTTTGCATGCATGTTTGGTAGTAGAGTGAAATAAGAATGATTATTAATAGTTGGCGAAGCGGAGGAGGAAGGGGATGCAATCCTTATTTTACCAAAATCCATAGTAGTGTCCTAAAAACATGTCAACTAAACACATTCTTGATAGCTAAACCTGTCAACTAAATACAGCCTAAATATATATTGTTTTTAGAACACAAATTTCCTGACTTCATCAGACTATATTTTGAACCTCATCGTGAACTTGTTTCAAGCCATGAATAGGTAAACCGAGTCAATCTAGTTTTGAGACTCAACACCAAACTTTACATTTTGTAGAAGGAGGTCAATTCAAACCCGGTAGGAATACAACTAAAAATATAATACATATATATATATATATACATACATATATATATATATATATATATATACATACATATATATATATACATACATACATATATATATATATACATACATACATATATATATATACATACATACATATATATATATATACATACATACATATATATATATACATACATACATATATATATATACATACATACATATATATATATACATACATATATATATATACATATATATCTTATGCAAAATTATATACGTTAAAACGAAAATTTTAAAGCATGGTGTTTCAAACAACACATCAATATTTGGCCCTATCATCTAACAACTTTTTTCCTCTTCTTCTTTAGCCGTGGTCTTGGGTTCAATTTGTCGGTCCATATTTGATACATTTTAAATATTTTATTAAATTTAATACAAATAGAGTTTATTATGAAAAATATTATATAACCCTGCTAAAATAACTTGATATAAAACTTTAAAAAAAAAAACTTTTTAACTTCATTAAGTATTTGTGAATTAGTTGGCTTTGCCACAAATTAATAAAGAATTCATGCAATTATTAAATTACCCTTTTTTCTCAATTTACCTGTCTTGTTTACGCATGGTGTGCATTTATGCATTGTACAAACTGACCATCTGTGATGCATTATCGAATACTTGGTGGTACATTTGTGCATGCATATTAGTGCATCTATTTTACTTGTGTTGTGCATTTACAAACTGGGTGGTGCATTATAGAAATTAATCATTTGTGGTGCATATGTGCATGAACAGTGGTTCTAGTTGGTGCACTGTAGAAACTTATCAGCTGTGGTGCATTACTAAACACTTGGCGGTGCATTTGTGCAAGCATACCGTGAACAATAGTGTGGTGCATTACCCCCTAACAAAGATAATCACCTCAAACAACTAAGTAATCATTCAATATGTTGGAATTTTTAGCATAAAATGACATAGAAAGTGGTTATTTTGTGGTACAATATATGTGAAGTCCACTTCTGATTTGGATCAGTTCAAAGTGGATTCGAGTTCTTCATAGTAAGACGAAGGCATTGATATATTGTACGGTTAAAACAGATAATGGGTCAAAGTAGACCCATTTTAGTTGGAAAATGAAGGTGGAAAGACTTTGTAAAACCACTTGTCCCACATTGATTTGGGAAGTGGGCTTACATGCACCACTATACATACAAGAGCCTTTTAGAGTCATATTGAATTGTATAGCATAGAGGCTCTCTCTCGCGCGCAGTAGGGGTGCAAATCAAATCCCAAAATGAGTCTGAAAAGGCTTGACTCGTTTTAAGCCAACACCTGCAGGAACGAATGTCATCCAGAAAATTAGCTAGCCTTGCGGGTTAAGTTATGCCAAATTTTCATATATTTTTTTCAACTCAGAGCTTGTAACACCCCGTAATTTCGTTCAAGCCTTGAGACCGGTAATTATTTTTACCGTGTAATTTATTCAATTTAATTGGGCTTCGTTCTTCTAATTGATATATATATATATATATATATATATATATATATATCTTATTCCGGAATTAATTATTTATTCTAAGGCCCAATTCTTGATTTAATTCCTATAAGGGATTTCTTTAAATTGGATCATTATATTTCTTATAAGTAGAAATATTTTGTAATGGCCCAATTTATTTATTTTTGAAGGACCAATTTCATACATTGTATTAAATAATGTAAGACCCATTCTTTATAAAAGACCATTATTTATTCTAGTTATCATAATATAATATATACACTATGTATGTAATGATCTTCCTATCCATATAAAAGAGTTTGTGTTAACTCTTCCTACCCTTTTCATTCTCCTACAAAATAACTCTTCCTACCCCTAAGAAACCTACAATATACACTATCTTCTATCCTTCAAGATTCAAGACAATGATTGCTCCTTTAGGATTTCTAGGGCTTGGGTAAGTGTTTTTCTTTAGGAATATGCCTTGTATCATCTCATTTTCATGATCTTTTTATAAATTCTTATGGTGTTCTTTTGGGATCTTTCTTTGGGAAAAGATGATCAAGTGGGTGGGAGTGGCTTGTGAAGAGGAAGGTGTTTCCTTGGTTTGAAGTTGTGCTTCTAGAGGTAACCATCATGTCTTACTAAAACCTATTTTACACTCTTGATCTATGTATAATACTTGGTGTTTTGGAATCTTGTGGAAATTTCTTGGTTTAGCCTTTGTTTTTGATGATCCGTGATCTATTTTGATGGGTTAATGAACTTGTGTTCTTGATCCTTTGCATGTTGATGAGTATGAGCATTTATTGTTATGGATTCCATGTTTATTTGGCTTCTGAGAAGTGTAATCTGGGCAATCTGATCATATTTTTGCATTCTGGAATAATTCATCGTGTATTCTGTACTGTCTGGGAGTTGTAGTGCGTTGAGAATGCACTTACGGTGCACACCGGCGGTATAATGTGTCCCGCCAGTGTGTTCCGCAAGTGTAAGGGCGGTAAGGTGTGGCGGAGGGAGGCGATCCGTTGGGGGGATCCGCCCCTTCGTGCGGAATGGTGTGGCGGACCAGGGCGCTCCGTCCCTGTGTTCCGTGAGTTTATTTCCAGTTCTGTTTCCAGTAGCTGTTTTGTGATCTGTTGTCTTGTTGATTCATCTTTGATTCTGGAATTTGTTTGGATATTTTGTTGAGTGTTCCACCTTGGTTCTTGAGTATTTATTCATGTCTTTGATTCATTATCTTGGTCTATTGGTTGGTTGAATCCTAGGTTATATTCTCTGAGTGTATGTTGTGTTCATAATCTGAGATGAACACTGTTGGTGGACAATTCTTGGGGATGAGTTTGAGGTTGGATGTGGGGATGTGAGTCTTTTGAGTACCTTTTGGCTTGTTGAGGGTGAACTAACTGTGGGCATCATTTGCCTCTTTGGTTTGGGCTTTCGCTTTTGTGGTTATGGGCATCATTTGCCTCTTGGGTTATGGGCATCATTTACCTCTGTGGTTTGGGCCTTTGCCTCTGTGGTTATGGGCATCATTTGTCTCTGTGGTTGAGCTTTTGCCTCTGTGGTTATGGGCATCATTTGCCTCTGTGGTTTGGGCTTTTGCATCTATGGTTATGGGCATCATTTGCCTCTGTGGTTGGGCTTTATGCATCTGTTTACTAACTTGGGTTTAGTGGTTGGTATGAGGGATGGAGTTGTGGTTGGAGGGTAAGGTTTGGTGCTTATCTTTGGTATGATGTTTGTTTGGTTCCTTATGGTTCTTTAGTTGAGTTGTATCTCAGTTGTTATCCGTTATTCATTGATATATTGCGGTTTGGTGGTTTCTTTGTGAGTAATCTGTTGAGATTATGATTTAGTTGGTATTCTGTTATAGACTTGTTGCCTTGTACATACATATTGGATATTGGTTTTACTTGGAGAGTCTTTGTTTTATGGCTTATTCAGCTTGTTGTTGTTGAGTCTCCGTTTTAACTAAAGAACAATTCGTTGGTGTGTATATTCTATACAGGTGTGTAAACCTATTTACAAACTTACTATATTATGTATGTTCTCACGAGTGTGAGTGGTGGTTTTCTAAATGTTTTCCAGGTATGGAGTAGTCTAAGCCATGAGCGCGCTAGAGCTATGTTATGCTTGCTTAGACTAGACGATGTTTTAGACTCCTTTCGGGCCTGTGTGCCTTTGTTTTGGATTATGTATCCTGACTAGTTTTGTTACAGTTATGTTTGGTGATTTTATGTTTTGTTTTTGGATAGCCTGTGCATCTAGGCTGTGTTTTACCTAGATGTGGCATGACACCTGATAAGTTTTAAATCGCTTCCGCTATAGTATGAGTAGTTGTTGAGATAAGCAGCTTTTATGTTTAAAGTTTTAGCTATCTCAGCTTGTAAAACGTTGGGATGTCACAGAGCTACTGTCCGAAAAGTAAACTTTGTTTACCATTCAGAATGATGACTATTCAGTTAAATAGTTACCATTCAAAGGTTGACTATTCAATTGACTGAATGGTTGGTTGACCATTCGTAACTTTCAGGCAACTATTCGTGGGTACTGCTCAAACTACTCTTCGTAATATCGTTCTGGAAGTGTTAATTCTGATTTGTAGGAATTAATTCCAATTTATAAGTTAAGAATTAACGGTCGTAATGATTGTGTTAAACACTAGATTAAGTTGTCCGTTACAAAGGTTATAAAGCTAAATTTATTTTATTTGTTAATGCCATTGATTAATGATATTAATTTCCTCATCTCCTATAAAAGCCTTGTTGTTGACAAATTGTTTTGGTTGCTGATTTTGAGAACTTCAAAATTCATATTTTGTCTTCTCTCCATCTCTCTCAACTATTTACTTTGAAAGTATTCTGCCAACAATTCTGTAAACTGTACGAAGTGCTCAGCTTGTGCTCTTGTTCGTTGGGTTTTTCGTTTGAGTGCTCAAACTTTAAACCGTAATCTGTTGAATCGGTTTTAAGAAGAGCGTGAGTACACACGATGCAAATTTCTCTATCTTCTCGTTCGGTTAAAACCTCATGCTTGAAAAACCCTCTTATTGTTATTTACATATTTTATATAAATATTTTTGGTTCCGTACGAAACGTTGGTTGGAATAATTTTTCTGAAAATTAAATATTTTTTGCTAGTTTCGTATTAGTTTATGGTTGAAATTATTTTGTAAAATTATAAGTCTCATAGATTTTCGAATTATATATTTTGTATATATATTTTTTGAAATATTTGTTAATATATATATTCCGTGTGTGTATATATATTATTTTGTATATCGACTTATTCACCACCAACAATCTTAAAATTGATATTTGGGTGAATTAAGTCGATCACTCCCACTATTGTTATAAGTGGAAGCGTGAATGTTGCTCGTGGTGCACATTTGCATGGTCGGAGCGGCGCCGTAGGTGCACACTCTTAAATCCTAGTGAACTTTGGTTCGAAGACTTGTGGTAGCATCAAGGGTATATCCTTACGATGAAGGTGTCTATGACGGTATCAAGTAGATCGGCTGAAAGACCATGAAAATTAAACGAGTTAAATTTCAATGGGTGGCAACTTAAAATGTTGTTCAACCTGGTGATTCTGGACAGGCCATGGTTCTTGACTAAGATGGTTCCTAGTGGAAAGGAACATGAGTCTAACGCTCAAATCGTTAGTGAAGTGAGGGTTTGGAAATATTTTATTTTCCTATGCCTAAGCTACGTTATAAATGGTTTGTGTGCCTCATTGAGTCATTGTATAGTGTATACTGTACATTGGAAATAGCTAAAGAGCTATGGGAATCTTTGGACCTAAAGTATAAGAGTGATGACGCTAAGGGTGTGTTTGGTAACCCGTAAAATAGCTTCATGAAAATGTTTTCCGAGTTTTCGGTGTTTGGCAACGTCCGGAAAATGTGGTCAACGGAAAACAAATTTTCCATTGACCAAGGAAAATCAATTCATTTTTCCGGAAAATGACTTACGAAATTTTTTTTCCGTAAGTCATTTTCCGGAATCGTCAAAATGGTCGTTTTGCATGTTTTCGACCAAAACCAAGCCATATCACCCATGACTATGGACCAAGGACTCAAGGAGGTGGGGAAACCGCCCGAAATAACATTATTTTAATATTATTATAATTGTTTATAATAAATAACATTATTTTAATATTATTTTAATTGTTTATATTTTAAACAAAATAATTACAATGTTAAATTATACAATTCTATCCATTTTCTAAAAAATGAACCAAACACACAAAGACAGTTTTCCATAATACATCCAAATACTGGAAATAAAACTGTTTTTCGGAAAATGACTCATTTTCCAGAAGTCATTTTCCTGTTTGCAAACGGACCTTAAGACAAAGATATTTGTCGTTAGCTGATTCCTTGAATACAAGATAGTGGATTCTAGGATCACCCTCAAGTTGACGATGGTATGATCATGAGTGAAGCCTTTCATGTGGTACCTAGTATCCATGTGTTGCATTTCTAGGCAGATAGGACTTCAAGAATTACGAGAAGAAATTTCATGAAAAATGCTTCAATTGTGGCAATATGTGCTACAAGTCAGCTAATTGTAAAGCACCTAAGAAGAATAATAATAATTATAATTCTAATGTGGTGCAGGTTAATCAGAAGAGTCTAAAATCATCCTCTCAGCAATGGTGACCAAGCTAAAGCCGGTTGGTTCGAACCAAATGGAATGGATCATTGATAGATGTGCGACCCGGTATATGTGTTCCAACCGTGAGTTGTTTACTACCTTTCAGACAACTAATAGTGAGAAGGTATATATGGGCAACTCTGCTTAGTCTGTTGTGGAAGGCATGGGCAAAATGATTATCAGGATGACCTTTGGGAAAGAGCTAACTTTGAACAACGTCCTGTACATACCGGAGCTACGGAAAAACTTAGTTTCTGGCTCATTGTTGAACAAGAATGACTTTTGGTTAGTGTTTGAGTCAGGCAATGTTGTTTCGTCAAAATCAGGAATGCATGTAGGCAAGAGTTATGTACTAGATAGACTTTTTAAGCTTGATGTAATAATTGTGATTAATAAAAGTGTTATTAATTCAACCTACTTATTTGAGTCTTCATTTTTGTGGTATGGTATACTAGTTCATGTTAATTTTAATTCTATACGTAGATTAATTAACTTGGGCCATATTCCTTCATTTCAAATTAATGATAAGCACAAATGTGAGATTTGTGTTGAGGCAAAACAAACGGAAATTCCTTTTAAATCGATTGAAAGGAAAACGGAACCAAAGCGTTTATTCAAGCGAATGCATAGTGATCACAAGAAGAAGTCATGTACACAAAGTAAAATCAATTGTTTGAGAAAAGTTTATCACTAAAGCAATCAAGTAATGAAACAAATCAAATGAAAGAAACTAGGGAATGAATTGTGCTTAGTTATGATGCTTCATAGTGTGACTAAGGCAAGGGAGTATTCAATAGCACACGATACTGCTATGTGTATTTGCTTAAGAGCAAAGACGAAGCCGTCGATAAATTCATTGTTTATAAGAATGAAGTGGAAAACCAACTTAATCGGAGAATTAAGAAGGTTAGAAGCAATCGAGGTGGTGAGTACGAAGCGTACCATATACAAGCGTACCACACCTTACTCACCTCAATCGAATAGTGTTGTCGAACGAAAAAATCGCACATTGAAAGAGATGATGAATTCGAAGTTGATAAGTTCAGGCCTAACTCAAAGTATGTGGGTTGAGGCAGTTTAGACAAGCAATTACCTTTTAAATAAGGTTCCCCGCAAAAAGCTCGATAAGACTTTTTATGAGCTATGGAACGATAGGAAGTCTTCCTACCAGTACTTGAAAGTGCGGGGGGTGTCTTGCTAAAGTATTAGTGCCAACACCTAAGAAAATAAAGATAGGTCCAAAAACGGTGGACTGTATCTTTATTGGCTATGCACATAATAGTAACGCGTATCAGATCTTAATACACTAGCCTCATAATCCAAACGTACATAAGAACACGATAATTGAATCGACGAATGCATCGTTCTTTGAAAGGCGTGAAGGACCTAGTACGTCGAAACGAACATTTGAAGTGTTGAGGATAATGACAATGGAGGGTTTAGAAAAGAACGTAAGTTCGAAGCTAGATGTAGCAAGCGAGCTAGGATTGAAAAATCCTTTGGTCCAGATTTTATAACGTACATGTTAGAGTGTGATGCGCATATTCTAACTTGTTTACTAGAAAATAAACCGGATTTTCTTACATGCTTGTTAGAAAACGAGTCTGGAACGTATGTAGAAGCTATGATTTCTACGAAGGGACCAATGTGAAAAGAGGTTATAAAAAGTGAAGTGGATTTTATCCTACATAATCCCACTTGGGAACTGGTTGATCTTCTTCCGGGTAGTAAGCCATTGGGATCCAAATGGGTTTTTACACGGAAGATAAAACTTGATGGTTCCATTGAGAAGTACAAGGTCAGACTTGTAATTAACGGTTACAGGCAGCACGAGGGCCTTGATTACTTCGACACGTATTCTCCCACGACGAGAATAAATTCGATAAGGATGATACTAGCAATAGCCGCACTACAGAATTTGGAAGTTTATCAAATGGATGTGAAAACAGTTTTCTTAAATTGCGAGTTAGATGAAAAAATCTATATGGAACAACCTGGGAGTTTTGTGGTTCCGGGCCAAGAGAAAAAAGTCTATAAATTGGTTAAATCGATATATTGTTTAAAACAAGTGCCTAAGTAGTGGTACGAGAAGTTTGACCATGCGATGTTAACTAATGGGTTTAATATAAACGAAAATGACAAGTGTGTTACGTTAAGGAAACGATAGACAGTTATGTCATTCTTTGTTTATATGTGGATGATATATTCATCATGGGTAGTAACGATCAAATGATCAAATCTACCAAAGACATGTTAGTTCAAGATTTGACATGAAGCATATGCCATATGGGTTTGGCAGATTTAATCCTTGGGATTAAAATCGTGAGAAGACCAAATGGTCTCATGTTAAGCCAATGTTATTATATTGATAAAATCTTTGCAAAGTTTAACAAGGATTACTATCAAGTGGCTAGGACGCTATTAGATACTAATGTTCATCTGTCCAAAAATCACGGAGAGTGTATTTCTCAAGTAGAATACGCTAGGAATATTGGAAGTTCGATGTATTTAATGAGTTGTACGTACCATGCTAGATATTGCCTTTGCGGTTGGCAAACTCAGTAGATATATGATTAACCCCAATGATGCACACTGGAAATCAATAGTGAGAATTATGAGATACTTGAGTTATACTCGTGACTAGGGACTACACTATTCGATATATCATGTTATACTTGAAGGGTATAGCGACGCTAACTGGATATCTGAAATAAAGGACTCTAAGTCCACGAGTGGTTATGTGTTTACATTAGCCGTTGCAACCGTTTTATGGAAATCCTCGAAACAAACTATGATAGCCAGATTTACGGTGGAATCTAAGCTAATAGCCTTAGACAAATGTTGCGAAGAGGCGAAATGGCTACGCCATTTTGTTGAGGATATTCCTTGTTGGGATAAACATGTACCTTCAATATGTGTGCATTGCGATAGTCAAGCTGCAGTTGGAAGGGTATAGAGTAATATGTACAAAAGTAAGTCTAGACATATACGTCGTAGACATAATACCATTAAACAGCTTCTCACAACGGGTGTTATCTCTGTTGACTACGTAAGGTCAAAGGATAATAGAGCATATCCACTAACCAAAGGGTTGAGCAAAGATGTTGTTGAGAAGTTAGCACGACGAATGGGTTTAAAGCCCTTGGAATAAAAGTTCTATAGTGGACACCCAACGTAGCTAGCACCTAGGTTCAATGGGATAACAAAATTATAGAACAAAGCGTGTCACTGTGGGGGTCTCAGACTTCCTACCATTTCTCGTTATAGACTTAGAGTAGTAACTCCCGCATGAGGCTAGCACATCGATGCTTTAATGATTTAAATGTCGGTTGACATGTGTGAGTATGCGGGATACTCGAAAAAGAATCACCTATGTAAGAGAGAAGTTGTAATACCCCGAATTTAAATCATGCCTTGTACCTCGATGATTCTTTCTTTCATGGAGTTAATTTAATTAATTAAGCCCTATTATTCTAAATACATTTATAACTCCTAATCTAGCCTATTTATAATTTCTAATAAGGCCCAATTTCCTAATTGAATTGTGTAAGGGGCATTAATTAGAGTCTTTCATTCCTTGTAATATTTTGTAGACATTTATTTGGCCTAATTCCTTAATAATTCAAGCCTTATTCTTATTAATTAATTCTTGAACAAGGCATAACCCATTCTTATTTAAAGAGCCCATAATTTATTAAATTGCCCTAAAGTTACATATATTATGTATGTATAGTTTTTGTGTGATTCATATAAAAGCCTTCTATTAATAAATTGACTTAGTCTTCTTCCTCCTACTACACTATTCACATGCCATTTCCTACTCCTAAACCCTACACAAATCATCTTCTCTTCCTAGCAAGGATTCAAGTCAAGATCTATCTTTTAAGAGTTCCTAGACTTGGGTAAGTGTTAGATCATCATTAGATTGCATTTTCCTTTACATTTCCTTAGTCTTTATGATTTTCTTATGGTGGCTTTGGGGTGATCTTTGGGCCTTAGATGATCATGATGATGGTGGTTTGATTGGGTGAGCTAAGAGGTTTATTTTGGAGGAGCTAGTATAAGAGGTAACACTCCATGTCTCACAAAATCTACTTTCACTCTCTCATACATGTGTTTTGGCGTATTGTGGAATCCTGTGAATTATTCCTTGAAATAGCTTGTGTATTGTTGGATTCTTGAGCCTATCTTATATATTCTTGGATTGTATTAGTCATTCTTGATTCTTGGTATGATTGGTGTCATTTTGAGGGATTCCATATGTTATTTGACATTTGAAATGTATATTTTGATCATATTCTGGATACTGGAATGAGCTATCTTGTATTATGTTCTAAGTCTGTGTTATGTGCGTTGGTATTACCCTTGTGGTGCATCTCAATGGTATAATGTGTCATGTTGAGGCTTGCCGTAAGTGTAGTGGCAATAGAGGTTGGCAGAGTAGTGTGATCCGTGAGAGTGTTCCGTCAGTTCTAGTGGAGTGGTTCAACGGTGCGGTGTGTTTCGCCCGAATGTTCTGCCAGTTGTATTTCCTTCTCTGTTCCATTATGTGTTTTGATGTCCAGTGATCTGTTGTTCTATCTTTGATTCCTGAAGTATATTCTGAGAGTTTTGTTGAGTTTATTACCTTGATTATTGAGTGGTAATATCTTGTTCTTGGTCCTTTATGTTGGAGTATTTGTTGAGTATTATTGGTTTGTTCCTTTGGTTGATATCCTGAGAATGTTGGATATGTTATTCATATTCTGAGTTTGAGTACTTCTCTATATGAGTAATTCATTTGGAAATGAGTTGAGTTTGATAGGTTGTGGTTTTGGATTCTTGTGATTGATTCCTTTAATTCCATGTTGTTGTATACCCTTGGATTGGCGGCATTTGAGTTTCAGCTCTGAGCTTCGGCTCAACCAGGATAGGCGGCATTGAGCTCCAGCTCCTAACTATATATGGTATATTAACTAATTAGATAGGTGCCATTGAGCTTCGGCTTTATTGGATAGGCGGCATGAGCTTCGGCTCCTTTGGATAGGTGGCATGAGCTTCGACTCTTTTTATGGTGTGTGCGGTTGGACTGGTGTTTCAGATGGACTGGTGAACCCGGATGGACAGGTGTTATGGATGGATGAAGAGTAATGGTTTGAACAACCCTAAGCCTATTCTGTGTTCTTGGTTGTGTCACTCTATGTTGAGTAATGTGAGTCTATTGATTGGTTGGGACCTTGTTTCAATGTCTTGTTATTGAATCGGGGTCTTGTGGATTCATTCATTGATATTGAACTTGTGGTACTTAAACATTTATGGTTTCGTCGGCATATATTCTATATGCGTGTGTAAAACCTATTTACAAAGCTATGATATATTATTGTATCCTTACGAGTGTGAGTGGAGTATTACTTAGCATTTCTTTGCTAATGTTTTACTAACTGTTTTCCAGGTATGGAGTAGAACATGTACGCGAGCGCGCTAGTCTTTGTTCTATTCCTCTTTTATGCTCTAGTTTAGTATTTGAATGTTTACACTTTGGGCCTGCGTGCCTTAGAACCTTGTGGTTGTAATAATGGATTAGTTATGTTTTGTTTTGAGGATTATGAGACTATGTTTGAACTCGCCTTAGCATCTAGGCCTTGTGGACTTAGATGTGGCGTAACACCCCGCTAGTGATATAGATTCACTTTCGCATTTCTGTTGTTTAAGTGTTGAGATAACTTTAGCTTTATCTTAAGATTATTGCTTTATCTCAGCCCTTGATATAGGGGTGTTACAAAAGTGGGATCGCTTCAAAGGAAAATTGATTGGGCTCAATTCTTTAGAAACTCTCGTAAAACTAGGAACGGTGACCTATGACCAAAACGAGCACACCCATGAGAACAAAACAAAGGTTGGAAGGTTCTTGTGTGGGATATGTCATCGTCTACACAAACGACAATCGGTTCAAAGACATCAAGTTCTACTGAACAGTCAGTAGAGTAAACATATCTTCACAAGACAAAGTTCAAAGGGTAACACCTACCTATGCTATGCAGGGATCGACAATTGAGCACATTCATGATGTTTTTCCATGTCCCGAAAATCAATTTTCATTCATTGGGGATTGTTGGAATTTTTAACATAATATGACATAGAAAGTGGCTATTTTGTGGTATAAATATATGTGGGGTCTACTTTTGATTTGGGTCGGATCAAAGTGGATTTGGGTTCTTTATAGTGAGACGAAGAGATTGATATATTGTATGCTCAAAATAGATAATGGATAAATGAGAAATTGATTCTCAAAGTAAAACCATTTGAGTTGGAAAATAAAGGTGGAAAGGCTTTGTAAAAGCACTTGTCCCACATAGGTTTGGGAAGTGGATTTGCACCACTATATACAAGAGCCTTTTAGAGGCATATTGAATTGTATAGCATAGAGACTCTCTCTCTCTCTCTCGCGTGCAGTGGGAGGGAGGGTACAAATCAAATCCTAAAATGAGTCTAAAAAGGCTTGACTTATGTACATTGGCACTTGCGGGCTTGAATTTCATATATTTTTTCCAACTCAGAGCCACTGTCTGAAGAGTAACTTTGTTTACCATTCAGAATGATGACTATTCGGTTAAATAGTTACCTTTCGAAGGTTTACTATTCGATTGATTGAAATGTCGACCATTCGTAACCTTCAGGCAACCATTCGGAGTACCATTCTGGAAGTGTTGATTCTGATGTGTATGAATTAATTCCAATTTATAATTTAAGAATTAACGTTTGTAACAATTGTGTTAAACTCCAGATTAAGTTGTCAGTTATGAAGGTTAAAAGCTGAATTTATTTCATTTCTTATTGCTATTAATTTCCTCATCTCCTATAAAAACCTTGTTATTGGCAGATTGTTTTGGTTGCTGATTTTTAGAACTTTAAAATTCATATTTTGTCTTCTCTCCATATCCCTCAACTCTCCTCTTCGAAAAAATTCTGCCAACAATTCTGTAAACTGTACGGAGTGCTTAGCTTGTGTTCTAGTTCAATGGGTTTTTCATTTGAGTGTTCAAACGTTAAACTGTAATCCATTTTATCCAGGGAGACTGACGCTACAACGCTCCTAGCACCCACGGGAGGTAGCGAATCGGCTTTAAGGAGAGTGTTAGTACACACGACTCAGATTTCTCTATCTTCTCATTGGGTTTAAACCTCATGTTTGAAAAACCATCTTCTCGTTATTTATATATTTATATAAATATTTTGTGTTCCGTACCAATCGTTGGTTGGATTAACTTTTTTGAAAATTAAATCCATTTGTGCTAGTATCGTACTAGTTTTTATTGGGATTATTTTGTAAAATTATAAATCCTATGTTCTGATTATATATTTTGTGTGTGTGTGTGTGTGTGTGTGTGTGTGTGTGTATATATATATATTTCAAAATATTTGTTAATATGTATATTTCGCGTGTATGTATATATATTATTTTGTATATCAACTTATTCACCACAAACACTGTTAGTATTGAAAATTTAAATGGATTGATTAGTGTGATATTGGTTTGTGATTGATATTTATTTGCTTTAATTTTGTTAATTGGAATAATATTTATATAATTAGGTTAATTAAATGGCTCATTGAATAATTAATTAGTCTAATTACTTAATTAAATTTAATTAGATGTTGGATTGTTCAGCCCAAGTTGGTGAAATATTTAATTGAGTTAGACTGGGGTATTGGGTCAATTGGGCCACTTGGATTGACGGGCTTTGACTTGATTTAGTCCATCAAAATTATATGTGGATTATATAATTTTTAGGAAATTGTGGATATTATAAATTGGTTTGAAATTTGATGAAATGATGAACTTGGACGTGATAGTATCCCAATACATTCCCTATATTTAAATCAAATAATTAAATTAAATATAGTAATTATCCAAAAGGATAAGTTGGTTAGATTTTCTCTACTATAAATAGTAGCTTCATTTTTAAAGACATTAAGACATTAAAGATTAGAAGAAAGGAAGCTCTGAATATCTGCATCTCGCCGGGATATCGTCTGGAGCACGCCTGCAATATATCTGCGCTGAGGAACACACATGCAGTATATATGCGCTGAGGAACACGCATGCAGTATATCTGCGCCGAGGAACACGCATGCAGTATATCTGCGTCTAGGAACACGCATGCAGTATATCTGTGCCGAGGGACACGACATTTGAGTACCAGAAGCCCTTCTTTGAAGATCAAGCTGCATATAAGCCCTTCATTGAAGAATAAGCTACATAACTCCGGAGGCCCTTCAGCAATTCGGCATACTTCCAGTTTAGCATATTCCGAACTCGGCACAGCTCGACATATTTCTAGTTCGGCATACTCCGAACTCGGCAAAGCTCGGCATACTTCCAGTTCAGCATACTCTGAACTCGGCATATTTCTAATTCGGTATACTCCGAATTCGGCATACTTCTAGTAGAGAATCAGAGGACTTCTTACATCTAGAGATTGTAACCTTCTCATTTGATACATACTTCATTGTAACAGATAGACTTTGAATTTTAAAATATGCCGAGTTGTGTCGAGTTCGAAGTATGCTCAACTGGAAGTATGCCGAGTTCGGAATATGCCGAACTGGAAGTATGCCGAATTGCTGAAGGGCCTCCGGAGTTATGTAGCATGTTCTTCAATGAAGGGCTTATATGCAACTTGATCTTCAAAGAAACGCTTCTGGTACTCAAATGGCGTGTTCCTCGGCACAGATATATTGCGTTCCTCGGCGTAGATATACTACAAGCGTGTTCCTCGGTGCATATATACTACAGGCGTGCTCCTCGGTGCAGATATACTGTAGGCGTGCTCCAGACGATATCCCGGCGAGATGCAGATATTTAGAGCTTCCTTTCTTCTAATCTTCAATGCCTTAATGTCTTTAAAAATGAAACCACTATTTTTAGTGGTAAACTGTAGAGAAAATCTAACCAAATTATCCTTTTAGATAATTCCTATATTTAATTTAATTATTTGAATTAAATATAAGGAATGTATCGGGACACTATAACTTCCAAGTTCATCATTTCATCAAATTTCAAACAAATTTATAATATCCACAATTTCCTCAAAATTATATAATCCACATATAATTTTGATGGGCCAAATAAAGTCAAAGCCCGTCAATTCAAACGGCCCAATTGACCCAATATCCCGGTCTAACTCAATTAAATATTTCACCAACTTGGGCCAAACAATCCATCATCTAATTATATTTAATTAAGTAATTAGACCAATTACGTGATTAACTATTCAATGGGCCGTTTTGATTAACCTAGTTAAATATTAGTCCAATTAACAAAATTAAAGCAATTAATTTTCAATCAAAGCCCAATATCACACTAATCCGCAAATTATGCCGTGGACCCAGGTCCACCTCGCAAGGTGGACCAGGGTCCAAAACGATGCCGTTTCACTATATATTTGTTTTTAAAAAAAAAAAAATACTAAACATATAGTCCTGAAATGTGTGAATGTGGAGGTTTCAAATTGTGAATATGGAGTATAGAATTTGTGAATGTAGAGTTATGAATGTGTGAATCTGTAGTAGAGTTAACAGAGTTCTAGCAACCCTGAAATGTGTGAATGTGGAGGTTTCAAATTGTGAATATGGAGTATAGAATTTGTGAATGTAGAGTTGTGAATGTATGAATCTGTAGTAGAGTTAACAGAGTTCTAGCAACTTGCCAACTTGTAGCCCTGTAATCTGTGAATGTGGAATTCAAGTTGTGAATATGGAGTATAGGACCTGTGAATATAAAGTTTTGAATGTGTGAATGCATAACAGTGGTAATATAGCTACTAAACATATAGCCCTGTAATGTGTGAATGTGGAGTTTTCAAATTGTGAATGTGGAATATAGAGTCTGTGAATGTAGAGTTTGTGTTCTGCTGCGATGAGGAGCCGCCGTTAATTTTTTTTTTTCTAAAGAAAAATTTGTGAAACGACGTCGTATTGGACCCAGGTCCACCTTGCAAGGTGGACCTGGGTCCACGGCATAACTACTGCACACTAATCAATCTATTTAAATTTTTAATGGTAACAAACACAATAAACACAATAATCAATCCATTGGCCAACTCATGAGCCACACGGTTAGCGTTTCTACTAATCAACAGAACTAAACAACGTGGAATATAGCTAATTAAACATAAGCACGAATGAATAACTGAACCAACATACGACCGAACTAAACTAAGAGAATTAAGACTAGAAACAAGAATTAAACTATCAGACTCGATCACGACGTTCACATAGCCTTTGTTTTTCAACCAAGATAGAAACCTCACACATTTCAATGGCTTCAGCTAGTAGAGGATCTTGCAGGCATAGAAGAGGACCGTTTGCTGCACACTTAAAGGCACCATATTTATCCTGGAGCAAGAATTTGAAAGCAGTTGCACTTTGGTGATCAAGGAAGCCAGCATCGACCCAGCAAATCCAGTCCGTAGCTTGCTGTGGATGAGTGTGCGAAGCTGCCTGTGGAGACGACGTTTGACAT
This sequence comes from Ipomoea batatas, assembly GCA_002525835.2. Classification (NCBI taxonomy): domain Eukaryota; kingdom Viridiplantae; phylum Streptophyta; class Magnoliopsida; order Solanales; family Convolvulaceae; genus Ipomoea; species Ipomoea batatas. Next base: position 26,970,754 of record CM008341.1, on the reverse strand, counting down.
GGAGAGGGGGACAAGTTGTTGGCCGACCATGCACTCCAATGAGCTTGTAGTTTTTTTTCCACACCACCTCTAGAGTGGGTAAGAGGTTCTCCCATACAGCCTTGTTCCTTGCAGCCCAAATCTCGTGTAACAAACCACACATAAGGCTACTTAAGTCACGTGGGATCCCTGCAGTGTTGCGCAACCAACTTCTAGTCCATTGCACAAAACTCCTGTCATTAGCATGTGGAATAGGCAAGTTAGAGATGGTCCAAACACGTTGGGCACATGAGCAGGTACATAAAACATGCATGATATCTTCATTTAAAAGGCCACAAGCTAGACATAATGGTGAGATTTCCACTCTTCTCCTATTCAAATTAACTATTGTGGGGAGTATGGAGGTGAGTGCTCTCCATAGGAAAGGACTTCCATTTGGGGGGCACCGGAAGGTTTCAAAGTTTGTTCCAAACATCTTTAGATGGGGAAGTAATACTGGTCAGCCTCTTGTAACCATCCTTGACTGTATAATAACCTTTAAAATTATCATACCAATACCAAATGTCATCATCTTCGGGTCAAGGAAGGAGAGTCTGAATGATTGAATCAACATCTCTTGGACTAAACAATTATTGTAATAAGTCAAGATTCCACTCAGAAGTTGGTAATTTGATTAGTTCTGCTAATATATTGAAAAGAAATTGTAGTTGTGTTGAAAGGAAACTACAGTGTATATAAAATGAAACAAAATATGTTATGCACACAGAGTTACTTTTTGCAGAACGGTGCGTAACAAGTGTCATTTCTTTTCATTAATCAAAACGACTCCATTTTAATACATGGACTACCATGCATTGTGGACCGCGGTCCACAGTAAAATTTGCGTCTGCGTGTATGGACCATCAACGATCATAGTAGTTTTATGATTATTATGTATTGTTCTATTGTCTATATTTAATTTCATGTATTGTTCTATGATTATTGTTCTATGATTATTATGACTATATTTAATTTGCGCTGCATGGACTACCATGTATTGTTCTATGATTATTATGACTATATTTAATTTCATGATTTGTTGACATTGTCACATTTTTTCGTTTGTTACCATTTTTGTTCAATTGACTTTTATTTTGAAATATATTTAGTAATTTCACAATCTTATTCTTCAATTCATGCTTTAAAGATATTCATAAACGATAGTGATGGAGCCCTAGGACCTAGACCCAAGTCTATTGGATTTGAAGGGAGGTAGGTAAGCCTCGTGGGTGTGAAGGTGGAGCAAAAAGAAAAGCAACCCAAGGAGTCAAACTCGTAACCTGCAGTACAGCTACACAAGCAACACCCAGTAGCTCTTCATTTCTTAGTGGAGCAAAAAAAAAAGTAGGTACAACCCAAGGAGTCAAGTATGCGACCTACAATATAGTTACACCTAGTTCCACCTAAACCCTAGTGCCTGAGACCTTCCATATAAAAAGTCACAATAATGCCATTAGACCATAAGGTATTTAGCATTCTTGGTTTATTAAAGACAGTAAGCCATACTTATTGGCTAGGAGGAAGGTAGTAACAAAGGCCACACACACTTCGCAGCAAGAAAATAAAGGAAGTACAGTTAACACCCTATAGAAGGGACCTCAAGTCTCCCCTTTAGACATCATCACTTGATTCACTACAACACACCTTGTTTGGTGGTGTCTTATATGCACTTTAATTCCATTAACCTAGGTTTGAATCTTATTGAGACTAATATTAGTCCTAGATTCCTAGGTCATTACTTGGGATTTATTATTTATTTCTTGGGCCATTATTTGTACTCTTTTGGGCTTAAGGCGCCGATCAATATTATTATTATTTTCCTACACCCTCCCCATCCTCCCTATTTTGTATATTCTTACCCAGTTTATGATGGACTCGATTTGAATAAAACGAAGGAATCCCCGAGAGGGAACTATAGCCTATTCATGAGGAAGACATGGACAAGAGTATTAACCTTACCCCATATATGCCCACGGGCTATCAACCGCATAGTGAAACCAGAATAGCCCTTACCAAGGGGTGGGCTAACAGAGTGAACAAAAAAATTGAGGAACTGGTCTTGTTTAAGGAATAGATTTATCCACTGGTGATCCAAAAAATCACGATTACCCCACCTTTCACATTGAGGAATGCAACATGGTGCGGTTATCACCTCCATCTGCAAAAAGTATTACACAGTCGATAAGTCAAGGTATTTTCGATTCCATAAGCGACACGAGCATGATACTGACGAGTTTCACACCCTAAAAAATAAATAAATAAATAAAATAAAGCTACTCATCTAGCCTATGAGCAAACAAAAACACCTGGGGCGGCTTGCAAGTCGGGTAGGCAACCCAGAGAGGTAAGAAAAAATATTTCTATATATTTTTTTTGTGTGCCTGTAGGATGTGTAGGTAGCCTAAGGATTAAAAAAAATACACATTCATGGTCGTGCCAACAAGTAGGGAAGGAGACCAAATGCACCTCAAGAAAAAAAGTATGAGAAAAAAAAAAGTTGTACAAGCCCACACGCAAGGAAGGCATGCCAATGAGCCTACAAGAAGATGGTCAAAAATCATCTTTTGTGGACCCACACGCAAGGAAGGTGGCCCAAAGATGCGACGCGCCTAAAGAGAAAAAATGAGAGAAAAAAAAAATGTAAAGGCCCATATGTAGGGAAAGCGACGGAAAATCATCTCTTCTAAGTTAGCAAGTAGGGAAGGCAGCTCAATAAGCCCGCA
>CM008341.1:26957403-26967748 GCA_002525835.2 Ipomoea batatas | reverse complement strand
TGATTCTTTCTTTTTCTTCCAGGGAACGTGCGAGAGCTAAGCCAATATGGACCAGGATATTCAAAAAGGAGAAGAGCTTGTCAGCCTAGGGGCCAACAAGGGTCAAGTGGGCATCAAGACTTCGCAAGAGGGAGAGAGGAGACAAAGGGAATGTTTTGTTTTGGGGCATTTGACAATCCGAAAAACATTTAAAGCCTATAGAATTAAGGTAGAGAGCAAAACTTGAAAACATACTATGGGCGTGTAAAGATCGTGATGCGATACTAAGAGGTCGGGGTCTACTTATGATTAGCAAGAATAAATCTTCCTCCACCACAACCATCACATCATCACATTCAAAATAGTGAGATTTACCCCAAAAAATAGTGAGATTTTATTTTTGACTAAAAGTGACTCAAAACACATAGTTAAATACTTAACTGGCAAAATGGGATAACATGCCATGGGGGTACTCGAAGAATATTTTAAAAGAGTTTAGAAGGTTAAGCAATAGACTATGTAAGGTCAAAGTGGACCATGTGTTCAAGGAATTGACTCAATTGAGTAATAGATGCTCTTACTAAGTTGTCCTTTGGTCATGACTCATGATCATGGTTTGATAAGAGTAGTATGAGTAGAGCAAATATGCTGCTACTCTAATCACTCCAATGTCTTTAGATGTGCTAGGGGCAATTCATCATTAAGATATGAGCTTGATGAAATCAGAAATGTCAGTTTCCTGGGACACAAGTTGTATGCAAACATTATGCTACTTAGTCCTACATACTTTCAAAATGATTCCTTACAGTAGCACAACATAAATATACACACTGAATTAGGTAATTAATACTTACCTCAAACCTATTGATTAAATTACATATCTCAACATCTTACTTTTTACTCTTTTTCCATTTTCATTGCGACAAAAATGTGAAATCGCCCACTCCAAGTGCTCCTACACTCCGACCTGACAGTTTATGAAAGGGTGAATCATGATAACTCAATTGATCAACAAAGACTAGACTTTTGTTTACTGTGCACAAGAAGCGCCCCTCATCTTGAGAGGTTACACCCTTGCCTGACGGTTTGTGGAGAGATGAATCATGATAACTCAACTGGTCAACAGATGCTAGATTTTTACTTACTGTCTACAAAAAACGCCCCTTATTTTGAAAGGTTACACCCTTGCCTGATGGTTTGTGGAGAGATGGATCATGATAACTCAGCATATGCTAGACTTTTACTTATGCACAAAAAGTGCCCTTCATTTTGAGAGGTTACTCCCACACTGTCACAAATCATTGATCTCTTGTGACAAATTGTATCCCGTGACCAGTTGTGCTAGAATACTTACATGTTGGTCATAGCACATACTTCCCAAAAGATAATCATTCATAGGTTGGGAACAATTTACTTGGTTTCCATTACAATACAAACACACTTCAATATATAATAAATGGGGAATAATATACTACACTCGCTGCAATATATCAGAAACTGTGAGATCTTGATCTGATAGGTATATTAACAATAATGTCAAGAATCTAAACATTCCCATTGATGAGCAAGAGCATGAACAACACCATCAAAGCTATCAAACCTGGAACTCACCACATCAATCCCAACTCCAAGCCTCTCGGCGCCGGAGGCCGTGACCGGACCGTGGGCGGCCACCACTAGCCCCGGGCACATCCTCCTCACCGTCTCCCAATCCAACCCATACTCTTTCAAGCTCTTCAGCAGCCCCTCCACCTCTCCGGTGCTCGAGAACACCATCGCATCAATCCCACACTCCTCTCCGCTCCTCCTCACCACCTCCGCCGCGCACGCCGCCCCTCCCCACCGCGTCTCGTACGCGTTAACTCTCACCGGAACCCACCCTTTCTTCGCCAAGTCCTTGAGGAACGCCGGCACCACCGGCGGCTCCTCCAGCCCGACCACCAACGGGACGGGGCAAAGAACTTTCTTCTTCCCTTCTCCGTCCCCCAGCGCCTCCACTAGACCCGTCGGGGTCGCAATCCGAGGAGCCACCACTCTGATTCTCTCCGGGTTTTCGCAGATTCTTGAAATGAAAGACTCATCGAGAAGCTCCAGATCCTTACCCAGAGCTGAAATTACCAAGATTTCTCCGGTTGGGGTCAAAGGGTATGTCCCTATGCTCGACAGGGCTTCTGAGAAGGCAGAAATTCCTGTTCTTGAAGTGAAGGCAATGGCGGAAAAGTCTTCAAGAAGGGGGTTAGGGTTTGGGGAAATATGGGAGCGGATAGAGGAAATAGTTTGCGGGGTGGGTTCAACAATGACGGTGGGGCACCAGAGAGGAGTCCAGCCTTTGAGGTGGATGAGATCCTATAGCCTTGAGGCGTAGTTCTGAGGAGTGGTGAAAGCGTTCTGTTTACTAAAGTTTTCCTAATTTCCTGTTTTCTGTTCTGTTTTCATTCTCTATTTCCTTTTCTCTATTCTCAAATTTTCATTTTCAAAACTTTGTTTACCATTACCATTTTCTGTTCTGCTTTTTGTTCGCCTCGACCTGGGAGTTGCCGCCTCCAGTTTCTCGCTCCATCCTCGCCGTCGGAAACACCCATGTCGAGATAAAGCAAGCCCTTGGCGGAGACCTCAGAGATGCGGCGCTCTGTGTTCTCATACCACTCGTTGTCGCCGCTGATGATAACAGTTGTGGCGGAGACTTCGGAGATGCGGTCTACAGCCCTCGCCTTGACGAGGATGATAACAGATCTTGGGCTGGAAGTCGCCGTCGATGATGGTGTCGGCGGGCTCCACGTGCTCCGACAAGGCAACGATGGTTTGGGCTGGAAGCTTTGAGAGCAGCGAGGCAAGGGGCGGCGGGTGAGGCAAGGGAAGAGGAGGGGCGTGAGGTCGAAAGAAGAAGAAAGAAGAAGAAGAGGAAGGAAAATTGCTTGTGATAGGAATCGATGCTATGCTCTATGTTCATTTTACTGTTCATGCGCGTGTTTTCTTATTAGAAAACATGTTTTTTTTTGTGTTTCTAATTCTCCATAAAATAGAGAAGAGTTCTCAGTTTTGAAAATGAGAAATGGCTTTAGTAAACATGTTTTTGTTTTCTTATTCTCAAATTTTCAAAAATTTTCGGAAATTTCAGGAAATTTTCCTGTTAGTAAACACACCCGGGTGTGGAGTTCCCCAAGAAATTAGGGGAGGAGGGTGTTGCAGATTCAGGATTATCATTGCCACATCTTTCTGGGGAGATTGCTATTTTAATTTGAGAAAAGTGAGGAACTATGGATAATTTAGATAAAGTGGTAGTCTATTTATTTGGGTGGATGTTAAAAATCAAAATTTTGTCCTCTTCTTCTAATATAAAATAGGAACAATAACACCTGGTGTGGGTAATTTATATCGTGGACCAAGGTGCACATTGTGCACCCGTACCAAAATATTAGGAAGATGAATTTTGTGTATTTTGTGTTAACATTTTATGTATTCTATTAAGACATTCTGTGTATTTAGATAATCGTTCTGTCTATTAATGTTAGTAACACAGGTTGTGATATGTTTGTGCATTCGAATGTTTAGGAGGATGAGTTCTGTGTATTTTTTGTCAATATTCTGTGTATTCTATGAAGACATTATGTATATTCTAGGCAATCGTTTTGTGTATTCATGTTAGTAACACAGGTTGCGATGCGTTTGTGCATTCGAATGTTAGAAGGATGAGTTCTGTGTATTTTGTGCCAATATTCAGTGTATTTTATGAAGACATTCTGTGTATTCTAGGCAACCGTTCTGTGTATTCATGTTAGTGACACAGGCTGTGATGTGTTTGTGCATTCGAATGTTAGGATACACAGAATATAAGTCCAAGTATTATATATTATGTTCCATGTTTTTTAAATTTCAAATGTTGTTTAAATATTCACCTTTTGTCGTGTATGTTTTTGTGATCTGATGAACTTGTGTGTATTTTTTGTTCTTGATTCTTCGTCACTGTTTTTGTTGTTGCTCAAATTACAATTATATTTTAGTTTTTTTTTTTTTAAAAAAAAAAAAAAACTATAATGAGATCCATAACAATACGGCATCGTTTTAGACCAGGATCCACGGTATAATGATCCCCTGGTGTGCATAACCTGACCCACTCGAAGAATTCGACCGATCCAAATCTGAAACTGACCAAGAAATGGGTAGCTAAATCCAAGATGGGTAAATTCGATCTAACATGAAAGTGTTAAGAGAGAGGGAAAATTATAATTTACGTTTCTCACAAATATGATAACTATCAATGTTATCCCTAAATTATTAGTGTGTAAATATTGTCCATCAACTTTTAAAATGTAACATATATTGTTTTTCCCCTGAATTATTAGTGATCTAAATGTGATTACCTGTCGTTTTTTCTGTTCAAAAATCATATTTTGTTCCTCCATTTTTTTTTCTTTGTTTGTTCTCCTTCGGCAGACAATAATGTTTCTCTTTCTTCCTATTAAGGTGGGGAGGGGGCAATTTATGTAAAATTTTGAATATCCGAAATATAGTTGGCATGTTTATGCTTATAGGGTTATGCTCACATGGAAATACCCCTCACATGAGAATTGTGAATAAATCGTATCCATAGAAAATAAATTATCAACGGTTCTGATTAAAAGCCAACACCTTAAATTCACACGTTTAATTAGTAATTCAAATCCTCCATAAATATCATTTAAGAGGCAAATATGTGCAAACAAAATTCTAAACATCCGTCGAAATAGGTAAGTCAACAAAAAATAAGGATTTTTATATTATTAAAAAATAAATTATTTTTATTATTATTAAATATAAAAAATCTAATTGCTTTATTAATGTCTGATGCTTTAATTTAGCAAGACAAACATGTGGAGTGGAGAACAACGATGTTGGTGTTGTGTTGTGATTATAGTGGTGTTGTGTTGTGCTTTAGGCAATTGTCTGCACAGTTGCACTCATGCACAACATCGTGTGTACCATAGAATATCATTGGAATAGTGTGAACACTTCTATATTTCACTATCCACATTTATGCATTGAACTGTGCACCCTCTAGTATTGCACTACGCACACGTCCACCTAAATACACACACACTTCATGCACCACCACCCTAGTAAGGAAATCAAGGATAAAAACTTAGTTGATTCACATACCTAAATAGTGCACAAACACATCATTAGATGCAACCCACGGCACAATACACACACATATGTACTATATTACACATAGATCACATTTATACATTGCACTATACACACTCCTATATTACATTTACACACGTTCACGTTGAAATGCATGCATAGACATCATACACCACCACCACCATCGATAAGGAAAACAAGGTCTAAAAAAAACCACAATTAATTAACATACCTGACTAATGCAAAAACACATTATTAGATGTAAACAACACCACGTACAAACAAATACACATATGCACTATAATCACACACACACCACGCTAATACATTACACTATGCACACTCTAAAATTGCATTGTGCACGTGTTCACATTCAAATGCACACATAAACATCATGCACCACCACCAATAGCAATGAAAATAAGGATAAAAAAGCTCAAGTTAATTCACATACCTAACTAGTACACAAACACGTCATTAGATGCTAAACACACCACAAACAAATGCACATGCATATGTACCATTGGCGCAAACACCAAGTTTATAATGCATATGATGTAAGCCTAAGAGTCTAAGCACATTTTTCTTTCTTCGAGTGCATATTTTTTCTTCTTCGAATGCATATGTTTGTCTCTTCGAGTGCATATTTATTTTATTAGTTTCTCAAAAGATGGGTGCATTACTTTCCTTCTTCTAGTGCATATTTTTTCCTTCTTCATGTGCATATGTTTGTCTCTTTGAGTGTATAGTTTCTTTTTGAATACACATAGCTCATTATATTCATTTAGTGACTCATTAATTGAATTGTATCCAAATATCCATTTCTTGGCAAATTCTACAACGCTGCATTGAGTGCAATTTAAAAAAAAAAAAAGTTAAAAGGAAGTTTTAGGTTTATATCAAGTGCATAACTATAAAATTATGGTCAATGTTTTAAACCTTATGATGCATAACTTTGCTTCTAGCTAGGAGTGCATAACTTTGAAACTTCATAACTTATGATGCATATATATATGATGAAAAAAATGCTATAGTATTATAGTAATTTAGTGCATAACTTAGAATATCTATAAGTTAAAAACTTAAGTCGCATCAATTTAAAACTTAAAGTGCATAGGTCTTAAACTTAAGTGCATCAGTTCAAAACTTAAGATGCATAAAGTCAAAATTTAAAATGCATCATTCCGAAACTTAAGGTTCATCAGTTCCAAACTTAAGGTACATTACTTCAAAACTTAAGATGTATCAGTTAAGTGCAGGACTTTATCCAATAAAATCTGTAAACTAGGATACATCTAACATCTTCATTTCCAAAATATAGCGCTAATGGCACGTTTGGTTAGGTTTGAATGGAATATCATTCCCAGTAATAGGCCTATTCCGCTGTTTGGTAAAATATTCTATTCCCAATGTTCCTGGGAATGACCTATTCCCCTTGCAAGGGGAATAGAATAGACATTCCTAGGCCCCCTAGGTATTAGGCTATTCCTGAGTTCTCAGGAATAGCCTAATGTTGTTATTTCCAATTTAACCCATGACATTTTGGGGAAAAATCTTCATTTTTTCCAAAACGCTTCTATATTATTAAAAAATAAAAAAAAATAAAAAAACTTGTAACTAAAAGCAACTAAGGCTCCTTAAACGAAGGAGATTTTGGCACTTTAAGGCTTCCTCGTCCTGTTGTTAATTTCAAAAGAGAAGCAATGCTTCTTTTATATAGAGGAGCTCAAATGAGCTCCTCTTCATGAGTTACCGATGTGAGATCAAAAACTCCCATTTATGTTTTAAAAAATTATTTATATATAATTTTGTTTTTGTATTATTATTATTATTATTATTATTATTATTATTATTATTATTATTATTATTATTATTCCTTTTTTCTTATCATTGTTATTAATATCATTATAAGTTTTATTTTATTATTACATAATAATACTATTAATATTAATAATAACATGAATGTCCTTATAGGTCATTTTACATGTTAACCGCTAACCTAAAGAGTTAATTATTACCAAATATTTTTTTACAAACCGCTAATACAATCCACTTTCTGATATATAGCTGCTAATCGCTGATTGCCAAACAAGCTCATAGGCTATACAATGTGGATATAAACTTGATGTAATTAGAATATTATTATTATTATTATTACTACTACTACTACTACATATTTTATAAGGGTATTTATGTCTTTTAAAACATATTTCATTTCTATTCCTTAAATCGATTAAACACTGTAATATAATCTTAAAGTCTATTAAGTCTATTCTTTCCGCGAACCAAACAATAGAATACAATTCCTATTCTATTCTTGCCTATTCCATTCCTTATTGAATATCATTCCTATTACCTCAAAATTAATTCCGTGAACCAAACGTGCTGTAATAAACGACAATGGTTGGAGATCATTCGCAACCAACTGCCGGGAAGAGTTTTTTTTCTTTTTTTCGTGTTTTTTTTTACACCATAGTTCTGAGCAAGTTATCTAAATTAGATCAACGGTTCAGATCTCACCTTATTTTTTACCTGGTAATTAATTCGCCCGTAAACCATGCATATTTTAATGGGAGATGGTGAAAAAAGGAATTCAAGAAGCCAAGTTACCTACCAGGAAAGAAAGGATGAATACAGCTCTAAATTTATGAAGTTGTCTAAACTGAGCTACAAAGATCCTTTTTCTTTAGTGCAATCAGTAATTTTTTTCAATACGAGTAGCTAAAACACATCAATAATCCTACCTGTATAGATAATACTCAAATGATGATACCTGCATCCTAAACCTCTTGGGAAGAAAATGGCCTCTTCACTTTCACAATTAATCTCTCACTACAACATAAGTTTCAAAAAAAATGCACCTAATAACTAAATAACCTATTTTGATTGCTCAGAAGATGTCAAGTTACACTCCGACTTCATATGAACTTTACAGCGATTTCTTAATCTCTCCATTGCAGTTCGTATTTGATCTGATATCGTTGTGTATAGATATTTTTGTGCTGCTTCATCCAGCCCACCTTCGATGGTTTTGGGCCACTGATCATCACTTGAAAATGTTGACTCTTTGGACATTGATAGCGCCATCTGCCTTAATACAGGAAGGTCAAATTCTATCGGCTTGCCCACAACTATACTCATCTTCTGATTACACAATGGAAAAGGCAGTCTTCTGCCAAACATATAATTTTCAGGCATAACCTGGAAATAATTATTTGGATAAGAAATCATGCACAACTTAGGAATCAATCTGTAAATATCAACAATTGTTACAAGTGCTACTTGAAAGAATAGCTGCTTAGGGCGTTCATGCAATGATCACTCTCCCCATCCAAAGCAAGAGTAATGTAAAACTTTCTGGCCCAGCACTTGCTTTATCAAGAATAATCACAGAGGGGGTGATCCTAGCCAAGCTGGCTAAAGATACAAACTTGTAACCACAAGTCACAAGTTCAAATCCCAACCTTCTTGGTTTGACCCGGTTAGCTATGAGCAACCTAGGCTAGTTTAGCTCTTTGTGGTCCTTTGCCGGCTAGGGTAATAAGGCGGAGTTTACCCAGTGCACACCCTTGAATAGTGGTTGTGGGTTTCCCTCATCACTCCAAAAAAAAAAAGAATAATCACAGATATTTAACGATAAGAAAAATAAATGGCAACATACTGTAATTTCAAATCTCCTATTGCCTTAGTTTCTATGATGCATATCACATAAATATCCTAGGCCTAAGAGAAATAGGAAAAGAAATACAGAATATGTAAAATAGAACACTGTGTTATTGAATGATGGCTGAACTGTTTTAAAATGCAAATGATTTATTCCAAGTTTTCATTTGCATAACTCAATTTCTTTGAATGTCCTGCCTCCTAAATCGTTAGCAAATAACAGGAACGATGACATTTAGTTGGGTACAAATTAGAGAAATTTCAATAATAACAGGACTGTGAATCCAAATAGGCAAGAAACTCGCACCAGAGTGTAACAAAAAGACAAACAATCGTGTGAACCTAAACAGATTTAGTAATTACTCCACGGGCCCTAGCCTGACCTTTATTTTTGAGGAAAACAAAGAACTTAGATTAAGAGGAGTCAAGCTCCAGTTCGTGAACAAGAAAGGGAAAGGGGACTGAAAAACAGTCCATACGATCAGACATAGATAGGGCCTCCCGGGCTGACCTTTATGCTTTTAGCTTTACCTCCTCTTTGCCAAACTAGCTTCCCTGGTCTTAAACCATTTTGTCTTATTATTTTAATTGTAACTATAAGAAATTCAGATCCTAATATTATGTTCTACCTATTTATACCTCTTGCAGACTTTTTGAAGGAGTCTAAATTTCCACTTTTGATCTCAAAATATTCAAAAGTCTCAAATATGGGTACTTATATTCCAGTTCTAGGTTCCAACTCGGGAAATTTGTTTCTTGTCTTCTGGAATAATTAAGACTCAAAATTCTAAAAGCCTATTAACATGTAATCAAGCTTAAAATAGGTAAAAGAAAGGCTCAAAATGAACAGAAAATTTTTCTAAACTCAACCTGTGAAGTCTTATTCACCAACAGGTTGTTTCCAAGGACTGAAAAACTATGACCAGGTTTCTAACCAGTCTAATGCATTTGTAGAGTACTTAAAAAAATTGGAAAATACCGTATCACTTGATACTTCTAGTCGCAACATTTAGAACAGGATAATAGCTAAAATAAAATCAAATTCTTTCTCAATTATTGCAGCAAAAATGAATGTGCAAAGAGAGGAGATGAGAAGTGAGGATTCACATGCATTATTTTATTATCACAAGAACCACTATAAGGTGAAATTCAGATGCTACCTTTTCAAAGCCATGATGGATAATTGGCAGAACTATCGGAGTTACAGGCGCACGGGCAATGAGACTGGCAGTTCCCCACTTTAGTCGTCTTATGGGTGCATCTTCTTGACATACCTTTCCTTCTGGGAATGTATGCAACTACTCATTTGAAAAAAAGTTTTAAATCATAGTTAATCCATCATTTCTCCAGAATGAAATATCCAATTTAATAGCATATGTTCACAAAATTCTTACATTATATATGCAGTTATTTTCAATACAAATAATAATAACAACTAAACAAAGGAAACCAAGTTGAAAATGAGCAAGCCCATGCCTAATTTAAGCATGGATCACTTCATTACCTTATTAAGATAAGACCAAATTAATGCTTTTTCACCAAGATAGGTTATTAAGTTAAATTGGCCACACATTAAAGA
>CM008341.1:26940967-26956925 GCA_002525835.2 Ipomoea batatas | reverse complement strand
TAGATTCCACCTCCTCTTCTAATAGGTATGCATTTTCCTACAGATAACATTGCCAGAACAAAAGAAGGTACATCTTTCCTTATTCACCAGAAAGTAAAGGAGGTAAAGTAACAATGACGATTATTATAACCCCAGCAAAACCAACATGATTAAAATTCAACTGCTTTGCACTTAATGAGTAAATGCAAAAACTTCCCACTTCTACATAAATGACACTTGAATCAAATCCATTTGAAAAATGCACTAATGCAGTGTTGCCATATATATGCTTGCAACAGTTCACACGAAGTCTGATTCTAGATATCAATCCACACTAATCCGGTGAGCACACCTCAACCATAAGTTGAGTTAATAATAAGGGGCAAGCCTAACAGATATAAACTTTTATCTTGGTATTTCACTGTATTCTTCCTAAAACTGTTTAGCATTCCTGAGATGGTTAGGCAGTTAGAGTTTTCAATTTAACCATCCATTCAAAACTTATTCAGGGTTTTCAAAAAAAAAAAAAAAAAACTTATTCAGACAGTGGGGTTTGCTGCTTCTTGTTTTCTCAACATTTTCTGAGCTTCTTAGCTTATTAGTCAATAATGTTGGATTTTCCGGTATAATATTATATATTATGTCCTTAATTATGTGGTGTAAGTTGAATATGCTTATTAAGTAGTTTGATTCTACTGAATAACTAGAAGTTGACAATGTGCCTAATATAAAGCCTATTGATGGGATATAGGATATACATTATACGGGAAAATGCAAGGACACCAGAGAAGAACAGCAAAACTAACAAACCATTACACACCAAGGCGGAAAAAATATGACAGCACCGAGTTTTTAAAGCATATATCCTCTGCTGCCAATACCCATCTCGCCAGTTTTGCATCACAAGTAGGAAAACCTTTGAATCCCCACATTACAGGATCATCCAAACTGAAAATACCAAAAAAAAATAAAAAATTCACAACCTTTGTATTAGAACAAAATAATTACCCCCACAAAAAACCCTAGTACCTAAAAGTCGTTGATAAATATGAACTTGGGGAAAACCCGAAGATTTATATGTGAAAAGCGGTGAAGAAAATAATGGGAAATTGAAGACTGAGTGACTGACGTGGACATGTGATTGCTGACGGTGATGAGAGGGATGCCGGGAGGACGAGAGCCGACTACGCGGAGGAGGGTGTCGGCGTTGTGGACAGTTGTGGTGTTGATCAGATTGGCCACGGCCTTGGAAAAGCAGCCCACGGCGGCGATTACCATCTTTCTTGGAACGCCGCCAAGGTGGTTTGGTGTCGCCGCCCACTCTATCGTCCTCCCCATTTCGGTACCCTCCGGCCTCCGCCTCCAGTCCTCCTGCTTCAGCAGTATTTGCTTAGTCAGACTACTATGATGGCTTTTGAGTTTTTTTTTATGGAATTTTTCCTTCAGAGCTAAAAACCCAAAATATTTGCATAAAGAAATGTCAAATACACTGTAGACTAGGGTGTAAACAAATCAAATATTTTTAATTCGATTTGTGATTCGAAATACGAAACCGAATTCGAATACATATTTCGAATCGAATTTTATTCGAATTCGAATACGAATCAGAATATATTTGATTTGACTATATTCAAATATATTTCAATATATATATAAATTAAAACATTAGTGTATTAATAGAATATTAGTATAATAGTATAGATTAAAAGAAAATTTTATGAGATTTTTAATTTTTTGGTGAGTTTGTAAAAAAAATTAAGTTACACATTTTGAATTTGAATATTCGAGTCGAATCGAATATATTCGAATAATGTAACCAAATCGAATACGAATAAAATTTTAAATTCGAATATTTATCGAATACGAACACGAATAGTTCTCAAAATAGTCGAATTCGAATCGAATAGTAAGATATTTGACTCGGTTCAATTCGTTTACATCCCTACTATAGACTATACTATGTTTGATTTTTATTTTTTTTTATCAGAACATGAGGGGTAAAACCTGAAAAGGAAAACAAGAAAATTAACGCACCCCCTTATAGGGGTTTTCCTAATAAACTTTGCCCCAAGACTCCTTGGGTAACATCTCTCTAAGCTCAAGACT
Organism: Ipomoea batatas; assembly: GCA_002525835.2. NCBI lineage: Eukaryota > Viridiplantae > Streptophyta > Magnoliopsida > Solanales > Convolvulaceae > Ipomoea > Ipomoea batatas. Next base: position 26,954,840 of record CM008341.1, on the reverse strand, counting down.
CCTTGACAGAGCTTGCTTGGCCATAGCATCCCCTCTGGTTTTAGGCTGTCCCAAATACCATCCACAAGCGATGAATCATGACGGGTAATAGCTTCATATGCAAATCACACAGTGAAAGAGTCGCTGGATTCCCGCCCCCAGCCAAATTCATCTTTAGCATTATCATCCCCTGAGAGCATGCAAAAAACCCGCAAGCTTTTAGGCTGCTTCTTCCGGAACAAAGTCCTTAATAATCTCCCAATTCCATCCTTGGCCTTCAATCCAATACTCATTCACATTCGCATATAGTTCTGGTAAACTCAACGGGGATTTGAGGTAAAATCGTAAGGGACACGGAGTAATCCATTTATCTATCCAAAAACGGGTGGATCGACCATTACGCACCAGACAAACTGTACCATCCTCAATAATAGGTTGGGCCGCCATAAGTAGTTTTCCAAGTATTAGAAACGTTAATGGTTGAATTGCTCACTCTAGTATGAGAATATTTGCTAGTTACAATCCGAGCCCAGAGGCTGTCGTGCTCACGTTTCAGGCGCCATCCGAGCTTCGTCATATAGGCCCTATTAAGGTCTTGGAGACGATATATACCTAAACCGCTAGAATTCATCGGTCTGGTGACCACATCCCATTTTACAAGACTAAGTTTGTTTCCTTTATCCGGACCAGTACCCCCTCTAGATAAATCGTCTGGTGCGTTTCTCTATTTCGAGACAAATACCTGCAAGAAGAATAGAGGTTTGCATAGTATAAGACGGTATGGCGGATAATACAGACTTTGCAAGGGTAACCTTGCCCGCTATAGAGAGTGTCCTCGTTTTCCATCCTTCCAAACGCCCATTAAATCTGCCCAGCAACTCACTAAAAGTTTGGCAAGTGACACGTCCGTGGATCGACTGCACGCCAAGATGCTTCCCCAGATCATTAGTCCTATCAATCTGCAAACGACTAGCAATAGCATTAGCAAGGTTAGAATCAACATTTTTAGAGAAAAGAACTTTGGATTTAGAATAACTAATTTTTTGACCGGAAGCTTCACAAAACCTATTAAGGCAATTGCGGATCGTCTCAACCTGGGCCATAGAGGTTTCAGAAAATAAAACCATGTCGTCTGCGAAACAAAGGTGAGAGAGAACCGGGCTTGAGGGCATCAAAGAAATGCCCTTCCAATCACCCGAATAAAACCATGTCGTTTGTGAACAGTTCGCCTTCTCCATTGAAGGCGACAAATGTGGTCGCCTTCCACCAGAGGAAGGTGACCTTGGTCGCTCCACCATGGAAGGCGACCATCCGCCTGAGTCCGAGAGCCGTCGCCGGACGCCGAATTTTTGCATGAACAGTAAATGACCTGCTATTTACTGATTTTTGGGTTTATTTGTCCCAATTTAACGTGTTAAAGGGTCTAATTGTACCTTTTTAATGTTGAGGGGCCTAATTGACTTTTCAGCTATTGTTCGGGGGAATATTTGACTCTTTTCCAGTAGTTTTTTGTTTTTTTTTTTGTTTTTTTTTTGGTTTTTTGTTTTTGTTTTTATTTTTTTGTGATTTTGAGTATGTGTATGAATATAAAGAACAAGATAGTGGCCAGTTGAGTATGCCTTCTCGACTTGTAAAGTAGCTTCTCATCACTAACTTAGATTGAATGTTTCTGGTAAATAACTTAAACTTTCAATGCACTTCTCATGCAAAGAGAAAAGTGAATATTCAACTTCAATTCAAAATATTACAATCTATTTTGAACCATTTAGTTGTGGGTTATTTATAGGATAAAATTAGACACTTAAATTGTTAAAATATTCTAGGTTTCTTATCCCTTATCTACGAAGTAGGTAATAAAAAAGTTACAACTTGCAAAAGTAATCACCATTGTCGTATTAAACCTGTTCATGAAGACTGAATTTTCTTCAGACAGTTTTGTTACTTTTCACATGGATTGTATATGCATTTAATGCTTTTGTCACCATGTCATGAGTAAGCTAGTTACTTGAAGTGTTTGCTTGAGCTACTTAGTTGATAACAAGCAAGGAAGTGAGTGAGTAACTAGATATATTGTGAAGAACTTGCACAAACAAGTAGATGAATCACCATGCAAGTAGGTGTTGCACATTCATTAAGCTAGTTTCAAAAGTTTTAATGGGAAGGACTTAAAGCAATCGAATTTTCCCTTGATTGATCTTCTTCATTAAAAGATGTTGAACTCCAATTTACTATCACAAAGGTGATAAAAACCTCTTAAATTTTCTGACTTGGATCTTGTTACCGAACAACTTGAAACTTTCAAAGAATCATTTGCTTCTCGTCTTTGAGTCTCATCAATTATCCAAGCAAGAACTCAATCCAAATAGGGCTTTCAAGAATCCCAAAATGTTTAGTGAAGATGATAAAGAAATCTAGAATTTATTCTTTAAAAAAAAAGGAGAAAATTCAAGAATTTCACAAGCTCAAACCTTCACCAAGACTAACAAAGATAACGATTACCAAAAAAAAAACTCACCGTTTTTCCATTGAACCTAAGAACTGAAGATTTTGACCATATTGTGGTATGTTGAAGACTTGAAGGCAAAGAAAATCAAATACAGTTTTTTTTTTTTCTAAAGAAGATAGTAAGATAAATCAGAGCCTTATTAACCACTATATGTATGAAAATCTGAACTGACATTAAAAGTTTCTTAACTGGTGCTACAGACTAATTTATGAGTTAAAAAAAAAAAACCCTGGAATGAACTCTTCAGCAATAAATTGGGTTACGAGCCGTTGGAGCAGCACACAGTCAAAATTATTCTCATTGTGTTTGAACCGGATTCCAATTGAATGTAATGAATTCAAAGAATCAAAGGCGATGGTAGTGACCGAGAGGCACTTACAAGGGACCTGGAAAGGAGCCATTCTCCCTTTGCTCGTTCCATCTATCTATCTGGCATCCAAAAGCATTGTCAAGTTAGAACCAAAGTTGTTTACTGTACACTGCAGTCCTAATGTATAATAATAACTACTAGACTCTGGAGCTTCATAACATCTAAATGTAAACTATCAAACACCATCTCTGCCATGTACTTCCCAAACAAGATAACCACCAGATTGAGGGTAACCCCAGCCAAGATGGCTAAGGATACAAACTTGTAACCACAAGCTCACGAGTTCGAATCCCAGCCTTCTTAGTTTGAACCAATTAGCTATGGATAACCTAAGTTGTTAACCTCTTTGTGGTCCTTTGCCGGCTAGGGTCACAAGGCGGGGTTTACTAACTGCACACCCTTGGGTAGTGGCTACGGGTTTTCCCGTCACCCAAAAAAAAAAAAGAATAACCACCGGATTAAGAAGAAGACGCGTACAGGGCTCTATAAACCATAATGAGAGCATTGTATCCAATAGTGTTTAAATCCCCATGTTGGCAGTAATAAAAGAGGAAGAAGATAGCACATCATTTTAGCAGGGTGACATAAGAAGTATAATCCCAATCTATTATGATGGATAATTGTGAGGATTCTAAGTTAGTTAAAGTAGGCAAAAACCAGTAGGGTAACATACACCAACATGTTCTTGTAGTGACAGAACATAATAATTAAAATAAAAAGAATGAGACAGGCAAGAGGAGGTGCAGAATAATACCCATTCGCCTGGGCAAAGGGAGCGATAATACTTTGCAAACTTGTCACACTCAGGTGCACTCTCACCCTTTGCAGCTATGCACCTGAAAGGTAACATAAGCTACATCAGTATTCTTGGACAGAAATGTTTATGAAGCAAGATATAAATGGAAAAGAAGTACCAGCATTACTTGTTTGACTCACCGGTGATATTCAACATATCGGGTAAAGCAATGCCTAGTCTGGTTGGTAGTAGGGAACCGGAAATCCGCAGGAGCTGTCTCAAGCTGGTACCAATTGTAACACAAAATGAGAGAGAGAAAGAGAGAATGAGCACATACAGTAATAAACATAGAGAATGCATGATTCAACAGAGCAACTAGTATACAAGATTACCTTAATCTCTGAGGTCTTATCAGCACCTTGAACAAAAGGGGTCTTTAAATCTCCTGCTGGCTCGATGGGCACATTTAATTTGTCCTCTTTCTCTTTCAGTAAATATTGCTGTGAACAAAAAGTATTACAAAAGATTGAAATGCAGCAAGAGCCCCTAATAAGAGGAGTAAAGGAGCATTTCTATGAAAGGCTCAATGGAAGAGACATTCAATACTTTCTTTCTAAACGTTAACAATATTTAATTCTTGGGTACAATTGCATAGAGATGGGCATATGAAGCTAAAGCAAAAGATTTTTAGCTCCTGTCTAAACATATGAAATACATTACAAGCACATTAGCATGATAGGAACGTTTACTAAGTTGAGACACAGGAGACATAAGGGTCAGAACTATTGCCCAAACTACCAAACCAAGATGGGCACACAAAGGAAGATGTTAACACCTTTCTCTGTTTTCAAAGACATTTCTTCTCACTGGTGCATTTGGCAACTAAACCATGCCCAAGTACTACTAGAGAAGTATAACTCATAAACAAACAAATAACTCTATTAACACGTAGGCAAAGTGAATGATGATGGAGCAGAAACAAACATGGATTCATATCTAAGTGTATAAGTTCTATAAACTTCGATTCAAACCAGTATTAATGAAACGACTTTGAGATTAAAGTGACAACATACAAAAGTGTATCAATTACACCCTAAGTTTCGCTAATTAAATTAATTGTTGAAATTTTATGCTTCAAAAATATGAAGCAGCAAATTGTAAAAGCACTATGACAGATTTCTGCCACTTCAAGACAACATGACCCTGATCTGAAGTTTGCCCTCCAACTATGCACATAGCGCACACATGAAAATTGGTCCCATGACCAAGAAATAGCTGCTTTTATTGCAAAGAAGTAATGATGTTTGACCCATGACAAAAAGATTTCATTAAAAGGAAAAAAAAATCTAGTTATAAATCAAGATGCTCATATTCAAATGCCTTGTTCAATATTGAACCACATAAGAGTACCTGACATTATTCATATGTATATGTATTTGTACTTGCAATGCGGAGGTTTAGAGACAAGAGCCACTCAACAAGGGTATAGAGTATCAAATGGACTTTACCAGGCCCCATTTGGTTTCTTGGACAAAGGAAAGAACAAGAGAGGGGGTAAGATTTGCAATCCCTTTCTCTCAAGTTTGTTTGAGACAAGCCATCGTACCCAACTGCAATGTCTAGCATAGCATGCCGCAGGAGCAGTGGATTGCAATTTCACTAGACCGGTAATAAAAGGGTCACTTTACCCTCCATTCCCACTAAAATTATGCCCTCTACACTCTAGTGGTAGGGATAATTTCATCAAACTTCATTAATCCCATAGTCAATCTAATGTTTACCTGAATCCTAATTCCAAAGCCCTGGAAATGAATAGATATTTCAATCCCATCTTTAAATCCCAAAGCCTTGTGCTCAAAAACCCTCTTTCTCACCCACTTAAACAAAAGAATTCATAGTAAGTTAGTAGATTATTTTAGAATTCAAGATCAAATGTTTAAGTGCAAAACAGAAAGTTCTGTCATATCCAGCCTACATCAAGGCAGGATAAGAAAGAAGATTTTCCCAAACATAAAGTGACATAAATCCCAACAGAGGCAGGCACAAGGAAATGTGATCTCCATCATCTCAACTAATTCAAATATCAATAAGCAAGTAAAAAGCAATTAAACCTAGCTAAATTTCTTTTCATATGCGCCTCTAGCCCATTCTCCAATCTTAGAAGATTACTCTCGCAAGAAACAAAACAGCATAGCAACGAACATCGTGATCAATAATAAGAATCCGTGAAGAAAAATTTCGCGGATCATCTCTAACTATGCGTATCATTTTCAACACAAAGTCCAGAAATAAAACATCACTCGTAATTCAACCAAACAAAGGAGTGAGCAGAAATGCAGAGTATTTCATAATTCAGCACATAAAACACCAATTATATAAATGAAATCCACAGAATTCAGATCACAAACTAAATTGTGCCTGTACATATAGATAAATGCATAGTGAGAGATAAGAGTTTTACGTCGGAGAGGGAAGGGTAGATTTTAGTATCGACGGCAGCCATTGATTCAGTCAGCTGCGAACTGCGGGCGTTGAGAGAGGGAAAAAGTGATCTATGACCAGAAATTCAGTGGTGGGCGTGCGGTGAGTTGAGGAAAGATTCAAGAAGCTTAGAGAATAGAGAGTGAGAGGATGGTCATTGGTCGATCGACGTGCAACAAATTCAGTTCGGTTTATCCGAATCAAATCAATTCGAACCAAACTGAATCGTACGGAACTGAACTAATAATATACTGAAAATGGAACAGTTCAAAGATTCTTGTAAATCGAACTAAACTGAATAATTTGGTAAAAAAATCAAACCGAGCCGGATACCGTTTTGTTATAATAATAATAATAATAATCTAGTAACACCCGGTTTACACTCTCACATAAAAGTGGGTGAGTTCGAGCCTCAATAGAGGTGACTGTTGACTCTTTGTGTTTCAGTAGGTTGAGAAAGTAGCTATGAACAAATATTACATTGTAATAGAGTGAGTAGTACTCAAAAAATAATAATAAAAAAAAGAAGTAAATCTAAGTCCCCTCCATTTTCCTATTTTCACTGGTATCTCTCTTAAATTTTTTATTTAATTTCTTTATATCTTATTATCTACTTTACAGTTTTCTTGTTTGTCGTAATAGTTCTTTATCTCACAATCAATACTTTGTAGTACGTTCGAACTTTGAATTGTTATTTTGTTGTGATTATGTGAATATGTATTATTTGATCGTATGTTCGAAAAATTAGGAAATGTTGAAATTTGGTGATTTTAAATTGACCGAATTAAATTCGAACTGATATTGAACCGTTTCAAACTGAACCAAATTATAATGTTAAATCGAATTGTTTAATTTTATTAAAACCGAATCGAAACTCGAAACGTCTACCCCTACAACAAACGCTCTTCCATGCGAATATGGTTCTCATCTTTGTTGAGCTTTTATATTATTGGACCTGTAGTGTATGTAACAGGGCGACGACAGCGGAAGCCGAAACTTGAATTATGGCTAAGGGCTTTATTTAACATGCTTTGATTAATTTTTTTTTTTTAAAAAAAAAAAAAAGCTACCCCATTTTGAAGTCAAAATATGAAAAAGACGACGGAATTTATTCATTTTCAAATAAATTGCTTCCTTTAGTAATGGAAAAAATTTTGTCGTCATTTTGCTATGAAAATTAAATCCGTCACCATTTCGCAATGGAACTCAAATCCGTCGCAAATTCGGTCGCTAATATTTTGCCGCGAAGATTTCGTGGGTTTTAATTTTTATTTGCGCAAAAATTTACGACGAAATTAATTTCTATCGTTAATTAGCAACAGAAGTTGTTCCGTCATGATTCACAATTTTTCTTGTAGTGTGAATTATTATAGCATAGTCAAGAGACTATTTTAAGTATTTACTCTTTATTTGTGGTTATGTGTTCTTTCTTATCTTTATCGTCTCTTGATGTGACTGTTATTTGCTTATATAATAATTTCACAATGTAGGTTGGATTTGTAAATTCTCTAGCTTTTGCAAAATCTAGACGCTAATGTATATTATGCATGCACTTACATATGTAAAATCCAAGATCCCATACTGCCTCCTTGCCAAAGTCATTCTTATTTCGAAATGGGGCGGGTTGATAAGCAATCTTTATACTATAGAACACGGTTTATAGTGACTTGTGGACTCCGGAACATGTGTATGTCCTACGTTGTAAATTTTTATGTCTTTTGTTATAAAATTTTGTACCTTAAGAGTGAATTTTGTATCTGAAATAAATTAATAATTGTGTCCTATGTTATGAATTTATGTGTCTTGTATTATGAAATTTTGTGCTTATAATCACGAATTATGTATATAAATTATATTTGAAAAATAAGTAAAGAGTTATTTTCTTTTTTAGTCCTATTGTTATTGCGGCATTGCCAATTTTAATCTACCTCATTAATTTTTGCCACATTGCGGTCAATCTTATTTAGTCATTGTCACCTTTGGTCTATCGTTAGAATTTCCGTCAAATGGTCGTCCAAGACAGGGGTGTTTTGGTATTTTGATGCTTTGATCATCTCCTGGCCTTTACCCTAATCTAAGTCTGAGTTTGATTGTGAACACTGCCAGGTTCGCCACCGATGTTACCGGTCTAGTAGTTCTGCTCTTCTTTCTAGCCATTTACAAATAGAGACCCTTCTATGTTTTTCCGGCTTTTCATTGAAATGAAACACCAAATATACGAGATACCTTATCCACAGACAGACATAATCAAACAAGCTAGCAAGAACATGAATGTGAACCACTACAAGCTCCGAGAAAACATCCGAAGCTACAACCTTGGCGGAATGGGCTGCTTCGCCGGACTTATATCCATCGACTTAGCCAAACATCTCCTCAAAGCAAACGCTAATACCTACACAACTACAACTGCATCTACCAAAGAGAAGACGAACAAGGCATGGTCGGAGCTTCCCTGGCTCGGGAGCTCAAGGCCGTCACCGGCGACGCTCTGATGACAAACATCACCACCCTCTCGTCCTCCCATTTTCTGAGCAGTTCAAGTTCCTTGTCACACTGATCAAGAGAAAAGGCCTGAAGAACTTCTCAGTCAAAGCACAGCGCAATGGGTACGACCAAAGCATGAAAATACCAAAACACCCCTGTTTTGGACGGCCCCTGTTTTGGACAGCCATTTGACGCAAATTCTAACGATGGACTAAAAGTGGCAAGGGCTAAATAAGATTGGCTGCAATGTAGCAAAAATTAATGAGCTGGACTAAAATTGGCAACGCCCCAATAACAATGGGACCAAAAAAGGAAATGACTCATAAGTAAATATATAACATGTTTATGTATTTTGTGTCTTGTGTAAAGAAATTCGATTTGTACCTTACAAGTATGAATTTTGTACATCGTCGTCGTTTTGATTCAAGAACAGGTTAAAGACAATTGATTGTGAACAATCTTTATATATATATAATTGTAATCATATGAGACATCATATTTAGATGAGAAATAAGACAAATTGAGGGCCGTCCATCTTGTACTATTTGATGGTTGAGATTAATCTTTTTTTTCCTTTTTTATGTGTTTAATTTTAATTAGTAAGGGTTGTATTGTAATTGTAGATGTTTTATTTTTAGTCTGGGATTCTAATACATTATTTTAGGTGTTTTAATTTTGGTAGGATTAGTTTTTTTTTTTGTTTTGCCATCCAGTCTCACCGTTTCCCTTTCGGTTTGTCTCTGCGGCAGTGCTTCATTTTTTCGGTCATGGAGTTTGGTGATGGAGGTATGTTGTAGTTGTTCTTTATTTTTATTTTTGTTTTCGTCCTTGTTTTTTGCTGTTTCGTGGTCGTATGCATAACGTTGTTGGTGTTTTCAATATTTTATGGACTTCGTGGCTGTGTGCATATGTGTTTTAATCTGTGTGCATATCATACAGTTTGCACAGGCACTGGTGCTGTTGGTCTGTACTGTCGTTGTTTATTTTCCGTTTTGACATGTGGGTTTGTTGCTTTGTTTGTTTGCCGTATGGTATTTATTGAGTTTTAATCTCCATTATTCGTTGTGGGTGTCGTGTACTATGTTTTGTTGCGTTAGTTACGACTTACTTGTTGGCATCTGTTTGGTTATTCTAGGGTTGAGGGGTTCAGTATATATGCACATTGAGTCATTTTTATATGCACATTGTGTCGTCTTTATGCAATCCAAGTGTTGTTGCTTCCTTCCTTATGTTCTTTTACTTACAATGTTGTCTGTTTTTTTCGGGGTTGTGTTCCCATGTAGCAACATCATTTTGTGATGATGAAGGTTTGTCAGGTAGGAGTGGTGGGTCCAATGAGTGTGTCATGAATCTCTCCCCTAGAGGGACAAAATATTGCATTCCGAGTTGTGACGAAGCTAGCCAGCCCTATGTTGGTCAGCGGTTTAGCAAGTTGGATGGTGGCGTTGACTTCTATGTCTAGTATGCTTGTACGGTTGGGTTTGATGTTCGTCGTAGCACTGAAACAAAGGATAGGATGGGTAATGTATTGAGGAAGTATTTGGTGTGTTCTCGGGAAGGTTTTAAGTAGCCTGCTAAGGATGTTTGTCCGGTAGGTGAGGGGGTCAGTGACAGTTCCATATCACCGAAGAGACGTCGGGTTACGAATAGGGTTGGTTGTAATGCCAAGATCATTTTGAAGCTTATGGGTGATGGCGGTATTATGTGTTTTCTTTCGAGATAAGGCACACACATTCTTTGTGCTCAGAGTTGGCTAAGCCATTCATGAGGGTTAATCGTAAGTTGTCTGTGGGCCATCAAAGCTTTGTTGCTAATTGTGCAAGAGCGAATGTAGGTCCGATCAAGTCCTTCAAGCTTTATAAGCATATGGTGGGGGATTTTGTTGATGTTTGTGTAGACTTCCAGAATTTTAAGTGGGATTTAATAGCGTATATTAGCGGGGGGAATGCACAGTTGATTGTTGAAAAGTTCCTTCATAAGAAGGAGTTGTGGTCTACATTTTGCTTTGACTATGATGTGGATGAGTACGATCAGCTCTCGCGTGTGTTTTGGGCAGACCCGGCTGCGCGACGAAATTTTGCGTGCTTTGGTGATGTTGTGTCCTTTGATGCTACGTATAAGACTAACAGGTATGTGCATATATTCACACATTCATGTGCATCTGTACTGTCTTTGTGGGTTTCTAATGTGTTTGAGCAGAACATATATTGGTATGTGCATTGTTGGCGATAGGCGTGTGCACATTTATAGTATTTTCACTATTATACTGGCCCTTCTTGGGTCTTTTTGCGTTTCATGATTTTCCACTAGTTGAATGATTATGTTTTGTGTTGTTACTGCATATTTTGTGCACGTGCTATTACTAGTAAATTTATTTTCTGTTCTTCTGCAGTTCGATTCTAGTTTGTTTTGTTTCTAATGTACGGAGCTGGCATGCGTGTAGGTATAATCTCATGTTCGTTCCATTTACTAGCATAGATAATCACAAGAAATCAGTGACGTTTGCAGCGAGGTTGATTGCAAAAGATGATATTGACTCATATGTGTGGTTGCTTGATAATTTCAAGCGAGCTATGGGCCACGAGTCGACATACGTTGTCACCGATCAAGACGCATCTTTAAGGGTAGCGGTGCTAAGGGTTTTCAAGTCTTCACAGCATCGATTTTGTATGTGGCATATTATGATGAAGGTGGGTGACAAGGTTCGGGCGGTGCTTGCTAATGATCAGCCTTTTCGTCGGGATCTCAACGCTATTGTGTGGGATGAGTGTATAACGATAGAGCAGTTTGACTCTAAATGGCTTCAGATTATGGAGGATCATGGTCTTGCTGAGCATAGGTGGCTTCAGTTGATGTTTGAGTTGCGTGCATTTTGGATACCTGCTTTCTTTCTGGACTTACCTATGAGTGGTTTGGTGCGGACTACATCTCGTTCCGAATCCCAGAATAGTTCATTTGGGGGTTGTACTAATTGCCATGCAAGCTTAGTGGAGTTTTTTATTCACTTCGAAGGTGCGATTAATAGTCAAAGGCATAAGCAAGCTAAGTTCGATGCTTCATGTGAGGGATATTTGCCCGTGGTAAAGACGCCTTTGGCTATTGAGCGTTATGCTGTTGCCGTTTATACCATTACTATTTTCTATGATGTCCAGGCAGAGATTGTTGCTGGCTGCTTTGAGTGTCGAGTCTTGTCGGTTGCGGTGGATGGTGATGTAAAACGCGTTAAAGTAGAGGGTGCAAATGGTGTTGTTTGTGTTGTTTTGTTTCATATGGTTGAAACTACAGCTTCTTGTTCGTGTCGTATGTTTGAGCGTGTTAGGTTGCTTTGTAGGCATATTTTGCTTGTTTTGAAGGATGCTCGTGTGGAATCCATTCTGGCGTGCTATGTTGTCTCTCGGTGGACACGTGATGCCTATAAGCGTCCGATTTATGATATAGATGGTGTGCACGATGCTTCTGCTTTGGGTGGGAACTCTAGCAAGGGTGCCATGAAGGATGTTTGGAATGATTTTTATAGTTGCGTTGCACTTGCTGGCAGTAACTCTGATCGTGAATCGAAGTTGTCTCGTATTTTGAAGGAGTTGAAAATGTCATTTGTGGATGTGGATACTACAATGGGTTCGTCAGTGGGTAAGTCTAGTGTAATTCGTTCCTTTGGTGGTGTTCTGGCGTCTTCAGATGTTGTTGTCCACCTTCCTACTGTTGCTAAGAATAAGGGGTCTGGGAAGCGCTTCAAAATTGCAAAAGAGCTTGCTCTGGAGAAAGCCGCGCAGTTTACTCGTGAGTGTGCCACGTGTCATAAATGCAATGGATATGACACCCGTAATTGCCCATTAAATTCAAAATCCAAGGCAAATGTGCAAGCACAGTTGAAGACGAAGGCAAAGTCCAAGGCAAAGTCCAAGGCCAAGGCGTAGTTTTCAACCATTACATTTTATTGTTTGGAGTTATTATATGTTTTCCTTTATAAGAATTTGTTACTCTTTTTGTTTACTACTGAACAACATTATCTTAGTAAGTGTAGTTTTTTCGTTTCCATTCTTCTATGTCTTTGCCTCTTTCTTTGGAAAATTAAGGTGGTTCGACCATGTGCACTTACTTTCAATTCTATGTGCATGTGTGTATCTGTTTGGTTTATTACTATGTGCATTTCCGCTCTTAACAGTCATTGCTGTGTGTACATACTCTCATTACTGTGTGCACTCGCTCTCATTTCTGTGTGCATGTCTGTATGCGTGTGCTTTCTTAATTAGTATTTGTACTGTTTGTCAAGACTCTAATTACTGTGTGCATTTTACTATAAGTACTGTGTGCATTTACTCTCATTGTTGTGTGCATGTACTCTCATTTCTATGTGCACGTGTGCTTGTGGTTTAGGTTCTTGGTGTTATTCGGTGTGTCGCCCGTGTGCATTTACTGATATTAACCGTGTGCATCTTTCTCTACTTTTATGGGAACAATTACGTTGGGTACATCAGGATGTGCAGATTACATGTTGACCATGTTCTTTGTGGGTACATGTTCTGTACTGTTGCTGCTCCTCTCTATTAAAAAAGAAACCACATGTGCACACAAGTCCCCTTAATTACATACTTCAAAAATATATCGCCTACGACCAATAATCTAATGTCACCCTCTCCATTTTCCAGTATCCCAAAACATTACTAATATCCCACAGTTTGCTAGTTGTTAAATTTCTTGCTAATGTCATAATCTGTGTGTGCTCCAAAATAAAATGCAGTCTTTATCAAAAGTGGTCATCATTGGCAGGTAATCAGTTGCCTCGCGTCACATAGCTTGCAAATAGTTCATGCTGGAATTTTCTTGCCCTTTTAATGTTGGAAACTTGATGTTCGTTGATCTCGGACATTAGCATTTCCCTCATGTATGTCATTCGTAGGTGGCGTAGATATGTCCAGTCACCTTTCACGATTCCGCAGTTCCATGTGTTGAATGTCTGCCCGATGAAGGTCTCCATGTGCCGCATCATGTAGATTCCACAGTCTACCTTGTTTCGGTTGTCTCTCCACGGCATTTGCATACGTGTTGGCGTTACCCTGGCAATGTCTCCACTTCTTGTCACTTCACCCTCGTCATACAAGTGTGTGGAAAATAGGTCAACTTGTACATATAATTTTGAAACAACTTGAAGCACTTCAATTTGGTATTTCCATAATGTACCAATTCATTGTAAAATATGGGGGATTATGCTCACCAAATCCTCTAAGACCTTCAGATATTTCCTCTCGTTTGGAACCTTCTTGGATGAGTTATCGATGATTTCAATTTTCATCTTAAGTAGGTCGAAGCTTATCAT
>CM008341.1:26854343-26865710 GCA_002525835.2 Ipomoea batatas | reverse complement strand
CCATCATTGAACTTATTATTTGATTGAATTTAAAAAATTTGCATTCATAAAATATTTACAATTTAAACATTTTAATGATTTTTTCTAATGCAATTTAAGTTTGAAAATATTTTAATTTTTCATCACAACTAGTATGACAAGGGAAATTGTAATTTTTAATACATATAATATAATTAATATGATCGGGTTCTATCGAGATAACATATTTTTAAAAAATCAAATTATACATATTTTACTTGTTTAATGTTTTAATTGCATACATTTTAAGTTTAGTAGGCTAATTGCACAAAAGTCATAAATTCAATGACCTATTTATTGAGAATATGAAAGTAAAGTTCATTTAAAAAATGAGTTAATACCCAATTTAGTCATTGACCATAGTGATTTTTTCTGATTTAGTCCTAAACGATTTTTTGTGCTTAATTAGGTCTTTGATTATTTTACCTAATTAAGTTCTTACCTGTTAGAATCAATGACTAAATCGAGAAAAATTATTATAGTCGAAGATTAATTTGAATAAAACTACTATAGTTGAGGACTAAATGAGATATTAATAAAGGTGAAATTACCAAACTATCTTAACAAATGACTAAATTGAGCAAAACCATCAAAATCAATGACCTAAATGATGTTTTGGCCAAAATGGCAACGACTTCCGGCGGAAATTGTAAACCAGTCCGCCGGAACCTCATTCCTTTTTTTTTTTTTGTACTTTTTAAAATAACTATAATTATTTTATATATTATTATAATTTTTAAATATTTTTCAAAAAATAATTAAAATGTACATTTTTTAAAAATAGCCAAACATACAAAGACAATTTTCTGTTGTGTAACAAACACAAAAAAAGAAAAATAACTCATTTTACAAAAGCCACTTTCCTACTTTCGAATTGACCTAAATGAAAAACTCAAAAAAAAAAAAAAAAAAATCTTCAAATTACCCTGTCGCTACAGTTAGCAGAAATTAATGCATGATGGCAGTACCAAAAAAAAAAAAAAAGCATAATTTTAGCAGTGTTGTGTTAGTGAGTGGTCACCTCCTCGGTCCATTCCATATGTATGTGAGTATGTGTGTATATATATATACAGAGAGGAAGGTGAGTTTTAGAGAGAGAGAGAGAGGGAAATATGGAGAGAATGTGTGATTCCTCCGGGGATGGTGGTGGCGGCGGCGACTCTTCTTCTACTGCGGCGTATTTGAAGCATCTGAACAAGATTTCACATAAGATCTCTAAACCCATTCGGAAGCCCCCTGTTTATGAGACTCAAATTGTTCAAAGCTCTGAGTTAGAGCCCCAGCCCCAGCAAGCGGCGCCGCCTCAGCAGCAACAGCCGCCGGTTTATAACATAAATAAGAGTGATTTTCGCGATGTGGTTCAGAAGCTCACCGGATCTCCGGCGCACGAGCGGATGTCGACTCCGCCGCCGATTCACCAGCCCAAGCCGCCCAGTTCCAGGTTGCAGAGGATTCGCCCTCCGCCGCTCGTGCAAATAGGGAACCGCCCGTCTCCGCTCTTGACCGTCGCCGGCCCTCCCCTCCTGCTTCCCAGCGGCGGAGGGTTTCTCGGCGCTGGCCTCCGCCCTGCGCCTCAACCGCAGCCTCTTTCCCCTCTGCCGCCGTTTCCCGCCGTACACGCGGCGGCCGAGTCGCCGATCTCCGCGTACATGAGGTTCCTCCACACCTCTTTCACCGCCACCGCCACCGCCGTTGACTCCGATTCCAAGCGCTTCTCCACCGGGCTTCCCCCGCTCGCCCCGCTCGCTTCGCCGCGATGGAACACCTTCGCTCCTCCTCCTCCTCTTCCTCCGCCACCACCTCCGGCATCATCCGCCTCAATCTTACAATTTCCTGCTATGCCGTCTTCTCCACTGCCGTTTAGCTGTCTGCCGTCGCCGTCGCCGAGGTCGCCGTGCGCCTTGCTGTCTCCAAATCTGCTGCTTTCGCCGGCGGGTCAACTAGGGTTCCCGCAGCTCCCCCTGTCTCCGACGGTTCCTGTTTCTAGCCCAACCTGGAAGGGTATTTGAAGAATTCCAGTCCAATACAAAGAAGAGGTAAGAATTTTAGGATTTAATTTGTTGAAATATACTACTCCAGTAAAGTAGTAGCTGTAGAAGAAGAAGAAGAAGAAGAAGAAGAAAAGATTGGAGGAACATGTACATTTAGTTCCAAGGTGAAAAATGTTAAAATTTGACTCGCTCTATAGTTACTTTTGTTCTCTGTAAATGAATGAATGCTAATGATAGTGAATGAGAAACATTAGATTTGTTCTTCTCAGTCAGTCAAACATTTTGTTATCAGAAGTTTATTGTTTTCATACTCTGCACACACTACTTTCAATTTCTAATTTGTAGTCAGGGGATTGTTAATTGGTAGTTAGGGGATTGTTGGGTCGAACCGGTAAAGGGCTCTTTGGGATTTAGGTTAGTGTACAGTTGGACATCGTAACCCGGCTTTCAATTCATCCCGCATCATCTGCTCACCAAAAATGACTCACTTGGTGCTCAGCAATTGTTGCAAAACATTGGGCGAGAGTCCGGGTGGAGTGACCATCGGTGCAGATCTTGTTAGTAGTAGCAAATATTCAAAAGAAAAGTTCATTAATAGGTGGCTAAGAGATTGTTAGACGGAAACGGGTGAAAAGCTAAGTCCAGCATTCGTAAGAGCTTGATCCTAACAGTTTCTTCCAAAAAGTTGAATATAATAATGTTGTTTATGCTTGAGATTTGGTATGTATTAATGTTATAAGGTGAAATGCCATTTGAAGAGCTATTAATTTTCTTGTTAACTATCATGAGCTTTTAATATAATAATAGCTATGGTAACAAAAACAATGGTCATCCTAAAGATTGAACTTTTCCTTTGCGGCTGTTTTTGACATGAATGAAACCTTGATATGGGAGGTGTTTATTTAATAAAAGAAAGGATGGGTGTTTGTTGTTGTATACTTTGGTGGTTTGATGTTATGTTGAAAACAAGTAGAGCATAGCAGTTCAATCATTATCAAGGACTGAGGTGCTTTGGTCTGTGGTGGTGTGATTGGTTCTTTTGTCAGTATATTTGTGCTTTTCTTAAAGCTATGTTGACTGGATTCACCTGCAAGTTGAAGGGAGTGGAAGAAAAGTGCGCATCTAGCCCACCTCACCCTTTGTTTTCTTAGCTTTATTACACTTGTCCCCATGTCTCTCAACTTGCACAACTTTTTTTTTCTTTTTTTTTTTTTAACAGAAACGAGAATATCATTACTCAAGATAAATCTCCAAAACATACATTACAAATAAATGGGAGAGGTTGGACAAATCATTCCCGACAATCAGACAATGAAATAGATTCCTTAGCAAGTAAGTGAGTAGTTTTATTCGCTGACTGTTTTACAAACGAGATAAAAACATCAGAAAACTGAATAATTAAATCTTTTACATTAATAAGTATCAGATCAAAGTTGGAGTCATATTCCAGGAAGTTAAGTCAATTTATTACCTTCAAAGCATCGGACTCCACCTGAAAATTCTAAACCTTAATTTCATCCAGCTCAGTGCGTCCCTCATTGCTAGAGCTTCTCCTTCCGTCACTGTTCTCCTTCCCTCACTAAGCATGCTCTTTGCCATTGAGAACAGACAACTGCAATAAAGGCTCTCTCCTCATCAAGAATAACCCAACCAAAGCCCATGCAGCCCCTAGCAGCGTCAATTGAAAGAGTTCTCCATACTAGTTTACATAGCATTGCGATATTGAAATCTCCCCTTTTTTTTGAAACCCAAACCTCTCCAAGGTTTTGGAACACAGAGCTGATCTCATGCCTTCCATCTAACCCCATTACGGTTCCCCACTAAAAGACATTCATAGCAATTTCAATGTCCTTCACAAGGTTTTTCGGTAGAACGAAGACACTCATTGCATAAGACGGGATAACTTGGATCACACTAATAAAACTTCCTTCTCGGCCCTTGAAAGAAATCTATGCTTCCAGCTTTGAACTCTGTGTAGGATCTTCCCTTTAATGAACCCCAAAATTTGTCTCTTATTTCGACCCACTAGCGATTGCAAAACAAGATAATATCTTGGAAGACTTCTCTGCTCACACTAACAATTCCTTCCACCAGCACTCTCATATCCTCTAGAACATTCTCACTAAAGCTTATCATAGATTTCTCAAAGTTAATAAGTTGTCTTGAGGCCCTAACGTAGTCTTCTAGAATTTCTCTAATAACCTGGCTTTCCATCGGATCAACTTTTAGGAATAGAAAGCTGGATACTCCTAATTAGATTGCATACTTCCCCTTGTGCAATCCAACTATCAACTTAAACTTTTAGTTGAGATGGAGCACACATGTTTCAATTTAGTATCAGAGCCAACCCCAAACAAAAAGTCATTGGTTCGAATCTCCCCGTCACCTGATAAAAAAAGAGATTATGGTCCACGCGTTGCTTAGAGCCCATAAAAAAGTAATCGGCCCGCACAAGTGAGGGGCGTGTTGAGCATATAATATATAAACATAAATGTGCAATTCAACTATCAACTTAAGATTTTTAGTTGAGAAGGAACACATGCTTCAATTCATAAATCTAAACCTTAGTATACATAAACATTAAACTGTGTTACATCCCTAGATAGGACTGTAATGGATGGGAAACCTTTCGAGTAGGTTTATGGCTCCTAACCGTATTCGAGTCACGACAAACTCTAAATTCACACTTCGAGTGTGTGAGGGCTCCAAGAAATAACTAAGAAGAACATGAATAAGATCATAACTGATGATGTAAATACCGACTGTAAGTCGTAGGGAATACAGAGGGTTCATACTAGTTATGTGTTTAGGGATAGGAGGTTCCCGAGGTTGTCTATATTATCGGTATCAAGCCAAAAGTCCTTCTCTCTTGCATTTAATGTGGTATTTATAGCGACGCTAGGGGACAAATCTGTGCTCTCAGCATGGGAGACACGCGGTAGCATGCACCGGGTCCTTGCTGAGCGGGCTTGGGACCATACACGTGGAGCATGATGATTTTTGCCCTTGCAATTCGAAAGGCATAGAGAGCGCTCCGAGCTAAGGAGGTCGGGACTAAGCTCTTAGTAAGGATTTGTCTAGGGGAGTAGACAGCGAGGTCGGGCTTTGATGAGGTCGGGAGGCACGTCCTTTCGGTTGGTCTGAACTTTGGGTTGTTGGCCTACCTCCCCTGACCGGTCGTATGGGTCCCAATTTCCGAGGGTTATTCCCTATCAAGTAGCCCCCCTAGCCCGAGTCCTGAGTCATGTTTGGGCGGAAGGGCTTGGGCTACCATGCTCCATATATGGTGCGAATTGGGTGCGATTTAGTCTTGCCGGGTGTAGTGGGCCCACGATCTATTGGGTCAGGCTAAACACTAGTCAAGCGATCTAGCCAATAGGGATTCTTGCCGCTGACTTTCGGTGTGTCGCTACGACTTCCCCATGCACTCTTCTTATCAATAGGCCCTTCAGAGTACCTTCATGATACTCTTGCTATTATCGAAGGCCGGAGCCTCCTGAGCTTTTCCACATATTACCGAGTTTCTGCGATCGTTGTCTTCCAAAGCCTCACGCCGATCACTCAAGTAAGTTGCCATCCCCCTACTTTACATGCCGTTTTCTATAACGTCTTTCGTTAACACCTCTTCCCCTTGGGCTTTTAGCGTGCCCGAGCTTTTTGTGCTAAAACGACCCCCTTTACCCTCTAGGGAACCGACATGTCTGATTTCGATAGCCAGAACATTTCTGGGCGAGAGTACGACGATGAGGTCGAAGTTGGGCCATTCACCGTCTCGTCAAATGATACAAATGATCGGGAGATCGATGCCATTCCTGCCAAAGTAGCAGGGTCCTAGGTAAATCGCTCGGGAGGGGAGGGACGACCGTCCATGTCCCCGGTTGTCGAGGAGACCAGGACCTCTGGTCAGGGTAAATCCCCCCGGGTGGTACTAGCCGCCCTTTCCTCTAAATATCAGACACTTTCAACTTCTTCTCGGGCTATCCATATGTCCAGCCTTCCTACCCTCCCAGACGTTCCATCTTTGTCGGCCGCTTCGGCCATTCTTTCTTCTTCCCAAACGTCCCAAAGAAGTACTCGCTTCTTGCTTTTGGACAGCTCGGACATAGCATTTGTAGGCGGACCTCACATCCCCTCGAAGAACACCGACTCCCTCCGGGGTGTGGAACTTCATGCAAAGGTGCAACATCGATATTATTGCCCCGAGCTACCTAATACTGGGTCTGCCAAGTATCACGTTATGCACACATGTCAGATTAACCACTACGAACTCTAAGTCAACCTTTCACACTCGAGGATAAGTTCCGACCTCAACGGGCAACCTTATACTTCCCTCTAGCTGAATTGTATCACCGATGAATCCCGAGAGAGGGGTCCGTATTGGCTTCATTGCGACCGAGTCTAGGCCTAGATTGTTGAATGTATCAAAGTATAAGACATTGACGCTGCTTCTGGTATCTACCATCATGCATTGCACGTCAATTCCCATAATATCAACGGTGACGTCCAAGGCCTCAGAACCGTGATCTGGGTCGGTCGGCAGGTCTTCCGCAGTGAAGGTTATGGGCTTAGTTTTTTGCTTTTGTCTTTTCGTTCTGTATCAATGACACCCACATGCAACTCCCGGGACTAGTGTCTTCTTTCTTTTGCTCCATCACCACCCTCGGGGCCCCCGAATATCACATGTATGGTCTATTTCATGCTTGGTGCAGGAGGTGGATCATCTGGTCATGATCTTTACCCTTCTTATCCTTTTCCGAGCTTCTAAAGATCTTTTTCCATCAGCGCCTACTCTTCTCCTTTTGGGAAAATTGGGACAATTCTCTCGATTTCAGAAGCTCTTCTATCAGTCTCTTGAGGTTGGTACAATCCTCAGTCTCGTGACCCTTACTCCGATGATACGCGCAGTATTTCGATTTGTCCTCTCCGTCGCGGCCAAGTTTTGGTAGATGGATGAGGTTACATGACTGAGCATTGTTAGGAATATTTGTAATAAGATTTTAATGAGCCAAAATGTACTTTTGTTCAAAAATTAGAATCCCTAAAATTTCATTTTATAGTGTCTAGGAGTGGTTTAGAAATCAAGCTACATGTATTATGAAGACCCAACAATTGGAGCATTGGTCGAGGTTATGCAATATTACCTAGAGGTCAAAGATTAATGAGGAGATAAATTAAAGAGTAGAAGAAGCAGTAGAGATGTGATTTATGAAGAAGCAGATTAATGAGGAGATAAATTAATAAATTAAGAATAGCTAAGCACCTTGTGCTTAGATGACATGTAGTGGTTCTCTCATATGGGAGGTCATAAGATCTAGCCTTAGTGGAAGCGATTACAATGTAATAGGGTTAGTTGTATTCAAAAAAAAAAATTAAGAAGTTGGACCTGAAGATTGAAGACCAAGAATCAGTGAAGAAGAGGAGTATATTATTAAAGATCAAATAAAATATCAATAACTCATATTGGAGTAGTGGTTGGAAGCTTAATAATTTTACTCCAATGTCTAAGGTTGAAGCAATATTTGAACATTAATTTACCAAGATTGGCGTGGACATCACCATATTAAATTGAAGATCAATTATGCATGGACTTTAAGCTCAAGACAACGGCCATAATATTTTAATGTCTCACGCAACATTAAAAGTGAGATAAAATATATTTTAGACTAAAAAGGCTACAAGACTAGCTGACAAGAATTCAAATTTGAGATTGTTTTTTTTTCAACGGACAATTTCTCAAATGCCTATAAAAGGATGAAGATCTGAAAATGCAAGATATGAACCAATCTTACAACACAAGAGAAACACGAAGCACTTTTCATATCTAACAATTGGTTCAGAGCTTACAAATAAATATTCAAGTGTAAAATCTTCATCTTACAGAGACATGCAATTCATAGAAGAATCTATAAAAAAAGTGTCAAAGTTGGAAGCAAGGAAAAATCTTGTTTTGATAAACAAGTGGTTTCTCTACCAGAGTGTAGAAAGGGGATTGTCACAAAGGAGTGTGAAATCCTGGTGTAGTGTTGAAGACACTGGTTGAAGCGTGATTAGCGTGGGCTTGGTGATCAAAGCACTAGATCACGGCGCGTAACTACTGTGGGCTTGGTGATCAAAGCACTAGGTTACGGAAGGATGCGATTAGTGTGGGCTTGGGGATCAAAACACTACATCGTGAAAATTCATTGTATCTTGTAACCAAAGAGTGGTGGATATAGTGGATTCCTCATGGAGATAAGAAAAAGTGGAGTAGGAGGATTACATACACCTCCGAATCACTATAAATTTCTTGTGTCTCTTATTGCTTTACTTTATTTATTTGTGCTTGCTTGATCCACATGTTACACACACATTACACATTATTTATTATTCCGCTGCGTACAAGACACTAACAAACTGTTAAGTGTTTTGGTTTTAATTTTGGCTTAGCAATTCGAATTGGAATAAAGTCTATTCACCCCCCCTTCTAGACTTTACCTTTATCTCTTTTGGAACCAACAAGCATAATATAGGATTTCGGCCACCGGGCATGTCAGAGGGCTAAAATTTGGAACCTGATCCCGCCCTGACCCGTCTCTTCCCTTTTGCTACTTCTTTATTGTGCGACGATCACCTCAACTCGGTCCAGCCTCTTGCCTACGCTTTGCAGCATTGGCCGGGCCTGTATCCGCGTGATTCGCTACTCGCCTGAGTGCCTCCTCGTATGTCAACGGAGGTCTGAGGATAAAGTCTTGGTACAAGGCTCCCGCTCGCAATGATGAGCGAAAGAGTTGATGGCCGTCCGATCATCCATTGGCTCCACCTCCCTGACCGTGTTCTTCCATTTGATTAAGAAATCCATCAAAGTTTCTCTTTCTTTCGGGTTAGCGATCTCGAGGTAGTGAAGTGTCGTCGAACAGCCTTGGAAGTCACGAAGCATTGTATGAACCTCCTCACAAGCTCGACAAAGTTGTCAATAGACTTAGATTCTAGCGTCTTGAACTACTCGGCCGCCTGACCTTTCAGGGTAGAATAGAATGGCTGGCAAATAACAGCATCGGAGACACCCATCATCAACATATTTCCATAATACGAGTTGAAGTGCTCTTTCGGGTCCACTTTACCGTTATAGCCCTTGCTTCCAGGCACACGTAGGTCAATGGGGGTAATAGTGGTTCATAATCTCATCCGTAAATGGTGTTGCTAATAGCGGTGGTGCGGCATCCCGTGGACCGGGGTTTTGCTCATTTTTCTACGAATTGAACTCCCTTCGAACCTGATCCAAAACGCCTCTAGGGAGGTCATTCTGCCCCCCCGGGCCTCGACTTGTGAGATCGGGAGGTGCTGCTGCTCTTGCCAAATTCTCCCTAATGGCGGCCTCTAGGTCGGTCTACCGATAATCTTCCATATCCCTAGACCCCGAGTCACTCCATCGCCGAAGGTCGTAGACGCTTAAACGTGCTTCTTCTGGGAAAGAATCAGCATCGGGTCGTTCCGCCGATCCCATCCTAGTCCGTGTCGGACTGCGTGGCTGCACCGACGGATCTTGTTGCACGGGCGAAAGCCTCCTCTCCGACTGCTCCCGACGGAGCTCGGGCTCTCACTAATGGAGAATTCCCTCGCTATCGAGACCGTAGAGGCATGCGGAGCTGGCATGTATGCGAGCTGCTGATACATAGTTATGAGTCGGTTGGAATGGATAAGGCGAGGGTGCGTAATATTGTGCGATGTGCTGTCACCACTGGAAATTCACGCCGGGGACTCCCATCGAGTATCTTGGGTAAGGATATGGCATCTGAGTTGGCATGGTTTAGTAGTTCGGTATCTCATGAATGATGTTGATAGGATCCTATTGATGTGCTTCCTCAGGCGGGCTATGGTTCGAACCCATGCGAGCATTTAAATGGGACCGGATGTCCTCATTCTCAGCACTCGGATCATTGAGTAACTCCATGCCTTCAGCCTCAGGCTCATTGAAGAAATCTAGATACGGATACATGCTCGGGGACTATCTTGCCTAGTGGGTTTGACTTTGATGTTGGTCCCCACGGATGACGCAAAAAATGATGATGTAAATATTGACCGTAAGTCGTAGGGAATACAAAGGGTTCAAACTAGCTATGTGTTTAAGGATAGGAGGTTCCCGAGGTTGTCTATGTTACCCGTTTCCAGCCAAAAGTCCTTCTCTCTTGCATTTAATGCGGTATTTATAGCGACGCTAGGGGAAAAATCCGTGCTCTCTGCATGAGGGACACGTGGTACGCATACACCGGGTCCTTGCTGAGTGGGCTTGGGACCATACACGTGGAGCATGATGATTCTTGGCCTTGCAATTCGAAAGACATAGAGAGCGGTCCAAGTTAAGGAAGTTGGGACTAAGCTCTTAGTAAGGATCTGTTTAGGGGAGTAGACAGCGAGGTTGGGCTTTTCTGAGGTCGGGAGGCACGTTCTTCCGATCGGTTCGAACTCCGGGCTGTTGGCCTACCACCCCTGACCGGTCGTATGCGTCCTAGTTTCCAAGGGTTATTCCTTATCAATAACAATATATTTCTCTGTGTCTGGTTCCTCATAATACATATACAATGGACCTATTTATACTATATTACTAAGACCTATAATAGAAAAAAGTGGTTCTCTCTCTAGGGTTTTTCTTAGAGAGTTTTTCACCCTAGTTTGTCTAGGGTTTTCTGTTTATCTTATTACATGGCCCCGTCTTCTTTGTTTTTTGGTCTTATTGCTTTTTCCACGAGTGCGTTTGGCGAAATCATGGCTATTAATACGATCGAAAAACGATGGGCGGATTTGAGTTTGGACGATGAGGAGAGCGGAGGTCCTGATGCTCATGAGTTAAACCCGACGATCGTTCCTTCGCAAAGGTGGGAATTGGTTGGCCGTTTCCTAACTAAACGTATGGTTAAGTTTGCGCACATGCAGCAACTGTTGGCGTCAGTTTGAATGCCGGTAATGGGGATGCAAGTGTTCCCTTTGTTGGACAACTTATTCCTCTTTCAGTTTCCACATGAAATGGACATGTAGAGGGTATTAGATGACGGTCCTTGGTCTTTTGAAAACAACACCTTTGTGTGTGGTCAAGTTCAAATGGGGATTCGTCTGGAGATGTTCTGTTTGACTCAGTTGCCTTCTGGGTGTAAATCCACGATCTGCCGGTTAGGTATGCTAATCTCGACTTTATCTCCCGTATTGGTGAATATGTGGCCTCATTTGTAGTGACCACAGTTGCAAAAATCCTTGCCTAGGCCGCCTAGGCGCTCCTAGACCGAGGCGAATTGCTCCCTAGGCGTCCGCCTAGCGCCTAACTCGGCCAATTGGCCAAGTTGGCGGCCGACTAGGCCAAATTTGGCCTAGTTAACTCGCCCAACTC
>CM008341.1:26844040-26854096 GCA_002525835.2 Ipomoea batatas | reverse complement strand
GCCTACTGCAACCATGGTAGTGAAAGATCATAACAATTTTGGAGGGTCTTGGAGAAGCTATTTTCGCATTAGAGTTGTCTTGAACATCAATACCCCTCTCAAACGGCAGATGAAACTAAATTGTAAAGATGGAATGACATAGTGGGTAAACTTCAAATACGAACGCCTCAACACTTTCTGTTTCTGTTGTGGTTTGCTCGACCATTCTGACAAAATTTGTAGGAAGGCGTATGAAGAAAGTATTTCCCCACAACAATTCCCGTATGGGTCATGGATGCGTGCAGGTATCCGTCGTTAAGTCCAACTTGTAGGTGCAAAGTGGTTATTGGCTGATCTTCCTGATACTTCAACGCTAGTTTTGCCAGCTCGTGCTTCTGAAATTATTCCTGTGGATATTGTGGTGGGGAATAGTGCCATGAATGGTGAACTGAAACGCAGATGTGAAGATGGTGTGGAATCTAGTGGTACCAAGGGTTTGGATGTTGTAATGAGTGAAGTCTCAAAAAATTTACCATTGGTGGGTCTGGGGGTCCAGTCCCGCCATACCCAATGAGTACTTTAAGCTGGAACTGCCGAGGACTGGGTTCACCTCAGACAATTCATGAATTACTAGGCTTTGTGCCCAAGCATAAACCCGTGTTCGTATTTTTGATGGAAACGAAATTGTGTACGTCTCAGTTAGAATTCATTAGAACAAAAATGGGATTTGAGGTGTTGTTCTGTGTGGATCGAGTTGGAATGGGTGGTGGCTTAGCCATGTTTTGGAGGGATGCAAATCTGGCTTCTTTGATTGGCTATTCTAACAATCATATTGATGTGCTTGTCTCAATGCCTGAAAAACCACAGTGGAGGCTTACAGGCTTCTATAGGTATCCTGAAAGATCAAGACGTCACCAATCCTGGGAGTTGTTGCGTAACCTTAGCAACGTTAATAATCATCCTTGGGTTGTCATTGGTGATTTCATCCACATCCAAGTTCATTGATCGACGAGTTTAATTCTGCATTGCATGATTGTCACCTCAATAATCAAGGGATGCTAGGATCAACGTTTACTTGGGAACGAGGTCGTGGAACAGATTCTTGGGTGGAGGAACGTTTGGACAAAGCGGTAGCTTCTCTGAGTTGGGCTGACATTTATGCTGAAGCTGAAGTTCGAAATGTTTTGGCGCTCACTTATGATTATTGTGCAATTTTTCTTAATCATGAAGGTCTTCCTATACGTAATGGAGGTCAAAAGTACAAATTTGAGTCGGCTTGGTTGCATGATGTTGAGCGTAAGTAGACATGGCAATTCGTGTATACGGGTTCGTTAACGGGTCGACACGATAACGACACGAACACTATAAGGCTAAACACGAACACGACACGTTAAGGTTAACGGGTTCCAAATTGTAACACGAACACGAACACGATTTGTTAACGGGTTAAACGGGTTGACACGATAGACACGTTTTGTTAACGGGTTTCAGATCGTGTCGACACGAAACCCGTTTAAACCCGCTAAATCTATTGATATATTAAAAACTAAAATTTAAAGTTAAGTTATATAAAAAAGAAATAAAACATACAATCCAATTCATCAAACAAACTAAAAAAATATTCAATTTATAACATTCATAAAATTATAAAATAACATCCAAAAATTCTAATTAAAGAAGTCCATACTAGTTTTTAGAATAAAATTGAACACAATAAACATTCAAATTTCATATTGTTGAACATCAATAATTGGTGTATGATATTGTCCTAATGTAGTAAATTCATTCTTAACCATGTTCATGATAAAAATGACAATGGTTCTTAGCGGGTTCTAAACAGGTCTGTGTAAACGGGTTTGTGTAAACGGGTTAACACGATAATGTTAACGGGTTAAACGGGGTCTTAATAGGTTTAACGGGTTGACTTGTTAAGACACGAAAACATAACGGGTTCTTAACGGGTCAACCCGTTAACGACCCGGGACATGTTAAGGCTAAACACTAACCCATTATTTTCGTGTCCGGTTTCGTGTCGTGTTAACGGGTCGTGTCGATAATTGCCAGGTCTAAGCGTAAGCGTGTGGTTGAAGCATCCTGGGGGGGGGGCAGTCTAGGGGCGTGGAGTTCCAACAACGGATTTTAATGTGTGGCCAACAACTATGGAAATGGGGCGGTGAATATTTCAGGCAGTTTGGTGATTGCATTTGCCATCTGCGTAGTTGATGGACAATTTTAATAAGTCATCGCAAGTGGACAAATCACTGTAGTAATAGTGTGCAAAGGCAAGGGTCGAACCCACAGGGAATTGATACAATGCAATTTAATAACTTACAATTAAATTGACAATTTAAAGTGTTCAAAGCTAATTGAGAATCAAAGTGTACTTAACCAAATAAAACTGCATGTGAGAAACGAAGGCAGGAAAAACAATTGAATAACCACAAAACGAATTAGCAACAAGGGGATAAAAGACTATGAACATGAATCAATTACCATTACTTATTTCGCAGATTTGTTTAACTTGCCAACAAAATTAAGGGTTCGTTCTAACTGCTATATGACTAATCTGTATGGCGTTCAGAATCAATCACGTGCTTTAATCATTCGTATGATTAAGAAATTTATTCAAATAATTAAAACCCATTTAGCCTAGAAGAACTTACGGAATACCCGGGTTATAAACCAAATAGTCAATTTGATAAGAGAATCAAATTATCTACACGTTTACCCTTAGGAGCATGGAATTAATAGGCAAGATTTCTACTCTAGAAATTCCCTCAAATAGTTTAATTATATCATTTTAAACTTGATCACCCCATAACACAATCAATTACCCATTTACGACCAAAGGATAAAAGATAACTCAGTTGGCAAAATTAAACTTAAATTGAAACAAAGATTTTATGATAATTTCATCACATCCCTAGAAAAATATTTAACCGGTCATGTAGAGGGTATTAGTTGACGGTCCTTGGTCTTTTGAAAACAACACCTTTGTGTGTGGTCAAGTTCCAATGGGGATTCGTTTGGAGATGTTCTGTTTGACTCATTTGCCTTCTAGGTGTAAATCCACGATCTGCCGGCTCGGTATGTT
The DNA here is from genome assembly GCA_002525835.2 of Ipomoea batatas. NCBI lineage: Eukaryota > Viridiplantae > Streptophyta > Magnoliopsida > Solanales > Convolvulaceae > Ipomoea > Ipomoea batatas. Next base: position 26,851,023 of record CM008341.1, on the reverse strand, counting down.
AATCTCGACATTATCTCCCGTATTGGTAAATATGTGGGCTCATTTGTAGTGACCACTGTTGCAAAAATCCCTGCCTAGGCCGCCTAGGCACCCGCCTAGGCTCTAGGTGTTCCTAGACCGAGGCGAATTGCTCTCTAGGCGTCAGCCTAGTGCCTAATTCGGCCGACTAGGCCAAATTTGGCCAAGTTAACTCGCCTAACTTGACAGAGTTAGCTGAGTTAACTCGAGCAAGTCGGCGTTGTTAATTTTATTATTATATTTATATATAATTAAATTTATTTGTTTATATAAGTAAGAGAAATAAGATATATATATATATATATATATATATATATATATATATATAATATAATATAATATATGACATACACCCACACACATGAATTAATTTTTTATTTTAATAGGTCGCCGCCTAGAACTGCCTAGGTACCGCCTAGGCGCTAGGCGCTAGTTTACCGCCTGACTAGCGCCTGGCACCTACTGCAACCATGGTAGTGACAGAGCTGAACAATTTTGGAGGGTCTTGGAGAAGCTATTTTCGCATTAGAGTTGTCTTGAACGTCAATACCCCTCTCAAACGGCGGATGAAACTGAATTGTAAAGATGGAATGAAATAGTCGGTAAACTTCAAATACGAACGCCTCAACACTTTCTGTTTCTGCTGTGGTTTGCTCGACCATTGTGACAAATTTTGTAGGAAGGCGTATGAAGAAAGTATTTCCCCACAACAATTCCCGTATTGGTCAAGGATGCATGCGGGTATCCGTCGTTAAGTCCAACTTGTAGGTGCAAAGTGGTTATTGGCTGATCTTCTTGATACTCCAACGCCAGTTTTGCCAGCTCGTGCTTCTGAAATTATTCCTGTGGATATTGTGGAGGAGAATAGTGCCATGAATGGTGAACTGAAACGCAGATGTGAAGATGGTGTGGAATCTAGTGGTACCAAGGGTTTGGATGTTGTGATGAGTGAAGTCTCAAAAAATTTGCCATTGGTGGGTCTGGGGGGGCCGAGTCTCACCCTACACAATGAGTACTTTAAGCTGGAACTACCGAGGACTAGGTTCACCTTGGACAATTCATGAATTACTGGGCTTTGTGCCCAAGCATAAACCCGTGTTTGTATTTTTTATGGAAACGAAATTGTGTACGTCTCAGTTGGAATTCATTAGAACAAAAATTGGATTTGATTGGTTGTTCTGTGTTGATCGAGTTGGAATGGGTGGTGGCTTAGCCATGTTTTGGAGGGATGCAAATCTGGCTTCTTTGATTGGCTATTCTAACAATCATATTGATGTGCTTGTCTCAATGCCTGAAAAACCACAGTGGAGGCTTACAGGCTTCTATGGGTATCCTGAAAGATCAAGACGTCACCAATCCTGGGAGTTATTGCGTAACCTTAGCAACGTTAATAATCATCCTTGGGTTGTCATTGGTGATTTCAATGACATTACTTGTCATTCTGAAAAGCGTGGAATTCATCCACATCCAAGTTCATTGATCGACGAGTTTAATTCTGCATTGCATGATTGTCACCTCAATAATCAAGGGATGCTATGATCAATGTTTACTTGGGAACGAGGTCGTGGAACAGATTCTTGGGTGGAGGAACGTTTGGACAAAGCGGTGGCCTCTCTGAGTTGGGCTGACATTTATGTTGAAGCTGAAGTTCGAAATGTTTTGGCGCTCACTTCTGATCATTGTGCAATTTTTCTTAATCTTGAAGGTCTTCCTATACGCAATGGAGGTCGAAAGTAGAAATTTGAGTCGGCTTGGTTGCATGATGTTGAGGGTAGGCGTGTGGTTGAAGCATCCTGGGGGTAGGGGCGTGGAGTTCTAACAACGGATTTTAATGTCTGGCCAACAACTATGGAAATGGGACGGTGAATATTTCAGGCGGTTTGGTGATTGCATTTGCCATCTGCGTAGTTGATGGACAATTTTAATAAGTCATCGCAACTGGACGACTCACTGTAGTAATAGTGTGCAAAGGCAAGTGTTGAACCCACAGGGAATTGATACAATGCAATTTAATAACTTACAATTAAATTGACAATTTAAAGTGTTCAAAGCTAATTGAGAATCAAAGTGTACTTAACCAAATAAAACTGCATGTGAGAAACGAAGGCAGGAAAAACAATTGAATAACCAGAAAACGAATTAGCAACAAGGGGATAAAAGACTTGGAACATGAATAAATTACCATTACTTATTTTGCAGATTTGTTTACCTTGCCAACCAAATTAAGGGTTCGTTCTAACTGCTATATGACTAATCCGTATGGCGTTCAGAATCAATCACGTTCTTTAATCATTTGTATGCTTAAGACATTTATTCAAATAATTAAAACCCATTTAGCCTAGAAGAACTTACGGAATACCCGGGTTATGAACCAAATAGTCAATCTGATAAGAGAATCAAATTATCTACTCGTTTACCCTTAGGAGCATGGAATTAATAGGCAAGATTTCTACTCTAGAAATTCCCTCAAATAGTTTAATTATATCATTTTAAACTTGATCACCCCATAACACAATCAATTAACCATTTACGACCAAAGGATAAAACATAACTCAGTTGGCAAAATTAAACTTAAATTGAAACAAAGATTTTATGGTAATTTCATCACATCCCTAGAAAAATATTTAACAGGTCATAATTGGTTCAATAGAAAGTAGTTCTCACTCCATCATTTGTTCAAAAAGTTATCACAAGACGAATCGGCAAAAATAAAGAATAAAGAAAGGGAAAAAGAATTGTCGTAATTGATTATGTTGTTGCAAAGAATTGGAATTGTAAAATTGAATTAGTTTCTGACCATGTGAAAACTACTACCCAAATTTACAAGTTCACAACTAACAGTAGCTCAAATGGGAAAAACACAATGCTTAGAGGCTTTAACATTACCAACTAAACGTCATAATTATTGCGTTATCCATTCTCCAAATAGCAACACATCATACTGTGCAAATAACTTAATAATAAATTAAGAATTAGAGAATAAACCAGAGTGTTGCTACTGAGATAAGTTGCCGAGGAAATTGTTGAGCTGCTATGCCAAAGAGAATTTGTCGCTGAACAATTAATTGCATGTAGCAATTGCTGTAGGATTTCCCTGCCGAGAAAATTGTCGAACAAAAGAAAATCGCTGCGACCGAATTAATCAAAGGAAAATCACCGCTGAAAAACCAAACCCAACCGTACTGACCGGAATTGCTCCGGGGTGAATTGATGATCTTTTCTTTTCAGAATTATCTCTATTTATACTGCCAAGACCCAACAACTTCCTCCCAGGAATCGCTTGCCATAGCCGAGAAGCTCTAGATCGCTTATCTCGTTCATTTGTTTTGACTAGCTCTAGTTTTCCGCACAAACGGCTTGGACCAATGAGAATCAAAATTATTATTTTACTTTAAATAAAATAAAGAGTTAATTACTGATTTGGTTCCTCGACTATTGGGATTTCACCACTTTGGTCCTCGACAATTTTTCTTGCCCAATTAAGTCCTCGACTTTGAAGAAATTAACCAACTTGGTCCTCCGTTTATTTTACCATTTGATATCCGTTAAATCGGGACCAAAATGGTAATTTTTACTATAGTCAAGGGATCATTTCAGTCAAAATTAATTACCGAAATGGTCCCTTGACTATAGAAAAATTACCAATTTGGTCCTAATTTAACGATTGTTTGACACCAAAATAAACGGAGGACCAAATTGGTTACTTTGTTCAAAGTTGAGGACTTAATTGAGCAAGAAAAATTCTCGAGGACCAAAGTGGTGAAATCTCAATAGTCGAGGGACCAAATCGGTAATTAACTCTAAAATAAATTAGAGCACATATAAAATCCTACACTTATTAAAACTCTATACTGACCAAAAACAACTAAACTACTATTATTAGTATTATTATAAGAATTATTACAAAAATATAATGTAAATAAAAATGCAATTCTTTAATAAGATAAAGTAAAAATATGACTAATTAATAAAAATTATTAAGTCAACCATTATGAAATAAAAAATAAAAATTACACTCATCAGTAGTCGATTGGAATTTCTACACAATTGTAGGAGCCGTATGGTTGTAAGTGAATACAAGATGGTTGAAGGTGAGTTAAGCACGTTATTATTGTAGGAAGAAATTTTTTGGAGACAAAGATCAAAATAGCTTTGGCTAAAGCATGGAGATCTTAATACCAAATTTTTTCATCAGTCCGCTTCGACTCGTTGACGCCATAATTACCTTTCAAGGCTCTGCTCTTCTAATAATGATTGGGTGGAAGGTCGAAACATGTCTGGGGAAATTCTGCACTACTTCTAGGACATCTTCGCAAGCACTGGAACAAGTATCAATTTGTTTGATAGAGTGCAAGCTCGTGTCACTAAGTCTATGAACGCTAAATTGCTACAACCTTTAACTACGGAGGAAGTCAAAGCATCTCTTTTTGCAATGGCCCCAAATAAGGTCCGGGACCTGACGGTATGACTCCTTTTTATCAACATTTCTGGGCAATTCTTGGTCATGATCTTTCTACTTTTGTCTTGAATTGTTTGTCTAATCGTCATTTCCCACAAGGAATGAATGAAACTAATGTGGTTCTAATCCCTAAGAAGAAGGTGCCCGAACGTGTTACTGACTTACGGCTAATTGCCCTATGTAACGTTGGTTATAAAGTCATGGCAAAAGTTATTGCTAACTGAATGAAGGATGTAGTGGATTGTATTATCTCACCATCTCAAAGCGCCATTGTTCCAGATAGGCTCCTGAGTGATAATATTATAGTGAAGGGGGAAGTGGGCCACTATTTGAGAGTAAGGAAGACTTGCCTTGAAATTGGACATGGCCAAGGCATATGATAGAATGGAATGACAATTCTTGGAAGGCATGATGGCTGCACTCGATTTTGCAAAAGAGTGGGTCGAGTTGGTAATGCTTTGTGTTTCTACGGTGCAATACAGAATGTTGGTTAATGGGGAGCCGGTTGGTATGATAAATCCGACAACATGTATTCATCAAGGGGACCCTCTTTCTCCCTATTTATTTATTATATGTGTAGAGGGCTTGTTTGTTTTGCTCTAGAAAGCTGAGGCTAGAGGTGACATTCATGGTGTGAGGGTTGCAAGAGGTGCTCCTCCGGTCTCGCATCTTTTCTCCGCCGACGATAGCATCCTCTTTTTTAAAGCTTGCCATCATGAAGCGTAGACAGTGAAACAGTGCTTGACCGAGTATAGTGAAGCTTCGGGCCAACTAGCCAACTTTGATAAATCAAGTATTGTATTCAGCTCAAATACTCCTACTGAAATGAGAGAATTAGTGGCATCCAATTTTGGTGTACGTGTATTGAGTGATTTTGGGCGCTATTTAGGCGTACCATCGATTTTGGGACAGAACAAAACATCTATCTTCCGTTTCATTGAGCAACGAATCAAGGAAAGAATAGGTAGTTGGTAGCATAAGTTTTTCTCTAAAGCCGGCAAGGAGGTCTTGATTAAAAGTATAACTCAAGCTCTTCCCATTTTCACTATGTCGGTTTACCTGTTACCGATTCAGATTTGTGATAGTATTGAGAAGCTTATGAACCGGTATTGGTGGGGTGGTAACACCACAAATAGAAGCCTACATTGGTTAAGTTGGAGCTGTTTATGCACACCTAAGGGGTCAGGTGGTCTTGGATTTAAACGAATACATGAGTTTAATTTAGCTTTACTAGCCAAACAAGGGTTGCAGATCCTCATTAAACCAGACTCGCTGGTGAGCAGATTATTAAAGGCGCAATATTTTCCAAGTATGAGTTTCTTAGAAGCGCAGATTAGGAACAATCCTAGTTACTTATGCAGGAGTATCCTAGCTGGTCAAAATCTTTTAAAAAGGGGGGTGGTGCACCGGATTGGAGACGGTAAGGACACCTTTATTTGGGGTGTACCTTGGTTAGCAGATAAGGATGATCAATGCCTTCATACTCCTTGTACCGAAGAATTGAGGAATGCTAAGGTTAGTGGCCTCTTAACTAAGGGTGGTCACTAGGATGTGGAGGTGGTGCACGACTTGTTGGCAGAAGAGGATGTACAACGAGTTTTGAACACGCCTGTATCCCCACAATTTAAGGATACTTGGAGGTGGAATGGAGACTTGAGGGGTGTGTACTTAGTCAAACTAGGCTATCGGCTACTCATGGCTAATGCAATTGCAGTAGTAATGCAACCCTCTTTTTCTACTTGGGCTAAATTATGGAAACTTCTAGTTCCTCCAAAAGTAAAGAATTTTCTTTGGAGATGTGTACGTGGTATCATACCGGTTAAAGAGACCTTAAAATCTAATAATGTTTGGGTTGGGGGTGGCTGCGCTTTGTGTGATGCTCCATATGAAACTGATGAACACATTTTCTTCACTTGTCCAGTAGCTTGTCACCTTTGGTCTACTAATAATATTTTGCATGGCAGGCTTATTGATACATGGATTCCATTTTGGCTTCTTCGACACTTGATGATGCTATTCACATGGCAGGAGTTATGTGGTCTCTTTAGAATGCAAGAAATGATAGAATTTGGTGTAATGGTTTGTGGTCTCTGCATGGGTTATATCGGCAGGTGGAGCGGTATTGCAATACGTGGAAGCATAGTTTATTGCCAAGTCCTGTGGTTAATGACGCTACAGCCGAATGTAATTGGATGCCACTACCAGCTCATAAGCTTAAATGCAATGTGGATGCAGCAATTTTTGGAGATGGGGCAGGTTTTGGAGTAGTGCTACATGATCATCATGGGCATTTTGTTGCAGCCATTACTGGTCGAATGAGTTGCAGGAATGACCCTTATCTAGCTGAGGCAATGGCGGTTAAGGAAGCTCTCACTTGGCTCAAGAGCTCGGGTCATAATAACGTTATTTTTGAAACAGATTGTTTAAATTTTTGTCTTGCTTTTAATTCTGCTTCATTAGATTTGTCGTACATTGGTGTTATTGTTAAGCAATGTCATCATATTGC
>CM008341.1:26787359-26810194 GCA_002525835.2 Ipomoea batatas | reverse complement strand
ATTCGAGATTCTAGACTTAAGATTTACTTAAGCAAGAATAACTACTCGCAAAGTATTTTGACAGCGGAAAACGTGAACCCTTTTTAGTGTTAAGCACAATTTTAGTCTTGATAAAATTTTAGGCTTGGTTGTTTAGAGTATAACATAAATGTTATAAAATAGAGAGAGAGAGAGAGAGAGAGAGAGAGAGAGAGAGAGAAATTTGAAGTGGCTCGGCTATCAATCAGCCTACGTCCACTCTTCTCCAAAAACCCCTGGGAGGATTGCACTAGAATTCCTAGTACAATAAAGAACACTAGAGCCACGAACACAAAGATAGCCTTTAGCTTCTAGGTTTTTCACAAGCCTCAACTTGTTACTCCGCATCTTTCTACTTCTCAAGTAGAGATACAAATGTTGTCAACACAAAGAATATTGGTCCTCTAACTTCTTGTAGACTTGACGTTTGAAACTTGACTTCTCGTTGCCATAGTCTTGAGCTTGATCTTGAATTGTAGCTTTTTTTTCTCTTCTCTCACTAGTCACGAATTTCTTAACACTTATTTGAACACTTGAAGATTTTCACTTGATTGCCCAGCACCTTCTCTAGTCTTGATTGAAAGTATTTATAGGGTTGTAATATAAATTCGTTGGAGGGAGATCAATTTCAAACGTTTCTTAACCATTGGTTATTGAACAATGGATAATACGAAAGTTTACTTTATGTCAGATTTTCTAGCCGTTTGATATCTACTATTTTGTACAATAATTCACCCCTTATTTTAGTTGTTTTGATGCTTATTTTCTTTATCCTAGTGAAATTGAGAATTGTTTGTGTGGTATATTGTCCCAAGGGTTGAATTATCCACAAGGAGCAGCAAAGGAAGAATTTTAGAACATTTTGGACAAGTTTTGGAAGAAAATGAAATTACCTAAGGAAAGGAAACAAGAATAAGAATTGGAAAAAAATTGGAAGCTGCCTCATGGGCCCAAGGCCCATCTATCTCCTATATATTCTACATATTCTCTACAATTTAAGCAGTTCCTAACCCTAGTTAGTTTTAGTCTATTTTTTCTCTTTTCTTTAGATTTCTCTAGTATAGTTTAGATTAGTTTTATATTAGATTATTTTCAAGCTTGGAATCTCGAAGTGTAGTTGGATTTGTTCTTCATCATTCGTAAAGTTCTCTTATTCCTTTATTTATTTTCTTTTCGTATTTCTTGCAATGTTTATGCTTATTTATTATTGCTTTGCTTTGTTTACTTTTATGATGCATGAGTAGTTAGCTTTTGAGTTTGGATTAGGGTTTTATTGTTATTCTTGATAATAGGTTTATGATTATTGCATAAAGGGGTTAATTTATTAACCTAGGGTTTTTATGTTTGAATTGGATTATAAATTCCTCTGATTGATAATTGATGCGCAGCTTTTATTGATTTGCTTTGGAGAGGATTTCATCGCAACGAAAGTTGGGTGAAACACTCAAGCGTTACCAATTTCAACCCAATGTTTTCCTACTATGAGAATAGGGGTAATTTGGGGGCTTATAATGCTTTTGTGTTTTAAGGTTATGATTGATGCATCACGAAAGTGGGGCAATCCTAGCCCAATTCTAGTTTATTGATTACGAAAGTAGCTGAACTGAATTCTTGAGTGCATTGCCAATAAATTCCTTGGTTAATTGTTTTTCCCTAATTTTAAGATTGTTAGAGCATCAAAATTGCAATACCCCTAATCTGACCCATTCTTTTATCACATAGTTTATTCCTCATTTAATTTGCATCTTTTATCTTATTTCCATTCCTTAATCTTATTTTGCTTGGATTCTAGTGAATTCCAATACTTTAGTGCCTAGAATTCTACATATCATACAAGTACGTGTCATAGTCCCAATCCCCAGCGGAACGACATATACACCATCTTTTTACTATCACCGTTTTACTCATCACCGTTGCACACACCTTTACCTACTCCATTATACTTTTTGCTCTGCACCTTGTGTATAGGCTTTCGGAAAATCTATTTTGGAATGTGTACCTAAGATTCTTTTTTCCTTGATAACATTTTTGCATAAAGTTACTGATTCTTTAAGGTGTTGAACTGATGACTTAGAGAATGTCTCGAACAATTCTTTTGAGTGGTCAACTTTACTTTTGAGTTAATACTTCGAACCTTAAACATATATAACCTTTCGTTCGAATAGCTAACCTTACTATTCGACATACTACTGCTCGGCAATGTTGGCTCTTCCACTCTTCGGTCATTACTACCTTTTAGTCTACAACTCTTCTACTCTTTGTCTCAGACTCTTCGCCTCTTTGTCTTGAACTCTTTGAAACATAGCTATTCGTAGTTCCTTGACTCTTCATCTGAAAGCTAGGTTGGTTGTTCGAATTGTAACTATTCGAATTACAATTCGTACTCCTCGCAACCATTCACACTAGAAGAAAATTCCTAAGTCTAAAAGAGTAAAACGAATGGGGACTAAATTTCCTAAGTCTTTTGGTATCATCAAAATCTAATTTACACTTGTTCCTAACACTGTCTTAGAAATTAGTGCTAGTTTCTCTTTCACTTCTCTTTAGTTAACTTGCTGGAATATGGTGTGGATCCTAGTGTCATGATGTGCCAATTGCGTAATCACTCGAACGTAACATTAGGTAGTTGAGCGTTGGTCATTGTGTAACATGTTGTTAAGATTATAATAAGAACAAGAAACAATAACAATGGTAAAAGTAAAGAAGGCAAGATTTACGTGGTTTGGCAATGTGCCTATGTCCACGAAAGTGAGACTAATCTTTTATTAATTGTGATGGTAATACAACACCTAGAGATAAAATCAATGTATTTATAGGCATCTAATCTTGTATTATGGGCCCGACCTAATATGCTCCACTCCTATTCCTTATAGGAGACAAACTCATATTCCTTATATGAGACAAGTTCCTATTCGTTATATGAGACAAACTCAACAAATCTCCACCTTAGCGAATATGCCCTTTAGGAGAAAAGACATATCCCACATATACCCATAGGTCGGGACAATCATGCTCATCTAACAACTAGAAACACCCAACAAGTCCAACCAATGTTTGAACTTGTCATTGGTAACTGCCTTTGTCAACAGGTTTCCTGCATTTTCACTTATATGAATTTTCTGCAACAAAATCTCACAAGAAGCAACCAACTCTCTAACCTTATGAAACCTTACATCAATATGCTTGGTCCTGACATGATAGACTTGATTTTTAGTCCCAAAAAAAGGCACTTTGACTGTCATAATGTAATTGAACTACACCTTGCTTAATACCCAATTCATTAATCAAACTTGAAAACCACAAAGCTTCTTTAGCTACCTCAATCATAACTATGTATTATGCTTTAGTTGTAAACAAATCTAGAATAGACTAAACTGATGATCTCCAACAAACAAGACCACCCTCAAGAGTAAAGATATACCCTGTTATAGAAAGTCTGTTATCTAAGTCACCAACATAATCAGAATCCACATATCCCATGAGTACAGACTCACCCTGTTGACTCCCAAATACAATATCATGCTCCATAGTGCCCCTTAAGTATCGAAGGATCCACTTAACTGCCTCCCAATGTTGTTTCCCAAGTTTAGACATGTACTTACTAACTTGGCTAACATCATGAGCCAAATCAGGTTGATTACAAACTATTGCATACATTAAGCAACCAACTCCACTAGCATAAGGAACCTTTTACCATATTTTCAATCTCACCAACTGTTTGGGGACACTGACTAGATGAGAGTTTAAAATGAATAACTGAAGGGGTCCTAAGCAATTTAGACTTACTCATCCCAAACCTATCAAGGACCTTATCAATATAACTTGGTTGAGTTAACCACAGTTTCCCTACACCTCTGTCCTTGTGAATTTCCATGCCAAGGATTTTCTTTGAAATTCCTAAGTCTTTCATATGAAATTCCTGACTCAACAAAGCTTCCAATTTAGTAATATCATTCATACTCTTAGTAGCAATCAACATATCATCCACATACAATAACAGAAAAATAAAAGAACCATCACTAAGGCTCTTAACATAGACACACCAATCGTACTCACAATATGTACAACCAATTTGAATCATGTAAGCATAAAACCGCTTGTACCACTACCGTGGAGTCTATTTCAGCCCATACAATGATATCTTAAACCTACAAACAAGATGCTCATCTCTAATTTTAACAAACCCTTCAGGTTGCTTCATAAAAGTCTATTCATCTAGGTCACCATGTAGAAAAGCAGTATTCACATCCATCTGCTCCAAATGCTAATCCAGAATAGCTACCAAAGAAAATACTAACCTGATAGAAGTATGTCTAACAACATGAGACAAACCCTTATCACAATATTTCCATGTCTATTGAGAAAGCCCCTTTGCAACTAACAGAGCCTTGAACGTTTCCCCTTCTTTTTCTAATACCGGTGGCTTCTTCCTATAGACCCACTTACACCCTATAGCCTTATTGCCTTGAGGAAGCTGAACTAGCTCTCGAATATGATTCTAATGGAAAGACTTCATCTCCTCAATCATACATGTCATCCAGCTATTTTTCTCTTGGCTAGAAACAACCTCTTGAAAGGTAACTATATGATTATTAGTAACAAGAAGTGCAAAAGAGACTATATCCTCAAACTCAAACCTGCTAGGTGGTTTGACGTTGGTGCGCCTAGGCCTATCTCTAGCCAAACAATAATCCTATAAATTATCTGAACTCGAACCTACTATAGATATGTGATCTGCAACTTCTTGAGTCTCAACCGTAGGTGGATTATCTGGTCTCTCATTCAAAGGTACTCGATCTATTTCCACTTCTATTATGCTATAACTATCAACCAATGTGTCTCCTTTCTTTGGCTAAAGTATGGAATGCTCATCAAACACTACATATCTACTAATCACCATCTTCTTGGTTGTAGGATCCCAAAACTTGTATCCTCTTACACCTTTCTTGTATCCTAGAAAGATGCACTTCTTTGACATATGATCTAATTTCGATCTCTCATAACTTGGAGTAAGAACATAGCTAGGACAACCAAAAACTCATAAGTGATCAAAACTCACAGGATTACCTGACTAAACCTTCTCAGGAACCTTGCCACCAAGTAATGTCTATGGCGATCTATTAATCAAATAACATGTCATGTTCATTGCTTCTGCCCAAAAACACTTAGGGGGTCGTTTACCAAAATGAAAAAATGGAGGATTTTATGAAAAAACTGAGAATTGAAGAAGTAGAAGAATAGAAAATGGAAAACTTTTTTACTAAATTTACTCCTCCAAATTCATATTTCATCTCCATGCTCCACTTTTCTTAAGAATTTTGAAGAACTCATAAATAAATTTCTCCAAATGGAGATATAAAAAGACACACGTGAACAGTGCACTACCTTGAGGTTCCAAGATTGAATCCTGCTCACAGCAACCAGACGTCCTCATATTCAAAGCTAGAGTTTTATTATTATTATTATTATTATTATTATTATTATTATTATTATTACTATTACTATTACTATTACTATTACTATTACTATTACTATTACTATTACTATTATTATTATTATTATTATTATTATTATTATTATTATTATTATTATCATTATTACCAGACACCTCCCTCTTCAAATCTAGCTTCTTTTTATTTATTTATATATTATTATTATTATTATTATTATTATTATTATTATTATTATTATTATTATTATTATTATTATTATTATTATTATTATTATTATTATTATTATTATTATTATTATTATACGCCCCATCTTCAAAGCTAGATTCTTTTTTATTATTATTATCATCTTTGTTGTAGAAATGTACAAAAACTATATGAAAGATTGTAATCAATGAGGTTTTGCGTATTATTGAGTAATATGTTTTATTTATTTATTTTTTGTTACATTTTACACATTTAGTATTAATGTATTGAATTTATTTTTATCTTAAAGTTGAATTTGTAAAATGAAATAAGAAAACTGAAGAAATGGAGAATAAAATTTGAAAAACGGGCGAAATGAAAAAATGGAGGAATGGAGAAGGAAAACTGGAAATGGGAAAGTAGAGAATTGAAGTAAACGATCCATTAGAGAGCCCAGCATTCAAACTGAGACACCTTGCTCTCTCAACAATTGTCCTATTAAGCTGCTCAACAATACCATTATGTTGTGGTGTCTTACGCACTGTATAGTGCCTTTGAATTCCATGTTCTGCATAGAATTTTTGGAATTCTTTCTTAGTATATTCTGTCTCATTGTCAGACCTCAAAGTAATTGATTTTTCTGTTCGTTTGGTTCTCAACCTCAGCCTTCCATAGCTTGAATTTCTCAAACACTTCATATTTATGTTTCAAGAAATACACCTAGACTTTCCTAGAAAAATTGTCAATAAATGTAACATAATGTCGAGAGCCACCCATTGAAGGTTCCCTAGTAGGTGCCCAAATATCAAAATACATGTAATCTAGAGTCCCTTTATGTGTCAGTATTATGCTTCACAGTAGAAAAACTCACTCTAGACAGTTTCCCAAGGACGCAAAACTCACAAAAATCTAACTTACAAAATTTAAATCATTTTAACAGATTCTTTTTGTGCAATTCAGACAAACCATGTTCACCAAGGTTACCTAAACGTAAACGCCACAACCTAGTAGTATCATCACTAGACTCAACAGAATATACAACAATACTACCCAACAACCTATAAATGTTTCCAGTTGTCTTTTTCCCATTCATCACAATTGGAGCACCCTTAATAGTTTTAATAGATTCCCTATCACTTTCAAATCTATAAATAGCAAACTGCCAAAGGAAATCATGTTCTTAGTTAATCCTGGTATATGTCTGACATCATGCAAAGTTCTGACAATACCATCATGCATCTGGATGTTAACATCACCAATACCCATTATATTATGACATCTATCATCACCAAGAAAAATAGAACTGAAAGTACCTGAACTATAGATTGTAAACCACTCCCTGTTATGTGTAATATGATAAGAATATCCCGAGTCTAGAATCTAAACATCTGACAACTGACTTGATGAAACTGCTAGAATATCACATTCACTCTAATCTAAGTCATCAGTTTGTACCACGTTTGTTGCCTCTTGCTGCTTCTTCAACTTTGAACAATCTCTTTTCATGCACCCAATCTCCTTACATTTGTAGCGTCAAATTTTCTTGGTATTCTAGACTTAGACCTAGAGTTTCTCTTCCAAGAATTATCCTTTTCTTGCTTACTTCCATGATACTAACTCCCTTTAGCATACAAACTATCGCTAATAGAGCCATCTCCTACATTCTGTTTGTGTTGATTATGAGCCAGCAAGGCTATAGAGATCTTATTGAATTTAATCATGACTTTCTCGTATGTAAGAGTAGTCACCAGATATTCAAAGGAAAGAGGTAGTGAACATTGCATGACCATAGCCTTGCCTTCATCTTCAATATTGACATCAAGCCTAACTAGATATGAGATTATCTAGCTTAAGGCATTAATATGATGCACCAAGTCCGAACTGAAAGCTGTGTAAAGTGGTGATGGAATGGAGTGTGTGTGAGAGGGTATCCTCACACCGGATATCGTCTCAAGGAGTGCACCGGAAGGGGGTTGAATAGTAGGTGGTTAATCACAAGAGTGTATAGTGTTTGGAAGCTAGTTCAATAGTGAGTTGCATGATATCAAGGAACAACTATGTGCAAAGTGCAATGGTAAAGCAATTAACTAAGGCAATTAACAAGCAATAGTAAAACTAAGGGCTTGGACTTTGTCATTTAAGTGTAGATGATATAGTGTACCATTGGTTAGAGCTCATGTAATGCATTGACAAGGGAACTAAGGAGGTGCTACTAGGTGCCAACGCCACTCTCGTGGTTGTTGGACTCTCAATTAGCTTCAAGCCCCACTCTCTTGGTGACTCAAGGTCATTGAAGCATTTTATCAAACATGTGGTGTCCGCATCTCTTTCCAACCCCCTTTTCTCAAAAGGTGAGTTAGATTAGTGAGAGGTGCGGCTATGGTATTTCTTAATTCTCATAGTGACAACACCTTTTCCATGCACCTCTTGCATAATTGGACCACAACCAGACAAAAGTCAATACAAACCACCAAGCTCACAACTAGAGCCATCATCAAGTCATTACACTAACTCAACACTAAACCACCAAGCTCACAACTAGAGCCATCATCAATTCAATCACATAGCAAAAATCACAAAATATGACATAATCAAATTTCCAATTGAATCTAGCTAAGCATGGATTGAAATGTAAATGAAAGCATCAATTGAAACAAGAGACATTGCAATCACAATTCAAAGAAAGAAAATGCAAAGAAAGTAACAAGAAAGACTTAACTTTGATTAAGAACTAGGGAAATGAAATATGAAAATTGCAAGATGAAATATGAAATTGTTCTTCAAATCTTCTTCAAGGTTGGATTGATTTTCGATAAAATCTCGGAGAGAGAGTGGAGAATGAAAAGATCCCTAAAAATAACCGCGTCATTTATACCCCCTCAATTCATGCTAAAATATAGTTCAAAATGGATTCTAGGCATGTGGTCGCGGTGGGACTCAATGTGTGAGTTCCACCGTGACTTTTTAGTACAGTTCGCAGGTTCTAGAGGTCATGGTCTAGTTCACGTTGTGACCTTGACCGTGACCACCCACCATGCACAGCATTTTTGGTTTCTAGGCCATTTTTTACCCTGTATACATTCGAACTAACCTTCATAGTCTTCATGAAAGTTGTAGCCCTTTGAGTTGCCATTCAAATACCACTTGAATAACCTCATTTGTATACTCCTAGCCTGAGATATGATAAAAATACCGAGACATCGCTTGATTTTCACTCCAAAAATACATATTTCTTCATCTCCTTTGTTCCTATGGGTCCCAGGTCATGTCATGATACTTCCAACTTACTCTTTTTCTCTTGACATTTCATGACTCCCGGAACATGCCTTTGGGTTAAGATGACTTCAAAACACATCCAATTGAGTTCCAATTTATATAATGTTACAACCAATGCCCCAAATCACCTAAATGGCACAAAAGAATCAAATAAGTACATACTTAGCGTCTAATTAACATGAAATCATATGAATTTCATATCAATTGTGCACATAAGATTACTAAGAATTATCACTTATTATGGACCCTCCTATATCTTAAGTCCATAAAGTCTTTACTTTAGATACAGTTTGTTCGATAGGGATTTTTCCATGAACTAAGTCTCCATTTATCCTAAATATCTTTTGGAGTTTCTAAGGCCATAACGTGATACACAATTTCATTCGCGGGGCATAACCAAATGGTTCCTGTCGTGCATTCTTTTAAGTTCCCCCCAATCAGCCTCTACTAGATTAGTTGGCATTTCTTCCTTCAAGGTCTTCAAAAGATCCTTTGTGCTAACAAATCCTTAACCCTAGATTTCCATAACACAAAATTCTCTATACCATCAAACTTTGATACCTTGAATTTCTACTTGAATTGTGCCTATGTCCACGAGAGTGAAACTATTCTTTTATTAATTCTGATGTTGATACAACACCTAGATATACAACTAATGTATTTATAGGCATCTACCCTTGTACTATGGGCAAGACCCAATCTGTTCCAATCATATTTTTTATATGAGACAAACTCAACACATGCCTATTTCATTAGGGGTGTGAAACTTCATACACACACACACACACAAATACGCACACACACACATAAACACACACACACACACACACACACACGTCCATCATAGAGATAATTACGGTTGTAGCCTTCAAAATTTCTAGCCAACCATGAATATTGTTATACACACATTGAGGTTTACTACCATGAATTCCATAGTTGTTCAATTTGTAGTGTTCGGGTGGCTACCTAAAGCAACTTCTACCTTTACTTAATCTCCAATGAACCTAAATAGCGAGGTCTTGATGGGACAAACACGGTCGATTGTGAGTCCTAACCAAGTGAAGACATTGTAATAGAGGATGTTTACCAAACTCTTTGTGTCAACCAACATGCATTAAACACAAGTTCCTTGCACGTCGACCATAACAACTAATAAGTTATTATGGGACTCTCCATGAGGGGGTAAGTTATCGTCGGTGAAGGTGATCAGTGAAGGTGAGCCACTTTCTCTCTCTCTTGAGGTTTAGCATGTATCAAACCTAAATATAGGTTCTTGGCCCACTATTTTCTCTGTCCAGAGAAGTCTCATCCCGTGGGTTTGCCATAGATGACGCATATCACAAGCTTATTTCTGGTTGCTTTGTCTTCTACCGACTCGACCAGTTTCTTCTTGTCTTTAAAACCATGTTGCAATACGTTCTTCTATGATCCCTATTTGTCATTATTATCTTTTTTTTTATGAATTGCTATAGTTGGTTGTTCTAGATTAGTTGTTCAATGACGATTTGAAGTGCTACATAGTCCTTTGTATTATATTCCTTGGTGTAATGATATGCATAGTATTTGTTCTTGTCTTACCCCTTCGGTGTTGGGTTGGGCGGGTGTACTAAGTTGCACTATTTAGTGTATTTCAATATGTCTACTAAGCTTTGTGTTTAAGATATTGAATCAAGGTCCTCCATCAAACTTGTCTCTTGGCTTTCCTAGTCGACCAACCCTTCATGGGTCTGGGTGTTTCTCTAAATTGATCAGAGCCTCTTCTTGTCTTTTGGGCAGGTTTGATTCATTGGCGTTTGCATGATGCTTGGCCAAGGTGAAAGCCTCTTTGTATGTTTGTGGTAGATTAATGATGAAATCATAGTAAAGGTTTCCCAATCGTAGAGTCGTATGAAAATCATGAGTTGTTGCCTAATCATTTAGTGATTATACCTGACTGGCCCCGTGGTCCTAGTAGTGTAAGAATCTGAACAAAGGTTCACCAATTTTTTGTTTAACTATTCTAAGTGGGTGTAGTGCTTCTTTCTGGATTTGCTTACAACGAAGCAATGCATAAACTTATTCGCCAATTAACTTAAGCTCCCGATAGACTAGGGCTTTAGGTGTTTAAACATTTCGATCGGTTATGGTAGCAAAGAAAGCGCTACAAATGACTACATTGCTAACCCCTCAACATCAACATGTTGTCATAGTATAAATCGATGTGTTATTGTGGGTTGGACCACCCATAGTAATATCAATAATATACTAGTGGTATCCGCATGTTTTAGGGGTATGGCTTGATCATTATAGAGTTTGTGAAGGCTGTGGTTATTAAGGGATTTGGCGGGCTGTCACATTGCTTTTATCTTATAAGTCCTGCTTGGGGTAGTTCATCCATTCTCTTATCCTAGTCTACTAATCTGCTTGGTCAACATTGATGTGGGGGTACTGAATTGGAGCTCGTTATGTCGGATACATGTCTCTATTATTTAATTCATTGGTCTGAGTAGTGTTTCTGGTGTTGCTTTCCTCGGCTAGTGTTAGCGGTCTTTTGAGATTTGGATCTGGATGGGCTTCTTTCTTCTCAAGGACCCATACAGATTTGATCAAAAGCACTCATTCGACACATGGTGGTTTCCCTTAGTTGCTATCTTTGTCATCCTGTGCAATAAGAACACTCAACAAATTGGACCACATATTAATCCTGATATGACCTATTTTCTCGACATTTATTTGGTTGTGGTTATTGGTTTTACTGTTGTTGTTAATTTACCATAAGGGTTTCGGGTGTCTGGAAAACATGTGGCATGGTAGTGACAAGGTAATAACCAGGCAAGTTCGACCATGGTTGAAAAATCTATAAGGTGGCTTGCAGAGTTTGTGAAGTGGCTTGAAAGGTTATCCTAAGGTATAACTATGCAAGTGCACCAGCATGGTTGATCGGTGCAGGATTGGGAGGTACGATTGTATAAACCATTGGGACCCGCATATTTGAGAGTGGAGTACTCTCCCACTATGTTTGCCCGATTGTCTGAAATTGAGATGCATTAGTTTGGATGTGGTGGTTCATAGTGAGCTTGTTTACCAAACCTCTCGACTGCTCTAATTGCCACCTAAGATCGTTTTCCTATGATAACTTAGTTTGTCTAGCTATGGAATTTATATCATGCTTTCCTTGGTGATTAAAGGTCTCAAGTTGCCATAGCTTTTGCTACGCTTCACTTATTATTTGCCATTTCATTGTGGTCGATTGATGTATTGAGTTTTGTTTGTATTTTAATGAAAAGATAGTGATAGTGGAAAACTAAGCAATTAGGCTTCTTCGTTATGTTTATATTTTGACGACGATGATAGCGTAAATTAGATTAAGGAAGGGGGGAGGGGGTTCTTGAAAACGCTATAGAGTAAGAAGATAAAGATTAGATATATTATTGGGTGACTACCAGTCGATTGGAGGTCTAACATGAGCTATATCAATTTGGGTGACCAGTTTACAAATGTGGGAAGAAGTGTGTTGATTAATTGAGTACAAGATATTCCCCTAAGTGGGGTTGGCCTAGCTAAGTATACTATGCTAGAGTAAATCCACCACATCAATCCGTTTAGTGTCATCCCTACTTGTCGCTCCTTGATAGGCTCTCATGGTTGGTTGGTTGTCTTATCCCTATACTGTAACATTTCTACTTGAATATGGTGCAATTATGGTCTTCAATGGCCATAATGTGGTACCATTAAATCAGTTATTGTAACGGTTGTTACAACAACCGTTACAAAGGCCTATATTGATGGTTCAATAGGCTATATAAGAATAGGTCCCCCATTGCTCAGGTTATGGTCTGTACACCATCTATACTAAAAACCTGAGAGCAAGTGGGAGACACACTGCAAGAATTCTACCACTACACACAATCAACAGCATACATCAAAGGCAACTAAAGGACAACTATGGCTGGAGGTTAGTCTAATTTGGTTATATGCTTACATTTGGTATCAGAGCTTGTTTATCTCTGCCTAGTTGTATATTGCATAATATATATTTTCCTGAATATGATATGATATGCAATATGTTTTTGAAATTTATATGTTTGTTTGAATGTATATGATATGGGTATGTATATATATATATACTCTGTATTTTCGTTTAAATTAAATTGTATATACAGTTAATCATTTGATTAAGAACAAAAAAAAAAAGGCATATGGAAATTTGGGGGTTTTTGGCCGGCAACCATTCGTAAGGTCGCCGGCGTGCCTCCCTTTCCGGCGACCACGACCGCCGTTGGCGGCAGTCACCGGTGGCCTCCTTTTTCCGGCGACCTCGACCGCCGTTGGGCGGCGGTCGCCGGTGTGTTTTCCCTTCCGGCGGAACTACAACATCTTTTAAAAAAAAAAAAAAAAAACCTGGTTTGTTTGTTTGGACTCCGATCTGTTGATTGGTCCGATGACCGACGGATGGCGGACGGATGACGGCGGCGTTGGCTCTCGCGTCTGGGTTGTGAGTGGCGGCGGCTGGTTTCCGGTGAGGTGGCGGTGGCGAGGTCGGGCTTCTCGGCCTTCGATCGCTGCTGTCTCTCTCTGCTGATAGTCGCGGTCTGCTGGTGCGGCTGGGGACGACGGAGGGACGGTGACGCTGGCGCTTGGATGACGGTGGCGGGCTCCCTCTCTCGGTCAGCTGCGATGGTCTCCATTCCGGCGATCGTCTCCCTCTCTCGGTCGATCATTGCGTCGCGCATTGGTCTGTTGTAGCAGCTAGGTTTTGTTTTGTTAATTTGTTGTTCATTGTTGTCGGGCCGGGTATGGACGAATGGGCGTAGCCCATTCCTTAAAGAAATGGTTTTGGGCCTTTTTATATATTATTCTAATTTATTTATCTTATAAATATTTGTTTATTTTATTTTTGGGCCTATCATTTGCTTATAATTTTTATATTGCAAATTGAATTTAAATTTTATATGTTCATATTTGTTAAATTGCTATATTGTTTTGTGCAATTTCTTGTATAATATGAACTTTATGATATTGTAATATGCGTTTTATGTCCAATTAGCATAATATTTATTTTTAATTATGCAATTTATATTATGCCTTAGAAAAGTTTTTTTAGGAATTAGTGAAATTCCTTAAGGTTATTGGACTTTAGCATATTACATAATACATACGGTTTAGTACAACGGTAGTGCCTGAAGGTTAGTTCATTATGTTCAAGAATTTCACCAATCCTTAAAGCCTTTTTCTAAACCGTGAACATCGTTAACACCTTCAGAACAATTTTGCTATAATGTGAAATTGCATGACCCGGGGAAAGTTTCTTGGGAAGCAAACTTGAAAAATTAGCCAATGTGCTACAAGTTCCCTTGAAATCCTACTCTGTCTAAGGAGTTAGTTTTTAATGGGCCTTAGCTCAACCAACTTTCCTGGGAGTATACTTGGGAATTGCATATCATGTTAATTGCATAATTTGTTTTGCCTTTTCAAAATCTATGCCGATGCGATAGTACACTTTTAGTTGATTAAGGAGTAGCCACAGCATCCTTAATTTAATTAACATTGTACATCAAGTTTTTCCGAAATCGCATAAAGTTTAGGCATCAATTGTGATTAATCATACTTAATATAATGAAATTTAGCCCACAGGCAATTTTGTTATATTTATATGATTGATCAGGTTAAAATACCAAACTATGACCATAATTTAGCCCACAGGAAATTATGTGTCGGCATATAGTTTTTGGTAGTTTTTTAACATTGAGAATAGAAATTCAACCTTGTACCCGTCTCATTTCTATTCTAATTTTACAAGGTCCATTTTGCGTAAAAATTTAGCCCACAGGCAATTTTTATTGCATTCGGATTTTGGATATGCATCATTTACATTGGTAATGTATGCAATTCAGTTCTATTCATGCCTCAAAATTCTAATCCAAACCTTTACCTTTACAGCATCTCAATCCGTTACTCACACAGATTTGAACATCGAAGTTCCAGAACTTAGGGGCGACAACTATAAAATGTGGAAGGAAACTATTCTTCTTAATCTAGGGTGGAAAGACTTGGACTAATCTATTCACAATGAGCAACCGCCTATCCCCACTAAGGAAAGTACCCAAGATGAGGTTGCGCTATATGAGCGATGGGATCGATCCAATCGGCTCAGCACAATGTACATCAAGGCGAAAATATCTAATGGGATTCGGGGTTCTGTTAGTGAAAAGCATAAGGATGTCCGAGCATTGCTCAAGGCTATTGACGATCAGTTCGTCACTTCAGAAAAGGCTTTGGCAAACACCCTCATCATGAGATTCTCCTCTCTTCGTCTCACTTCCGTTAAAGGTGTGCGTGAGCACATCATGGAATTGCGTGACATTGTAGCTCAACTTAAGACTCTTGGGGTAGATATGTCGGATGACTTTCTCGTTTATTATGCTTTTTACACCCTACCATCATCATACGGACCTTTTAAAATCTCTTACAACACACATAAGGAAAAATGGTCTATAAATGATTTAATGACCATGTGTGTTCAAGAAGAAGGTAGATTGGTGATGGAAATGGGTGAAAGTGCCATGCTGGCTACGACACGTGAGAAGTCTAAATCTGGCAAATCTCGAGGTTCCACTTCAAAGGCTAAGGGGAAAGGAAACATTCCACCTCAAGCTGACATAAAGAAGGTGCATAAGTGTTTCTTCTGTAAAAAGAAGGGACACATGAAGAAAGACTGCATCAAGTATAAGAAGTGGGTTGATAAGAAAGGTAATCTATCCTCATTCGTTTGTTATGAATCTAATATGTCTGAAGTTAACGCTAATACTTGGTGGATTGATTCTGGTTCAACAATCCACATTGCAAACTCTTTACAGGGAATGCAAAATCTGAGGAAGCCGGTGGGAAATGAACGGACCATCTTATCAGGAAACAAGATGGGATCACAAGTAGAAGCTATTGGAACATGCAAACTTGTTTTAAGTAGTGGTTTTGTTTTGTTTTTGGAAAAGACATTTTTTGTACCAAGTTTCTCCCGAAACTTGGTTTCAGTATCCAGACTTGTACCAATGGGTTTTTCATTTACATTTCAAGACAAAAGTTTGAATGTTTTTAATAAATCATCTCGTATTGGATATGGTACATTGTCTGATGGTCTTTATCGTTTACATTTACAAAATAATACCACTTATAGTTCATCGCATGTTCATTCTGGTTCCAAAAGATCAAGTAATAGTGAGAACTCCTCTATGTTATGGCATCAGAGATTAGATCATATCTCCCTTGAACGTATAAAGAGATTAGTAAATGACGGGGTACTTAGTACTCTATATTATACTGATTTCGAGACTTGTATAGACTGCATTAAGGGAAAGTAGTCTAACAAGTCTAAGAAAGGTGCCAATAGGAGTTCAAGCATATTAGAAATCATACACACTGACATTTGCTGTCCAGATATGGATATGCCAGGTCAGAAGTACTTCATTACCTTTATTGATGATTACTCGAGATTTACTTATGTGTATTTGATTCATAATAAAAATGAAGCATTGGATGCCTTCAAGTCCTTTAAGGCTGAAGTTGATAACCAATGTGGGAAACAAATACAGATAGTAAGATCCGACAGATGTGGTGAATACTATGGTAGGTACACTGAAAGTGGACAAGCACCTGGTCCATTTGCTAAGTTTCTTCAAGAACATGGGATTGTTGCCCAATATACCATGCCTGGTTCTCCGGACCAAAATGGTGTTGCTGAAAGAAGAAATCGAACGCTTATTGACATGGTGCGGAGTATGCTTAGCAACTCCAAACTTCCTAAGTTTTTGTGGGCCGAAGCGCTTAAGACGGCAACGTATATATTAAACCGTGTTCCAACCAAGGCTGTCCCAAAGACACCATTTGAGTTATTTAAAGGTTGGAAACCGAGTTTGCAACATATGCGTGTTTGGGGATGCCCGTCTGAGGTAAGGATATATAACCCACAAGAAAAGAAGTTGGACCCAAGGACTATTAGTGGATTCTTTATTGGATACGCACAGTCCTCCAAAGGGTATAGATTTTATTGTCCATCTCATTCGACTAGGATCGTGGAATCAAGAAATGCTAAGTTTCTTGAAAATGACATGATTAGTGGGAGAGATAGATTCAATGATTTGATTTCTAATCATGATCATATTGAATCATGTCCTTCTACATCATCATATAGGTTGATAATAGATTCAAGCACCCCTCAAGACCAAACGGGTATTGAACAACCTATTGAAGAAATTCCACGAGATGCTGATATTATCTCGACCGATCAACCAATTCAGGAAATTCCTGAAGTGGTAGTTGAACCACTAACTTCGCAAGGAAATAGTAGTTCAACTTTGAGGCGATCTGTTCGAGATAAAAGATCGGCAATTTCTAGTGATTATATAGTGTATCTGCAAGAGTCTGATGTTGGAGCTGAAAATGATCCAGAAACGTTTTCACAAGCCATAAATTGTAAAGAGTCTGATTTAGGGTTTGAAGCCATGAAAGAAGAAATGAATTTTATGCGGAGCAATGGGGTTTGGGACCTTGTTGAGTTGCCTAATGGGGCCAAGGCCATTGGCTGTAAATGGGTCTATAAGACTAAAAAGGACTCATTAGGCAACATCGAGCGATACAAGGCTAGGCTCATTGCTAAAGGCTTCAATCAAAAGGAAGGAATCGATTACACGGAGACCTTTTCTCCTGTATCAAAGAAAGATTCACTTTGCATAATCTTGGCTTTGGTTGCACATTTCAATCTTGAATTGCATCAAATGGATGTGAAAACGGCATTCCTTAATGGTGATCTAGAAGAGGTGGTTTATATGAAACAACCTGAAGGATTCTCTTCTAGTGAAGGCAATCATTTGGTTTGCAAGCTCAAAAAGTCCATTTATGGTTTAAAACAAGCCTCCCGCCAATGGTATATCAAGTTTGACGGAGTCATTTCATCATATGGTTTTATTGAAAGTATCCTAGATCATTGCATATACCAAAAGACAAGTGGCAGTAAAATTTGTTTTCTGGTTTTATATGTGGATGATATTTTACTTGCATCAAATGATAAGGGAATGCTGCACGAGGTTAAACAATTCCTTTCTAAGAACTTTGATATGAAAGATATGGGTGAGGCATCTTATGTCATTGGCATAAAGATCCATAGGGATAGATCCCGGGGCATTCTGGGACTATCGCAGGAAACCTATATCAACAAAGTCTTAGAAAGATTTCGGATGAAAGATTGTTCACCGAGTCCGGCTCCTATCGTGAGAGGTGATAAATTCAGTTTGGACCAGTGTCCAAAGAATGATTTTGAAAGAGAATCAATGAAGAATATTCCATATGCTTCGGTTGTCGGCTGTCTCGGATATGTTCAAGTCTGTACTAGGCCGGACATCGCCTTTGCTGTTGGAATGTTGGGACGATATCAAAGTGATCCGAGTTTAGACCACTGGAGAGCTGCAAAGAAGGTTTTAAGGTATCTCAAAGGTACCAAGGATTATAAGCTTGTGTTCAGGAAGATGAACACTTTGGACATTGTTGGGTACTCTGACTCGGACTTTGCTGGTTGCGTTGATTCTCGGAAATCAACTTCGGGAAACATTTTCATTATGGCCGGTGGAGCTATTTCATGGAGAAGTGTTAAACAAACTCTTGTTACCACTTCAACCATGGAAGCCGAGTTCATTTCTTGTTTTGAGGCTACATCTCAAGGTGTATGGCTTAAGAATTTCATTTCAGGGCTTAGAATTATGGATTCTATTTCTAAGCCGTTAAAGGTTTATTGTGACAACTCAGCTGCGGTTTTCCTGGCTAAGAACAATAAGAGTGGGAGTCGAAGCAAGCATATCGACACCAAGTACTTAGCCATAAGGGAACGTGTTAAAGATAAGAAAGTGGTCATTGAGCACATAAGCACTGAGTTGATGATTGCTGATCCCCTGACTAAAGGCATGCCACCATTCAAGTTTAGGGATTTTGTTGAGAAAATGGGACTTGCGCCCACTTTGTAAAGTTTGTATACATACAGTTATTGTTATATGAAATTCTTAAATCATTCAGATATTTTCTCGTTATTGTATTGTGCACACATTTTGTTGAGAAAATATATTTTTGGACCTGGATTAAACATATGGTTTATCCATTAAGTTTTGATTACCACAAAATGCTTAGAGAACAAGTTACATTGTGATTATAGTAGATACTACTCACTTTAAGAGGACATATCTCTATGATTCATGTTTTTTTGTTTTCTTTGAGTTTGTAATTGCACCAAGTGGGAGAATGTAACATTTCTACTTGAATATGGTGCAATTATGGTCTTCAATGGCCATAATGTGGTACCATTAAATCAGTTATTGTAACGGTTGTTGTTACAACCGTTACAAAGGCCTATATTGATGGTTCAATAGGCTATATAAGAATAGGTCCCCCACTGCTCAGGTTACGGTCTGTACACCATCTATACTAAAAACTTGAGAGCAAGTGGGAGACACACTGCAGGAATTCTACCACTACACACAATCAACAGCATACATCAAAGGCAACTAAAGTACAACTATGGCTGGAGGTTAGTCTAATTTGGTTATATGCTTACATATACGTCTTCCAGCCACACTCTTTCTTCTCTATTGTATGCGATCATCATAGCTTGGCAGCCATCCCCGCTAGTTCTCTTACCTAGAATAAATCACCAAGCCGATTGGTAAGTGATATACCCATTAGTAATAAAACTAAATTTTTAAAAAAATATATTTAGTTATTTTAATTTGTAAATATATCACTTAAAATTTTATTATCATTGATGGATTTAATTAACTCAGAGGTCCGAATTAATAAACCAATAAATAAAGGGAATATAATAAATGAATAACGTAATGTGATAGAAAATACAAGGAATGTGTGTCATGGAGACAATATTTGTATTAAGATATTGTGTAATGGCTATTACAAGAGTAAGTTAGGACAAAAAAAGATAAGAATCTCGCCCCCCCCCCTTAATCAGACAAAATATAAATTTTATACTACTAAGACCTCGTAACCGCCCCTCTAAATAGGAGGGAGCGGTTACAACTGCCCCCCTGAATAGGAGGGAACGATTACAACCGCCCTTGACCGCGCCCAGCCTCACGACCAGACCTATGGATTGACCAGCCGAGGCCCCATGGCTGGACCCTCATGGTCGAGGCCCTATGGCTGAAGCCCCATGGTCAAACCCTCATAGCCGAGTCCTCATGGCCGAGACCTCGTAGCTGAGCCCTCATGGTCGAAGCCCCATGGCTGAACTCTCATGGTCGAGACCTCGTAGCCGAGCCCTCATAGCCGAGGCCCTATGGCCGAGACCTCGTAGCCGAGGCCCAGTAGTCGGGGCCTTGTCCTAGGGCGGTCCAGGTCAAGCACGGGGCTCAAACTCAGGACCCCGAGTCCGCTTAAGTCCTCCTTACTATGTTTTCTCGGGTCGGTTTGCCTCATTTCTAGTATATCCATCATCATTCCCCCACTCTCCGAGCTGCGAGAAGTCGTCCGTGAAGGAGAGTAGACATCAACCATATCCAGACCCGTCCTCTAGAGAAATTTATCGTGCGTCCAGATTTGTTTGAACTTGTTATCTTGGTATTTGAATGAAGAGACTTTGCTTTCCTTAGATGTAATTTGCACATTGCAGCTCCATGGTCCTTGTTTTGTTGATTCACGTAACTCTTGCCTCTTCCCTTGAGCCCTTACTTCGTGAGTTTGGAAAATACGATCCGTGAGATCGCCATCCGTGAGATCGCCCTCCGCCCTTAGTTCGAGGCTAAGCCCGACAATGTTAGGCTCAAGGCCTCGGGCGAGCCCCTACTCGACTATGTTGGTAACTCCGTTGCTTGGTCCCAAGCCCGGGGCTTGGGCTCTATTTGGAGGTCGGACCCCGCGTCATGGACTCTGAAATTTGGTTTTGGTCTTTGTCATCTTTTTTTTTTACGTAGTATGTAGTTATTTGGCCAAGGGTACTCTTGGCCAAAAAACTCTTCCGTCGGATAGCGAATGAGGTCGGACCTCTTGCCCCCTTAAGGTGATAGCTCTTCAACCCGAGTCCTTAGACATCGGGTCGTTAAGCTCTTCCATCAGGGTTGGTACGCGAGGTCAGGCCTCGTGCCCCCTTAGGGTGATAGCCCTTTGACCCGAGTCCTTAGACACTAGGACGTTAGGCTCTTCCATCGGGATTGGTACGCGGGGTCGGGCCTCGTGCCCCCTTAGGGTGATAGTCCTTAGACCCAAGTCCTTAGACACCGGGCCGTTAGGATCTTCCGTCGGGATTTGTACGCGAGGTCGGACCTCGTTCCCCCTTAGTGAAAATGAGTCATCCATGGCAAAATTTTTACTAATTTTATTGTAATGAAGGGGATGGACCATCTTCTAAAAATATATTACTGATAATACTTCAATAAATGCTCAGAGTTCCAAACTCTAGCTACCATATTCCCTTTCGGGGTCTTGAGTTTGTAGCTGCATGGGCATACTACGGCTACTACTATATATGGGCATTCCTACTTCTTAGCGAATTTGCCCCCGGCTTGGGGTTAGCTTGCTTCACGACGCCGTAGTACATAGTCCCCCACATGGAAATAGCGGGGTCAGACTCATACTATGCCCACCCCACTTGGACAATGGGATTACCGAGCTAATAGGGTATCGTTGGAGGCGGGTTGGCCAGGGTCAGTTTGTAAATGTTGACATGTCTTGCAACTCCGGGTGCTATCAACACACTCCTTAACCATGCTAGGCCAGAAGTACCCTCATAGGATAGCTCTTCGGGCCATGGTGTAGGCCCCTTGGTGGGTCGAGCAAGTCCCCTCATGTATCTCTTCATTGACTGGTCTTACCCCCATGGGGTATAGACATCATAGTAGAGTGTCATTACAAAGATCTCTTATAGAATGTATCACCAAGGAGTAGTAAGGTTCCCCTCACCAGCTTGGCCTCAGCCTTGTCAAGGGGCAAGCTGCTCATAATAGGTTCTTCCATTAGGTAGTGAGCGGGGGCTGTGATACTTGGATTAAATCTTTCCTTGTACCCCGGTAATTCTTTCTTCCATGGAGTTATTTAATTAATTAAGCCCGATTCTTCTAAATAAATTTATAATTCCTAATCTAGCCTATTTAATTTCTAGAAAGCCCAATTTCTTAATTAAATTGTAAGGGACATTAATTGGAGTGTTTCATCCCTTATAATTCTTTGTACACAATTATTGGCTCAATTCCTTAATAATTCAAGCCTTATTCTTATTAATCAATTCTTGAACAAGGCTTAGCCCATTCTTAATTAAATGGACCATATTTGATTAAATTACCCTAAAGATACATATATTATGTATGTATAGTTTTTATGCGATTCATATAAAAGCCTTCTATAAACAAATTGACCTAGTCTTCTTCATCTTCCTACTACTATTCACACCATTTCCCTATCCCAAAACCCTACACAAATCATCTTCTTCTCTTAGCAAGGATTCAAGTCAAGATTTACCTTTTAAGAGTTCCTAGACTTGGGTAAGTGTTAGATCATTATTAGATTGCATTTTGTTCTACATTTCCTTAGTCTTTATGATTTTCTTATGGTTTCTTTGGGGTGTTCTTTGGGTCAAGATGATCATGATGATGAGGGTGGTTTGATTGGGTGAGCTAGGAGGTGTGTTTTGGAGGAGCTAGCACAAAGGGTAACACTCCATGTCTCATTAAATCTACTTTCACTCTCTTATATATGTGTTTTGGTGTATTGTGGAATCCTGTGGATTATTTCCTTGAAATAGCTTGTGTATTGTTGGAATCTTGAGCCTATCTTGTATATCTTTGGATTGTGTTAGTCATTCTTGAACCTTGGTATGATTGGTTATTATTTTGATGGATTCCATGTGTTATTTGGCTTCTGAAATGTGTAATCTGATCCTAA
>CM008341.1:26760463-26771771 GCA_002525835.2 Ipomoea batatas | reverse complement strand
ATTTATATTATAAAAAACAAAACTTCCCTCTCTACTACTCTTCTAGTGTTTTACTTTCCTCCGCGTCCCGTCGCCACCCCAGTTGTCCCCCCCTTTGTTGTTTATTATTTTCATCCCGCAAAAAAAAAAAACATAAAAAAAAAAAGAAGAAGTTTAGCAACCCCAATTGAAGGCCGGGTTTAACAGTAAATTAGACATTTTTTCAAATGTTAAAGCTATAAAAAAAATGATATATCATAAAAGTTTTTGTAAGAAAATTATAAATAATTGATAAAGCTGGTGAAATTTTGTAAGTGTTATTCAATTTAGAATTTTAATGATTTTTGTAAACTTTTTAAAATGAAAAAGGTCAATACAATTTCATATATGTTTATAATATAAGATTTCTATAAATTCTTACAAAGTAGAACCATCAAAACGGGTTTATTCCAAGTTATACGAATTTGCCCATGTAACCTGCTAGTCTCCCGTCCACCCCAAGTTTTTTTTAAAAATATTTTCTTTAGTTTAATTGTGATTTGTAATAAAATTTAAAAGTATTATTTATAACAAAAATTGAACTCTTAATCTTCAATTAATTTTAACCTAATAAGTCCAACTATGCTAAAAGTATTTGTTGAACATTTTTGTATAACTATATATTTATTTAAATCATTCATAAACATTATATAGTTATATAATTATATGATACACATATTATATTTATTAAAAGTATTAATTAATATGATTAATTGTAACTTTATATAAATATTAATATAAGTATTTTTTTTGAGTACTAATATAAGTATATAGTTCATATAAAGTTTATTTATTACCTAAAGTATATATTTTATAAATTTATAACTTAATAATTTTATAATTATAAAATAAAAAATTACATATAAATTATACTGGTGTTAAATATATGTTAAATAAATTATAATTATATTACAAAATATAAATTAAAATCTAATTATCTAAACATACATTATATATAAGCAGAGATAAAATCTATATCTATATCTATACTATATATAAAAGTAAAATCCTCCTATTTCGTTTTCCCACCCAAAATTTTGTAGTCAATTAATTAAATATTTTATTGGTCAAATAATTAATAAAACTTATTTGGTAAGAAAATGTAAAATTGAAATTAACTAATATCTATTAATTGGTAATATTATTTTTTAAATTCGCGTATTAATGTAATAGCATAATGACGTGTAGAAAAGACATATTAATTAGGTAGTAACACAATAACATAATTAGTAATATTATGTATGGTATAATTGGTTTTCTATTTTGACCAACTTCCATATAGAGCGTACATATTTTGTTTACAGTTTTTATTTCCGTATATATGGTATAAAACCGGAATGGAAATCAAGAGTATTTGGATGCTTATTATATTTTTAGTCATTATTCAATACACATATATTACAATATTTTCAAACAATATAATTACTTAATAATTGTTATGATAATTAAGGAATTAATTACACATATATTAGTATAATTGAATAATAATTATTACGTTAATTAAGCTAATTACACATATATTAGTATAATTACAATTAAAATTGGGTTGTTAGATTTGTTATTATAATTACAATTAATTCATTCGGATATGGAGGAGGAAGAAAAATTTAAATACGATATGGTGAAAATGAATATACTTAAGTTATAACTTTTAAAAGGAAAGGTCTCTCCCTACGCTCTCTAGGGTTTTTTCTCTCTCTTCGTATTTTGAAGTTTTTTTTGCCGTTTTTTCGGTTTTCCTCCGGTCTCCGGTTTTCTTCTCCGTTCATAGTTGTTCCAAAATGTCTCAGCAACGTGATGTGGATGGCTTGTTGGATCGTTGGGCTGATATGGTTCTTGAGGATGAGGAGTTAGGGTTCGAGCCGGCAGTTACTGCGGAGGATGATGGGGCGGCGCCGATGCAGACGTGGAGTATGGTTGGCAGGTTTCTAACTCCACGTTTTATCAAGTTAGAATACATGAGGCAAGTGATGGCGTCTGTGTGGCAACCGGTGAAAGGAATACAAATCTCTGAGGTCCAACCCAACCTCTTTCTATTTGTCTTCTATCACCAGTCGGACTTACAGTATATTTTGGAGGAAGGGCCTTGGTCTTTCGAAAACAGCTCGTTGGTGTGTCGGCAATTACATGATGGTGAGCTGCCTGCGCATGTTGTGTTGGATTCGTTGGATATGTGGGTTTAGGTTCATGACCTACCTATGGGCTATACCACGGATATCGTTCTCGAACAGATTGCAAACTTCATTGGTGTTTTTGTTAAATGTGATGAACGACAGTTGGATGGCACACTGAAGGCTTTCTATCGTATCCGTGTTTCTATCCCGGTTGAACGGCCTTTGAAGCGTCGAATGAAGCTCATCAAGCGTGACAAATCCTGGAGTTGGGTGGGGTTTCAGTATGAGCGTTTGCATGCTTTCTGTTTCTGCTGTGGTGTGCTTGGGCATACGGAGCGGTTCTGCTTGAAGGCTGTGGTGTGCTTGGGCATACGAGAGTTTCAGTATCTTTATGGTGCGTCTCTTAGGGCTGGAAGAAGTAGAGGCCCAAGGCCGGTTGGTGAGCGGTGGTTGGTTCCAATTGGGGGGCCAGCGAGTGGTGGTGCGGGAAAGGAGGAGGTTGTTCGTCGTGACCTCCCGTTGGCGGCGGAGGGCGATGTTTCGGGCGGTCAGGGCATACCGCAAGGGACACCGGGTGGTGTTTTGGTTGGCAGTAAGCCCTTCGAGGTAGATGATGGTGGTGCTTCGGATGATGGGATTTTGGCAGCTTCTAAGAAACGCCGTGCAACTGTTGTTTCTGCGCCTCACGTGGCTAAGGTGGATGTGGATGTTCTGATGACTGACCTCTCAAAAAACTTGCATTCGACGGGTCCTGCTGCTCAGGCCCGTCCATCCAGATGAGTATGCTAAGTTGGAACTACCGTGGCTTGGGCAATCCACGGACGGTTCGTGAGGTGGTGGACATGGTGTCCCGTAAGAAGCCCGACTTTGTCTTTCTCATGGAAACGAAAGTGAGTAGGGACCATGCGGAAAGGCTTCGTATCAAAATTGGCTTTGAGGGTGTGTTTTGCGTAGATAGTTTTGGCCTGAGTGGTGGAATTGCGTTGTTTTGGAGGAAAAATAATTCTGCTAGTCTAATTAGTTACTCCCGTAACCATGTGGATGTTGTTGTCAGTGTCATAGGTTTTGAGCGGTGGCGTATGACTTGTTTTTACGGCTACCCTGAGCGTAATCGGAGGAGTGACTCATGGGACCTGCTTAGATCGCTTCAGTCCTTGTCTCCCTTGCCATGGGTAATAATAGGTGATTTTAATGACTTGTTGTTCCATCATGAGAAGAGGGGACGTAACCCGCATCTGGAGAATCTACTCCGTGGGTTTGGGGAGGTATTAGATGATTGCGGGTTGTCGTCTCTGCCGATAAGGGGCTACCCGTTCACCTGGGATAGAGGTCGTGGCACTGTTGGGTGTGTGGAGGAGAGGTTGGACAGGGTTGTTGCTACAAACAGTTGGTGTGCCTTGGTTACGTGTGCAAGGGTACATAATATTCTGACGCGCTGTTCGGATCACACTGCTTTTGTTTCTTAATATACGGGAACTGAGTGGTAGCCGGAGGGTGGGAGTGCGTCCCTTTCGGTTTGAAATGGCGTGGTTGCATGATTCCGGCTGTAGGGGTGTTGTCGAGGAGGCATGGGCGTATGGTCACGATATGGGGTTTATATATTCTGTTCGTCTTTGTGGTGAACGCTTGATGAGTTGGGGAGGAAATAGGTTTAATAATTTTGGGAGGCGTATAAAGGCACTGAAAGAAAGGTTAGCTCGGCTAAGGGGGTGTGTCGATGCCGCGTCGTTAGCTGAATACTCCCAGGTTGATGAACAACTCCGCCTTCTGGAGACTCAGGAAGATGCCTTCTGGAAACAGCGTGCGAAACAGCACTGGTTGCGGGAAGCTGACTCAAACACGAAGTTTTATCACAGGTACGCCTCTGCCCGTAAAAAGTATAATGCTGTTTTGAGTTTGAAGAATAGTAATGGTGTTTGGGTGGAGGGTTTGGAATTGCATGATGAGATTATGTGTTATTTCCGGCATATCTTTTTGTCTAACGCTAGTTCTGTGGACACTGATCATGCTTTTTAAAATACTATATCCCCCCTGGTCACAAATGAACATAATTCTGCTTTGACGAGACCTTTTGAGAAGTGCGAAGTTAGGGATGCCCTATTTTCTATGTTTCCTAACAAGGCTCCCGGTCTAGATGGGATGAACCCAGGTTTCTACCAGCAGTTTTGGGATGTAGTGGGTCATGATGTCTCTCTGTTTGTTATGAATTGTTTACAAACGGGTCAGTTTCCTGAAGGTCTGTGTGATGCTAATGTGGTGCTTATCCCTAAGAAGGGTAATCCTGAGTATGTTACTGATTTGAGGTCC
The DNA here is from genome assembly GCA_002525835.2 of Ipomoea batatas. Classification (NCBI taxonomy): domain Eukaryota; kingdom Viridiplantae; phylum Streptophyta; class Magnoliopsida; order Solanales; family Convolvulaceae; genus Ipomoea; species Ipomoea batatas. The sequence continues at coordinate 26,767,332 of CM008341.1, read as the reverse complement.
ATTGCATTATGCAATGTGGTTTACAAAATTATGGCGAAATTGTTGGCAAACAGGATGAAGTTTCTACTTGATGAAATAATTTCTGAATCACAAAGTGCGTTTGTGCCTGGGAGGTTAATAACTGACAATATCCTCGTAGCGGTAGAGGTGGGTCATTTTCTTAATAGAAAGCAGTTGGTCAAGATGGGGTGGGGTGCCTTGAAACTTGATATGGCTAAGGCCTATGATCGCATGGAGTGGGGATTTTTTAGGCGAATGATGGAGGTGTTGGGGTTTGATGCAAGATGGGTGGATTTAATTATGCTGTGTGTTTCGTCCGGGTCTTATAATATTCAGATTAATGGTGTGGCGGGCGGCCGTGTAACTCCAACATGTGGGCTGCGACAGGGCGATCCTTTATCCCCCTACCTATTCATTATCTGTGCAGAGGGGCTTTCCCGTTTGTTACAACAGGCTCAATCACAAGGTAGAATCCATGGTTGTAGGGTAGCTAGGGGGGCCCCGACTATTTCTCATCTTTTCTTTGCTGACGATAGTTTGTTGTTCTTTAAGGCCACTATCCAGGAAGCAGTTGTGGTTAAGGAGTGCCTGCAGATTTATGAGATGCTTTCGGGGCAAGTGGTCAACTTCCACAAGTCTAGCATTTGCTTCAGTAAGAATACCACTACGGGGGATCGTGATGATGTTGCAGCAGTTTTCGGAGTTTCCCAAGCACCAAACTTTGGTAAATATCTGGGTTTACCATCTTTTGTAGGGAGAAACAAACGGGCAGTTTTCAATTATATTGAGGATAAGATCAGGCACCGAATTAGCTCTTGGGATAAGAAGTTACTATCACGTGCTGGAAAAGAGGTACTCTTGAGTGGTGTGGCCCAAGCCATGCCCACTTTCTCTATGAGTGTCTTTCGACTACCAGATTCCCTATGTATGGCTATTGAAAGGGCTATGAACCGTTTCTGGTGGGGCTTTGGGGCTAATAAGGGTATTCATTAGCTGGCTTGGGATCGTATGTGTCCACCCAAGAAGGTTGGAGGTCTAGGGTTTAAGGACTTACGGAATTTTAATCTGGCTATGCTTGGTAAGCAAGCTTGGCGGTTTCTCACAAGGCCTCATTGTTTAGTTGCACGTTTATACAAGGCAAGGTATTACCCTACAACTTCGTTTATGGATGCTTCTGTTGAAAATTGCCCCAGTTTTTGTTGGAGAAGTATTATGGCAGCACATAGTATGGTTTGTGGGGGTGTGGGCCGCCGGATTGGCAATGGTAAATCAACTTTAATTTGGGGAGATCCCTGGTTGTTAGATGTCCCACACCAGGGGTTTCATACTGTTATGCCTCCTAATCTGCAGGGTTCAACTGTTGATGGTTTGATGGACCCGGCCGGATACCAATACTTGGGATTTGACGATTTTGAGAGACATTTTCCAGCCGGAGGATGTAGATCAAATTGTTAAGATTCCTGTTAGCCCCGCATATGATGATACTTGGTACTGGGTGGGAGAGCTCAATGGCACTTATTTGGTAAAATCGGGTTACAGGAAACTTGTGGGAGAATTTATAGCCACTACGGATGGTTTTGACAAGTGGAGACAACTATGGAAATTAAATGTCCCTCCGAAATGGAGAACCTTCCTTTGGAGGGCTCTAAGAGACATCCTACCTACAACTACTAATTTATTGATAAAGAGGGTGCAAATTAGCCCTACATGTCCTATGTGTGCTGCTCATGTTGATTGTGTGATGCATTGTTTTTTTTCATGTGAATTTTCTCAACGGGTTTGGCATGTTTCTAAGCTACCAATTTCTAATGTATCTGGTGACAGCTTTCCTGTTTGGCTGTCAAATGCTATGGAGATCATTCAACCACAGGTGGTGGAGGCTATTATTTCAGTACTATATGCCCTGTGGAAAACCAGAAATACTGCTGTATGGGATGGGCTTCTGCCTAAGCCGGTTGCTGTGTGGATGAGGGCTGCTGCTGCGGTGTATGATTGGTCACGGTCGGTGCTGCCTGCTGCGCTGGGTGTCACGCCGACTGCTCCTGTGCAGCATAATGGAACAACGCCACAACTAAATTGTTATGTAGATGGGGGTTATAAAGCTGCAACTCATGAAGCCTCTTACGGTGCTGATCAGAGGTTTGTGGCTGCTATGAATGGAAGGCTATCAATATGCATGGATTCTTTTATGGCGGAAACTCTTGCATGCAATGAGGTTTTGTCGTGGTTAAAGAATCGCGTGATGTCCCCTATTCGTGTGTTCACAGACTGCTCTTCTCTCCATCGCCTGTTGACAAAACCGGTGCCTGAGCCCCGTTCTTATGTAGGTTTTGCGGTATCTGACTGTAGGCGAATTCTGAGTTCTTTTCCTCTTTGTTCTATTGGTCTTGTTCCTAGATCCTCCAATACAATAGCTCATGCATTAGCTAGTGAGGCGTATTCTCAGGCTGCTCCGATGTTTTGGGATGTAATCCCCCCCGACTTTGTTCCTACTTTATTACATTAATGCAGCAGTTATGTTTGGTTTCAAAAAAAAAAAGAAAAATAATATACTTAAGTTACAAAAGAATAATTACACATATATTTGTGTAATTGCCTAATAATTATTATGGTAATTAAGTTAAACATTCGTCGTTTGATTTATTTTTATAATAATTAAAATTAAACTATTTCTCATTTTTTCATATTTATTTTAGTAATAATATAATTATATAAGTCATACTCCGTATTACATATAAATCTTTTTAAGATAACTAGTATTTACACCCGTGCGATGCACGGAATGGGTTTGTTATAATATATTAAGAATATTTGAATGGATATACAATTATTTAAATTATAACATCAAATATTATATAGTGCAAGTGAAGATATGAGTTGGGTCATTTATGTTTGTTGATGTTACCATTGCTTGAATTCGAGTAAATAATTGCTCAAATTAATAGCTAATGTGTAAATGTAGGCATGCGGTGTTGTAACTTTAGAGATTTTATATATCATTGTTAGGAATTTTTAGAAATTGGCCCAATGCGTTCGTTCTTTGGCAACTTAGTTATAATAATGAATTGCTATCCTAATTCATTTGTATAGATGATATATTTTTTGTCTAGATATATAACAACTTTATCATTTTGAAAAAAAAAAACATAATATCATTGATTATATTTACACATTATTGAAAGCCTCTTTGTAGACGACATTGGAAGTCGCAACACAATCTTGTCCATCCTCGTCTACGGCTAACACCTTCAGGCCATTAGGATGACTGACTCGGGAGAAAGCCACATACAATTGATCGTGACTAAAGACCGATTTTTTTAGCAATAACCCAACGTGAGTTAGTGTTTGGCATTGGCTTTTGTTTATAGTCATGGCATATGCAAGCATCAACGGGAATTGTTTACGCTGGAACTTGAAGGGCAATCTCGTATCAGAAGTACTAAGAGACATTCGGGGATAAGAACTTTGGTCCCTTCATGTGTCCCATTAACTATTCTTGCTTCGACAATGTGATCTGCCAATCTTGTGATAATGAGCCGCGTTCCGTTACAAAGACCAAGAGAGTGGTCTATGTTCCGCAATAACATAATAGGTGCACCGACCTTTAATGTCAATGAATGATTAGAAAAACCCGACAATCTCAAACTATTTAAGAATTCAGGGGTGTCGCACATGTACTGATTAATATGATCAACGACATCTAAAGTCGGTGAGAGGATCGCTCGGCCTTCTAGCTGCGACTCATCAAGCATGTCATATCTCGAGCTTGGGAATGTGCTCTCAACTATAGTTGCTATGGGATCGTGTCCACACTTCAACAAAAAACCTTGCCGGAATATCGATATCAGATGAACCATTGTTTACAACCCCTGCAATCCCATCTCCGATGTCTGCAATCCATTTTGAAAACCAATCAACTGTATGTCTATCTTCCTCTGAAACTAAGGTCCGTAGTCTCAAATTCTTGGTCAGCCTTAATACCTTGCAATTTGTCCACAGGTACGAAAAATTAATAGTTGCTTCGACAACTTCTGGTCTTGTTGCTTTCGGAATAACAGGTAGGATTTGTTTAAAATCGCTGCCCAAAACTACTGTCTTTCCACCAAAAGTCTTTTCAGCACTACCCGGTGTGGCGGACCTCAATATGTCCTTCATGGTTTTGTCCAAAGCCTCAAAACAGTATTTGTGCGTCATGGATGCTTCATCCCATATTATCAATTTGCTCCTTATTATAAGCTCAGCAAGGTCACTATCTTGCGATATATTGCACGTGGAATCTTCGTTCAAAGAAAGTGGTATAACAAATCTGGAATGCGTCGTTCTGCCTCCCGGCAACAACAAAGATGTTATTCCACTGGAAGCAACATTTAGAACAATATCACTGCGGCTCCTTATCTTTGATGATAACGTTCTCCACACGAACGTCTTGCATGTTCCTCTCCGTAACCATACACAAAGAATAATCCACCTCCATTTGAATCAATATCATTCATCACAGAGTCGTAAACATTCTTTTGTTCATCGGTCAATTGTGTTACCAATGTCTCATGCTCTGTCTTCAAAGATTCCTTGTCATACGCCAACTCTTCAGCTATCAACATTTTTTCACTCAAACCCATGCTACTTTCGTCTGGAATTGGCATTTCCGGAAAGTCTTTCAAGCTTTTTCCCCACGAAGATAGCAAATTCTCCAACTCAATCAGAGCACACTATTTTTTATCTGAATCCGATAACATCAACTCTTAAAAGGCAAAAAAATAAAAGAAAGAAAAACAAATAACAAATTAGTTTATTTATAAATAATGAAAAGCAAATAACAAAATTGAATAAATAGATTGGAGCTCGATATACCTGGATTTTGCAAGACAAGTCGACGTTGAACCTGTGCATCCTCAGCAAGAAATTCCCAAACGGCATTCCAAACTGCTTCTAGCTTACTGAGTGAACTTGAAGTGAGAAGCGTAACAAATAACCTTCGCAAAGCATACGTGGATGCCCAGTAACTCGAATCAATAATGTCATCTATGTACTCCTTGTCATCATCTAATAATCCATATTCATAACACGTATCCCTAAACGAATTATGAATGACTCCTGCCACAGTGCGAATATCTTCATGGCTAAAAGGTCCGTGTACCAAATTTAAAAGACATCTAAGATAGTATAACTCTCCACACCCTGGCGGAACATAGAACAATCGTCCTATGGAGGATCTTTGTAACACCCCAATTTTCACATCTTGGATTTATCACACAATCCCAATAATACATTGCGGAAGCTTGTACATCTAACCGGTAGAAAACTGGGTGTTACCGTCACACCTAGAGTGAATTCTATCACCTCTTTGACAAACTCCACTCTAAGTGCACATGCTAAACTTACAACCTCAAATAACCATATCAACATCCAAATATGTACATATGGAAATAATTCTTCCAGGGTGTCTATTCTAGGATAGAGTAGTCCTCAACCTCGACTTCCATCCTATTCAGAGCTCATCGGGCTTTAGGAGCCCACACTAGACAACATATGTAAACACATCGAAGTGTAGTTAGCGCGACGGCTAAGTAAGGGAAATCCATTGTCACTTAAAAGTAGACAAAGGTTTGAAAACACAAATAATTTGGAAGTTCATAAAGTTTTTACCCATGATTTGAAAACCTACCTGCAACCAAATGATTCATAGATAGTATAGTAGCGTATATAAGTTAAATCATGTAAAGTTTTCTCAGTTAAATACAATGGCTTAACTGCCGCTCAAATCATTTTCATGTCCTTTCAGACAAGTTTGCAAAACTTTCGTTTCCAGGAATTTCATCATTTTTGTTTCAAAGAGAGTTCATCAGCACACTTCAGTGCTCGGAATTCATCACATTTCGCTTTTCGACATAGTTACAGAGTAACTATAATTTTTATGGTCAGAAATTCACTTAGTTTCCCCTGAGTAAGCACGAGGCTTTCTTTTTTATGACGATATTCCCCTCCCAAATCAGACTGTATGGCCTTGATAGAACGTGAAAATTGACGTTCTACCATTGCCCGAAACAAAGAAAATATTTTATAGATTTCAGACTTTACACGAAGAGGATAGAACCAGGTATACCTGGTGTAATCATCTACAAAAAGCACAAAATACCTAAAGCCTGAATGCGAAATAACAGGAGACGGACCCCATATGTCCGTAAATATTAAATCTAATACAGAAGTACTGTTATTGGAAACCCTATCTAGTGGAAAGCGTGACGACTTCCCAAGCTGACAGGCCGAGCAGACTTCTAAGACACGGTCTTTAGGAGAGGTAACTGGACAATGTTTAAGAACACGGTGTAGAACTTGGCTGTGCGGGTGACCCAACCGCTGATGCCAAATCTTTGACGATGCTCGCGCAGAAATAAAGGCTGAATGAATTTGAGGGAGTGACAACTGATACAGACCACCGGACGTGACACCTTTAAGAAGCACCGTTTGAGTGGTGCAATCCTTCACAAAAAAACAGTCTTTATGAAATTCAAAAAATACGTCATTTTCATTAGCGAATTTATAGACAGAAAGTAATGAAAGTGACAAATTCGGAACATGCAGAACGTTGGACATTTTTAACGAGTGCAACTTAGAGGGAATAACCGTGCTACCAACACTAGTAATAGTCAAACCTGAACCATTTCCCACTTTCAAAACGTCGTTTCCAGTGTACGGTTCGGAGTGATCAAGCATGCCGACGTCGGGTGTTGCATGCGACGTGGCGCCCGTATCCGGGAACCAAGAGTCCGAGGCCGTCGAGTGCACAGGATCGCCGGGGTACGCTGCATGAGCTTGCGGCGATGGTTTCTCATCGTAACGGCGAAAGTAGTTAACGGCGGTGTGTCCAT
>CM008341.1:26731760-26746388 GCA_002525835.2 Ipomoea batatas | reverse complement strand
ATCGAAATTCAAAACCTATTAACCAGTGAGTATTATCCAATGGGTAATATCTTCTCTTTTTCAGAATGTCAGTACTTGCTAGCCGTTTGTCCACTTTAGGAAAAGGACAAAGTACCTTTTGTCCCTAAAAAGGTGACAATCATTAAATGCTCCTTGGGATCGTTGCATAGGACCCAAGATGACATTCAGATATACCCATTTTCAAGGCAATAGAAAAGACAACTTATCAGAGAATGTCTTTTGCCTTGGTCAAGAATGATTGACTTTATCATTCTTTCTTTTAACTCCTCGAGTCAGTCACTTCCTTGACTGCTCGGCTATGGAAACTTGGTCCTTCCATTTTTGACCTAAGATCCATGTCTTCGAGTCTTCAAATCTTCAAGTCTTCGAGTCTTCGAGTCTTCAAGTCTTCGAGTCTTCGAATCTTCAAGTCTTCGAGTAAAACATGTCTCGGTTTACAGATTCAGTGAGATACAAAAACTAAACAAAGATTATTCTAAGACATCAAACAAAAATTTAGGGGTCTCCTCGTATAGCTTGGTATCATCAAAATTAACTACTCGGGGTTCCTAACCGCAAATCCCTAACGTCCCGATCGAGCATTCTGATGGAGGAGGGTATCATTATGCGGTGTGCCGGATAGTGACACAGAAGCAGATTCGTTTCACTTTCTTCCAGGAGACCATGGCTGCGATTTGGCAGCTTACTTTTGGGGTAACTATGCAACAACTACAACCTCATAGGTTCTTGGTTAGGTTTTATCATGCTGCTGATATAGATCGGGTGCTAGCCGATGGCCCTTGGTCGTTTGAGCAGTGTTTGCTGGTGATGCAAAGGTTACAGCCGGGGAGTGATCCGGAACTGGGGTCGCTAACTCAGGCTGAGTTTTGGGTGCAGATTCACGCCTTACCGTGTGGGCTTAGGTCTGAGGCGGTGGTTTCAGCGATTGGGTCATTCTTAGGTGCTTTAGTTCACACCGATGAAAAGAACTGGGATGGATCCATGCGGTTGTTCTATCGCGTCCGTGTGGGAATAGATATAACAAAACCATTGAAGAAGCAGATGAAGGTGAAGAAGGACAACGACACTTGGGCGTTCATTGATTTCCGGTACGAACGACTTCCCACCTTCTGTTTCTTGTGTGGCGTGATTGGTCATGGTGAACGCCACTGCCCGAAATTTATTAATGGTTATGATCGGAATGCGGTGAAGCCCTATGGGGCATGGTTGCATGCTGGTTCTAGGCGTGCAATGCCCTCATCTGGTCAAAGGTGGGTTGCACCACAGACCGATGCTGAGTGTGAGAGTTGGAGATCACCGGCAATGGAGACAGCTGTGAGTGCTGTTGACGATGAAACCGACAATGGTTATGATGTTCCAGCGGTGGTTGTGGGAGAGCAGAAGCGAAAACGTGTGGATGAAGGTGTTGCGTCCCGGAATGATGAGACCACTGGTATGGACTGTGAGGTAATGGTTCCAAAAAACGCGGAAGCCCGCCTAGGATTATGAGTGTGTTATCTTGGAATTGCCAGGGGCTTGGCAACCCGACGGCAGTTTGAGTCCTTGCGGATTTAGTCCGCGATAAGAGGCCAAAAGTGGTTTTTCTAATGGAGACGTTTGTAGATAAAAGGAGAATGGAGCTGGTTCGTGTGCAAATTGGGTTTAACAGTATGTTTGTGGTGGAGGCTAGTGGGCACAAAGGAGGGCTAGCACTGTTATAGATGAATGATGTACAAGTGGAGGTTACTGGTTTTTCAACTAATCATATTGACGTTAATTTGTCTTTTGATGTTGGAAGACCTCTCTAGAGGTTCACAGGTTTTTATGGGATCCCTAAAAGGCAACGGCGGAGGGAATCGTGGCAGTTGTTACGCACGTTGGCTTCACATAGTGACTTGCCATGGGTCATTATGGGCGACTTCAATGATCTTCTAAATCAGGCCGAGAAGCGGGGACGACTTCCCCATCTTGATTGGTTGATTTCGGGGTTCAGGCAAGCAGTGTTTGATTGCGGGCTTCAGGACTTTCCTTTCGAGGGCCACCAGTTTACATGGGAACGTTCGAGGGGTACAACTAATATGGTGGAGGAGAAGCTAGACAGGATCCTCACCACGGAGTCTTGGCTAACTCTTTTTTATGGTGCCAGGGCATCGTCGCACGTATGCCCTTATAGTGATCACCTCCCGTTGATGTTGACTCCGAAATCCCTTATTCGACAGCATGCACGCAAAAGGTTTTGTTTCGACAATATGTGGTTGCGGGAGGATAAATGCCGAGAAATTGTCACGCAAAGCTGGGATCGATCTAGGGGGCTAAATACCATAACACGAGTTGAAAGGTGTGGAATTGATATTTGGTGTTAGGGCCGTGGTTATAATAAGGACTTCCAGCGAAAGATTAACACATGCAAACGTCGGTTGGATTTTCTAAGGGACCGGCGTGATAGTGGAAGTGTAGCAGAATATTCACGCGTAGAGAAGGAGATGCTTTTCCTTCTTGAACAACAACACATTTTCTGGAAACAGAGGGCTAAAGAGCATTGGTATAGGGGAGGGGATGTGAATAGTAAATTTTTCCATACACCCCTAAAAGCGAGAAGGAGAAGGAATAGGCTGCATGGGTTGAGGAATGCGAGTGGAGTCTGGGTTGAGGATGAAGTCGAGATGGGTGAGATCATGATTGACTACTTCGGCAATCTGTTTACGTCGGAACAAGGTGACATGCATGAAGTTCTGGAGTGTATTAATACTAAGGTCTCGGCTATAGATAATGAAATGTTGCTTGGCCCTATAAGTGCTAAGGAGGTACGCCATGCTGTGTTTCAGATGCATCCTTACAAGTCCCCGGGACCAGATGGGCTTAGTCCGGGGTTTTATCAGCATTTCTGGGATATTGTTGGAGGGGAGGTAACGGGTTTTTGCAAGTCTTTTCTTGAATCGGCCAAGCTCCTGGATAAGGCAAATGATACGTTTATAGTGTTGATCCCGAAGAAGGCTAAACCGGAAAGTATGATGGACCTTCGCCCCATAGCGTTATGTAACGTTTTGTATAAAATTGCTGCGAAAGTCTGTGCTAATAGACTGAAATCTCTTCTTGATGGTATCATCTCAAAGGCCCAGAGTGCTTTTGTTCCTGGTCGCTTGATTACAGACAACATCATGTTAGCTTACGAGGTGCACCATTTTCTGAAGAGAAAGACGCAAGGAAGGGAAATGGTGGTGGCTTTGAAGGTTGATATGAGTAAGGCCTATGACCGGGTTGAGTGGAAGTTTGTGGAAGCAATGTTGCTTAAGCTGGGGTTTGCTACTCATTGGGTGAATATCTTGCTTGAATCAGTGTCGTCAGTGACTTACCGTGTTTTGCATGATCAACGCCAGTTGGGGCCGATTGTACCAGAAAGAGGGCTCCGTCAGGGTGACCCTCTATCACCTTACCTTTTCTTGTTAGTGGCGGAGGGCTTAAGTGCGTTAATCGAAAGGCGAATGAGTACAGGTTACCTACATGGGGTGCGGGTGTTTAGGGGAGCACCGTCGATATCTCATCTGTTGTTCGCGGACGACTGTTTTTTTTTCTTTCGATCAAACCCGCAGGAGTGCGCCACTATGAGGTCTGTGTTGGATGTTTATGCCGCTGCATCGGGCCAGAAAATTAATTTTGATAAGTCTACAATCTACTTCAGTTCCAATGTGCCACAGGATGTTCGGGGTGATGTAACTATTTCGTTGGGAGTGTTGGAGGGTGATACTGCGGGGAAGTATTTAGGGTTACCATCTATGGTTACTAGGAGAAAAAAGGAAATCTTGGGTTTTTTAAAAATCGCATCCTTGCGAGAGTGAGAAGTTGGAATTCTAAATTTCTGTCTCGTGCTGACCGGGAGGTACTTTTAAAAAATGTTATTCAAGCTATGCCGGTTTATGCTATGATGGTGTTTCTCATGCCCGTTGGTCTGTGTAAAGAGATTGAGATAGTAATGAATGAATACTGGTGGACTGGATCGGTGGGGTGTGGGAAAGGAATACGGTGGCGGAATTAGCGTGGGCTGTGCAAACCGAAATCTAAAGGGGGTACGGGTTTCAGAATGTTACATGAGATGAATTTAGCTCTCTTGGGTAAACAAGCATGGAGGTTACTCACAAAACCCTCATCGTTAGTGGCCCAGGTGTACAAAGCTCGTTATTACCCAAACTCTTCATACTTGGAGGCAACTGAGGGTAGTAATCCATCTTTCATATGGCGTGGCATGCTCGTAGTGCAGGATGTACTTCGGGAGGGATGTCGTCGCTGTATAGGAAACGGGCTTGATTCTATCATTGGAAAAGATGCATGGTTACCGGATGATAATACCCCGTTTGTTCAGACTGTGCTTCATGAGTCTAATTATAATGCTCTGGTCGCCTCGCTAATGACTACTCAAGGTACGAACTGGGACAGGGATTGCGTTAATGATATTTTTAATCCCCGTGATGCTTCTTTAATTCTAAATATTCCTATTAGCAGTCGCAAACCACCTGATAGGTGGACTTGGCATTGGGAACCAAAAGGGGATTATTCTGTTAAATCCTGTTATCGTTTTCTCTCGGCTTCTATTACGGATGACCGGCCTTGGAGTAAAATATGGGCGCTGCATGTACCTCCCAAGGTTAAGACCTTCTGCTGGCAGTTGGCCTCTGTTTTTCTCCCTACTCGTGATGTACTTATGGCCCGTCATGTTCATTGTGCTATTACTTGTCATATGTGTAGGGTCGAGGATGAAAGTGTTTGTCACTTGTTTGGCTCCTGTAGGGAGGTAAAGAAGCTATGGACGAGGGTGGGGGTGTTACCAGGTAATGTGCCGTGTGATAATATTTCTGATTGGTTTTTTGAGTGCATTAAAAGGTTAACAGATGACAAGCTGGATGGGTTTGTGATGACTTGTTGGGGGATTTGGTGTAGTAGAAATGAGAGTATATGGAAGGGGCTCCCTTTTAATCTTAATTTGGTCTTACAGTGTGCTGCCTCTCTGCTGCAAAACTGGCGAGCAGCAAATCAGACTCATCCTACGAAAATAGCATGCAGACATCCGGTTCGTTGGATACGCCCAGAATGTGGAAGACTAAAGTTGAATACGGATGTGGCAATAATGCGGGATCGCAATATTATGGGGCTGGGTTGGGTTTTGCGCGATGAAGAAGGCAAGTTCCTTGCGGCGAAGAATGTGTGTAAGTCCGGTACGTTCGGGGTAAAAGAGGCTGAGGCTATAAGCATGCGAGAAGCACTCAGTTGGCTGAAGGATATTGGCATGGGGAGTGTTGACGTGGAGACAGATTCCCAACTTTTATTTAATGCTTTATCTTGTTTTTCCTCTTCTTTCTTTTCTGTTTTTGGTTTGATTGTGGATGATGTTAAAGAGTTGGCATCTTTGATCGATGATGTCAAGTTTGGGTTCGTTAAGCGATCTGCGAATCAGGTTGCCCACTTTGTTGCTAGGGCGGTCGGTTCTAAGTCAGGTTGCGGGGAGTGGTTTGATACACCTCACCTTTTCCTTGTTGAGCATCTTGATTATGATTTAATGAATTAAGCTTTCTTAAAAAAAAAAAAACAAAATGTTTATAATTCATAAAGTTAGTTCATACAAAAATAATGTTTAAACACAAATGTCAAATTGAAATTAAAATCAAACATATTGAGAGGAGTAAAGGATGTCATTTCTTTAAAATAATAAGGTTAAAGATGGAAAAAAAATTAGGAAGCTACTAGCTTATTTTGAAACGCTACTTAAAGTAGCGTTCAAAAATAAGCTCTTATTTTAAGCTACTAACTTATTTTAGGAACATTACCAAACAGAGCATATAGCTTATTAGTAGCTTAAAATAAGCTATAAGCTCTTAAATAAGCTCTGCCAAACAGAGCGAAAGTAACTTTTCAAAATAAGCTCTTATTTTAAGCTACTAACTTATTTTGAGAACATTATCAAATAAAGCTTATAGTTTATTAGTATCTTAAAATAAACTCATAAATAAGCTCTTTTTTCGTCTTTTAATTTAGATAAATTTGACACTTCCGTCCTTTTTTCATCTAAGCCTTATTTAAACGTGTCAATTTTAAGGGTATAATCTTCCTTTCACTATATGGGTGTCTTCTTCCTCACCATACAAGTCAGAACAACATGCTAATACTTGAAGAAAGTTGCATAGAATCCTCAGGCTGCCTAGTGGTGTACAATCCGTTGGACTTGCCGGTGATCAACATGGCGATGATGTGAAAGGAGAGTTTCAACAGACATGCATGCAAACACATGATACTGAGATAAGATACCCTGGCACTAACAGTAAAGATTTTCACGGGGGAGGGAGTAAAATTGGGGGTTTGTAACAAAGAAATTAAACAAATGGTTATAATAAAGAAACAGAGTAAAATTTCACCGTCGAAATACGCTCCCAACTTAAAGCGTTTTCAACAGTAGAAATTTGATCAAGAAGCAATATGATTGTGGATGGTCTTTGTGTTGACGATCTGATGTTCGATACAGTGTGCAATGTTTCTGAATTGTCCCAAGACGGGGCAGCGCATGTTAGCGAGGCACAGCAAACTTAGCGCGACGGTTCTTGTGGCCTTAATAGAACAAAACGACGAGATCTAAGATAAGAAAAGCCGTCAAATCTTGTTCTCATTTGGCGACTGGGTCGTGGAATTTGATCCGGGGAGCAGGGGATTGCAATGCTCTTCGATTCACAAATTGGAAAAAGCAGGAAATAGAAACTAGGGTTGGGGAAAGAGAGAAGAAGGAGAGAAAGAAAACAGAAATTGCATTTACTTTAGTACCAGGGAATATATTCAGCTCAACAAGCTCCTAAATTATAGGTTTAAATAACAGAATTTGGACAGAATGTAATACAGTATTGCGTTGAATCGAATCTGCTTACAACGTCGTTTGAGGCCTTTCCCAACCACCCTTAACTGCAACGACTTCAACCGCCACTTCCCACGACGTCGTTTCTGTCTCCACCCCCAGCACCGGTCCTGCTATTCTTCCACTGGCTCTTCTCTGGGGTGTTACATCACTCCCCTCTCCACGAGATCCTTGTCCCCAAGGATCAAAGTGGGGAAATTGGCTTTTGAGGTGATAATAGTCTTCCCAAGTTGCCTCTTCTTCCGGTAAATTAGCCCATTGTACCAGTATTTGAGTGACGACCCTGTTATTCCTCTTCACCAAACGCTTATTCAATATAGCAATAGGTTCAATTCGGATTTGGCCCTCTTGGCCTATAGTAGGGGGATCAATCTGTGCCACCCCCTTTTCCCCAATTCTCCTCTTGAGCTAAGAAACATGGAAGACTGGATGCAAAAGGGAGCCTTGGGGCAATAGTAGTCGATATGCTACCTCCCCTATCTTCTCCACAACTTGGTAGGGTCCATAGTAATTAGCTGCCAGCTTTAAATTAGTTATAAGAGCAAGAGAAACCTGCCTATAAGGATGGATCTTGAGGTATACCCAATCCCCTATGGCTAGAGACCTCTCACTCCTTCCCTTGTCAGCCTGCACCTTCATCCTATTTTGAGCTTGGGTGAGGTTTTGTTTGAATCCTGCTAACACAACATTCATTTCTACCAACCAATTGAAGCTTTCATCTTCAGGAATTGAGTCAGTGACTAACATTGGAGGTGTATAACCATATAATGCCTGAAAAGGAGTACTCTGTAGTGAAGAGTGGTAATTTGTGTTGTACCACCACTTTCCCAGGTACAACCACTTTGCTCAACTCTTAGGTTTCTAGAAGGTCATGCACCTCAGGTAACCCTCTAAGCATTTGTTGACCCTTTCTGTTTGATCATCTGTCTATGGGTGATAAGCAGTGGAGAGATTCAGCTTTACCTGCATATTTTTGAACAATGCCTGCCAAAACTTGCTGGTGAAAACCTTATCTCTATCAGACACGATACACCTCGGTAGTCCATGGAGTTTGTATACACCTTCCATGAACACTTCAGCTATAGACTCAACAGTATAAGGATGAGTTAATGCCATGAAGTGGACATATTTAGTTAACCTATCCACCACTACCAAAATAACATCCTTATTTTTGGACTTGGGTAGGCCTTCTATGAAGTCCATAGAAATGCACTGCCAAGCCTCCTCAGGTATGTTCAGGGGTTGAAGTAGCCCAGGGCTTGCTACATTCTCATGCTTGCACCTCTGGCATATATCACAGGTTTTGACTAACTCCACCACATCATTTTTCAGCCCTTTCCAATAGAACAAAGATTTTAACCCTTTGGTAGGTTCCCTGTTGCCCAGAGTGACCACCCACAGCAGACTCATGCAATTTCAGAATAAGTTCTCTTCTCAAGCTTCCAGCAGACCCAATATACAGCCTATTCTTATACCTTAGGAGTCCCTTAGCTACAGAAGTGCTAGGATCAGTAGGAGGGCCAACCAATGCAGGGCCGGTCCTGAGCACGGGCGGGCTGGGCGACCGCCCAGGGCCCCATGCTAGAAGGGGCCCATCCATATATATGTATATGTGTACATATATATAATAGTGTTAAAATTATATTAAAAAACAACCCAATGTTATAGCTCAAGTGGTAAGTGAGATTTATTTGTGAGGAAAAATTTTGGGAGAATGTGAGTTCGATTCCCACAAATGACAATTTCTGTTAGGCTGGCTCCCACAAAATTGTGGGGAATTATTTAAAAATATTCAGGTGTTTTCTTTTTTAGAATCACAAAATGAGATATAAATAAATTTTTCAAAAAAACATAATAATCTAATGAAAATTTGAAACAATCTAAAGAAAATAAATGTATTTCATGTTATTTGAGATTATTATTTTTTAGTATTATTAAATTTTAATTTTAAATTTTTTATATAGGACCCATTTTTTTTAATTTCGCCCAGGGCCTCCAAAATGTTTGGACCGGCCCTGCCAATGCAGCAGTTAGGTGTTCATTGGCCAAGTCATCTCCTTCATAACTCTTAGTAACCTCTTCAACCCACTGGGGTTGCACAGATGAAATGGAATTGATGCTTGGGTTCAACTCAGACTCTCTCCTTGAGAGAGCATCAGCAGCTCTATTTTCTGATCCTCTTTTGTATTGGATGGAGTAATCCAATCCCAACTACTTAGCTAATCCTCTCTGCTGCAATGAAGTAGTTATTTTATGCTCTAACAGGAATTGGAGACTGTGATGGTCTGTTCTGATGCTAGGCAAGATATTGCTAGACTTGATGTAGCTCATATCAATCTTGATTTCCTACTCTAGACTTGAAAAGTATGAGTATGTTAGGTGGCGTAGGCAATGTGTTTGTGAAAATGCCCCTAAGCCCCTTGGTTGCCTAAAAAGCACTCCAAAGCTAGGGAGAACTTAGTAGACCGATTGGTGAAAGGTATTAGCAAAATCACCCGAGAATAACCAATCACGCAAGACAACTCTCCTAGACCTTAGACACACGATGAAGCATCATGTCCACTTGCAATTCACTTCCTAGTTTCTTTAATTGCTTCAATCTTGTTCTTTTGATTCTTTTGAAACTACAACAACTATTCTTTATACTTTGATTGATTGTGATAAGGCGAATGAGGAAGTTGAAATGCATTCCCTAGACTAAGAACTAAACAATGCTTCCAATTTGACCTCTCTTGAGATCGACAAAACCCAGGGGCAACCCCAATCAAACATCTTTTGATTGAAATGCACGAAAGAAGTGACGAATCACACCACCTAGTCAATTTGTCCTATTACAACTACTACTGAAGACAATTTTCTTCAATTATATACTTATACTTACCGTCCAATTGCAACTACTACTGAAGACAAACACTATGAGTTCACTTTAATACTGTTTTGTGTAAGTTAACATGACATCTAATAGCTTATTTTTTGCAGTTTCTGTAATTTGGACTATTTACTTGACAACTGACAAAAAAGGAGTTGGATCTAACTGCCAACTGTGATGATAGACAGTAACATTCTTTCTATTGATTTAATAAAGTAATCTAATATACAAATCATATCCAGTATAATATAGTTTTTACTTATTTAATGTTGAACATGACATATACATCTATTCATATTACTAAAGACACATTAGTTTAGATAAAAACAAAGTTATTTATTAATCAAGTATGTTCACAACTGTTACATAAGTATAAGAATAGTAGTAATTACATTCTCAAATTATGAAAACGTATGTGTAAGAATTCTATGTATCTATGTCTAAGTGTAAGAGCAACTACATCAACACATATTCAAGGGGATCATGTCAGGAAATTGGCCATGTAGGCAGAGAGAGGAGAGGAGAGAGAGGAGGAGGATACCTCCTGCAAATGAAGGATCATTCTACAGTAATTCTGACATTTTAATTTTTTTTACTTTGCTGTTGTGTGCGTTTCGCGCACAGCAGCCGCCCAGCGAGCGCGTCAGGCGCGCCTGACCAGTTCAGATTTATTTTTATTTTTTTATTTTTTAATTTGATTTGCTTTTTTTTTTTCTCCACTTATTTTCTCTTTCCTAATCACACTTACAAAAACTCCTAAAATACTGCGAAAAAACTCCATTGATAAGGATGCTCTAAGAGCTATATCTATCGATATATATCTATAAACTAAAATGCATCTACATGTCTGAAATTGTTGATTACACAGCTCTGCTTGACTTGAAATCCTCTATATGTCACTTCATTGTAATTGTACCTTCTGGTGTTAGTCTTTTACATCATTTTAGCCATAGTTTCTCAGTTTTGGTTCCTTGCAAAGCTTTGCTTGATGATTACACAGCACTGCTTTACTTTAAATCCTCTATATGTCTCTTGATTGTAATTGTTCATTCTTATGTGGGTCTGTTACATCATTGTAGCTACACTGCTGAGTTTGTTGTGCTTGCAAAAACTTTTCTTTTACAAAACGAAACACACAGTAGTAAAGTAACTAATTTCATTATCATTCCAAATAGGCAAATGACAAAAAAAATTAATTAGGGCAATAAGAATTAAAATAGTTTAGAAAAATTAAAAACACAATTTTAACGATCTAAAACATTGTCTGCATAGGGTGAGAAAAAACCAATATCACAAATAAATTCAGATCCACAATGCTTGGGTAGGGTGAGAAATGTCAAAACCATTGTCATTTTAAGAAAACATAAACAGGAACATTGAGTATCCACTCTTTATTCTGTATCATTAGCTTCCTTCTCCTCTTTTACAATCACATGTTTTTTTTTATTTCTAGAACTTTGGGTACTGGAAAATTCATCCAGTAAACTTCTCTTAACAGCTTGATTCTCATTTCCAGCAAAAATTTGTTTTTTAGGCACTATTCAATCACAATTAGACTCTCTGTCTCTTCCTCAAAAAAAAAAAAAAAAAGAAAAAAAAAAAGAAAAAGAAAAACCTGAATAGATAACGTCACATTAGTTTCCTTTGAAAGGAATAGTTTAATGAACATTCATAATAATATAGTTTAATCACCTCATCAGAATCTGAGTCATTTTCAGTAACTTTGTAGCTTAGAGAATAAACCATCATCCTTGTCATCTAGTAGGTCAGAACAGTAAGTATTGAACAATTCTGGGAAGTTTTTGACTTGCAACACTAGAAAAGCATTATGTAGGGTTTCCAATTGTTCCCTTCTTACAGCAATTTTAAAGAACAGTCCTCTGCCAACCAAACTTTGAAGCTCTTTGGGGATTTTGGTAATTACCTAACACATTCAAAGAAACAGGATTATAGGTTAAAAAATAGTTTCTTAACAAAAGAAAGGATATTACTGAAACATTTTTCAAAATAAACTGACCTTGAGTTCATCAACTTTTAGACACAACAACTCAACAGCTTCACGGTCCTAGAGTAGAAATGGTACTGTACCATTAAGATCAACCACATGAATTTTGATTTTATATCTTAGCATGCATGTATGCCACTTACTCCGATCCCACATTTATTGCACTTATACATTCCTGCCTTTAATACCAATTTCTTATTACATCCTTGTGATTTGCAAGACTCATAATACTAATAATTAAGATCAGATTCTATACCAATAATCTGACATGGTACCCAGTAGTCACCATACTGCAAAAAAAAAAAAATTAAAGTCAAATATATTAAAATTAAGTAGAAAAAAAGCAATTGTGAAGGGTTAAGAACTGTACCTCTTTTTTCTCAAAGATTTCAGATAGTGTAGTGATTTGCATTTTTCCACTACTTAAGTCCCTCCACTAGAGTTACCATAACTAAATGTTGAATTGGATGTAATGCTTTTCAAAGGTGTTTGTTGCAAACATAAGCTAAAAGAAAACAAATATTTCATTACTGTTTTCTATAATCCCATTACATGTTGTATAACTATAGCTCTTGATAAAACAAGCATACCATTCTCTGAATTCCACAAACTCCATACTGCCTCGGTTGAAAAGAAATTTGGTAGCATCATAAATAGTATGACAATAATAATGTCTTATTTAAAAACTCTTTGATTACAGGACACTATTAGTGACTGAAGTGAGATAGAGCTATAATCTAATTTAATAAATTGTTACTCAAGTAAGAGTAACAATGTATTCAGACCATAACAACTTTTTTAGTTTACTTAGTATGAGTGACTTCAATAAACACATGTCTATTTGCCTTGCAGATCATGAACAGAATTAGCAAGAATGTTTCCAAATTTGATTCAATGGAAAAAAAAAAACAAAAGTTAGGCAAGACTTTGTTACCCTATGTTATAAATATCTATTTACATGTTTTACTTTATATTCTTAGTTAAAAGTACTACAATAAGTAGCTTACTTACAGTTTTCAGCCAACTTCACCCTACCCATTTGAATTAGAACACTCACTGGCCCTACTAAATCAGTTAAAAAAAAAAAAACATTACTTTCTCACCATGATCATCTCAAACCGTGCATTTAAGTTGATTGCCCCTACAAAAAAAATAGTTAGAAGCTTAACAGATATTTGTAATATGTTTAGGTAAAAAATTAATTTTTATTTCTTACTTTAAATTCTCAATCAGAAAATCTATCAACTGAGAAGGCCTCCTAGATATCAACTTATCCAATGGGGAGTATATTTTAATGACGCGACCAATCACATCTACCCAAATTAAAATAGAGTTAATCAGTAATCTAAAATCAAATAAATGAAAAAATGAAGCAAACAAAAATAATAGAACATATTAACCAAGACATTAGAATCAGCTGTCTTCAAAGATGTAAACGACTTTAACTAATACATATTTCTAGAAAAATCTGATCCTTTGTAGTCTTCAACCAATGTTTTATGATATAACTTCAACATGTGTGGACTACTGCATGTGTTATAGGTATAGAAATGAGCAACTACCAGAAAATTTGTTATACAGTACACATTGCCTTCAACAAAATCATTAGCAATAGAAACATTCTTACCGGGAATATGCATATGAATATACGATCCCTATCAATAAAAAAAAATAAAAAATAAAAGATAGTATAAATATATTACGAATGAAACAATGAATCCAAAAATTTTTGAACACTACTAATATTACCTCTTTGTCGTGAAAGACACACTCTCTGGATTTTATTTCTTCACTGCCTCTAGTTTGCAAAATGTTGTACATGCGCACGGCAAGCAATTTCATTGCAACAGAAGTGTTGTTCTTCCTTGTCTCTCAAACAACAATGTACATGGAAGCCAGGGTATTCATGCCTGATAGGGAATATACCCCGGGTATAAGGCCCTGAGTATTTGGTACGTAGACAGTATACGAATACGGGTGTTGGCCCATCCTATATAAAGGAACCTAAACCTACATGTAAGGGACTTTTGGACTTTTTGGCAGCTCCTCTCTCACTCTAAATTGCTCTCTCCACTCTCTAAATGATTGTTCTAGATGAATGAATAAGAGATGATGATTTGGGAGCTAATTGATGGATTCTTTCTCTATGGTTCATACTATTTTCCTAGGCTGTACATGGATTTAATCCGTATCAAATGGCGCCGTCTGTGGGGAGAAAGCAGAAAGCCGTGTCCCTAAGAATTTCTTCGCCTTCAATCCCTCGTTTCTTTGGCTATAATGAAGAATGAAGAATGGAGAAAATGGGCGAAGAAGCTACTGCCAAATCCCAATTCCAAAGCATTATTATTATATTAGCCAAAGCTTACCATGTCTAATGAGATTGAGAGTTACAGATTCCAATTCCAAAATTGGATTCGCATGCTGCCACTACCCATGAGGTAATGAAAGTTGCTCATCTTGCCAAGCACCTGCTGATTTTAATGTTTATTATCGTACAAGAGGCATAGCAAGAGGTTGAGAAACAGAATGCAGAGATCACATGCAGAGATCACCACCGTCATCGCGGTTCTTGGCGATTTCAAACGATTTCAACACCCCACTCATTCAACAGCACGCTTGTTCCCAGTAGAAAGGAGAAGGTTGTCGGAATGTACAAAGCAGCACACAGGAAGATGAAAATGGAACTCAGTTGTATTGATTAATGAGAACTAAAGCTTACAGAAGAAGAATGAATGAGAAAACTGTATACGGTACATCATATATATGGAGAAGAAACAAACTAGTGTAAAAGTACACTAGTACCCCTAGATATTTTCCTAGCTATCCTCCAACACCCCCGGTAAGCTGGAGCATGCAAGACTTTTG
>CM008341.1:26676988-26687357 GCA_002525835.2 Ipomoea batatas | reverse complement strand
CCCAAGTAATTGTCGCTAACCATTAATTATTTAAGTTTTCATATTAAATTAGTGGCGGTTTTATAACCGCCTCAAAATAGTCATTTAGAGACGGTTATATATAACCGCCGCTAATTAAATGTCGCTAAACAATCAATTTGTTGTAGTGAGAGCCAACACCCAGAGCCAACACTCGTCTATGGCTTGTACTAGCTCTCCCATTACAATAGGCCCCAAAAGGAAAAGGATTCAAGATTGCGAAAGATTACGAAGGCCCAGAATGGTTAAAAGAATATATGTGTTGCCCCCACTAGAAAAGATCCCTGAATGAAACAATTTCAATTCTGGTGATTCTAAGAGATAACATGGTCATCCTAATGGTGTTTGTACAAACGTGTATGAACTTTTTGAAGTGTGACTGTATGATCGACTGTACGTTGACATGTAGTCTTCAACACGAGCGAGTAAGCAGCTAGGAGTTCTAGGCTGGCGTAAAATTGGCTTCAATTGCTTTTCATAGTTTGAGTCTGACCTTTTCTACTCCTCATTCAGTACTTGTAGGCGAAGAGTACATATGTTGCACTCTCATATTATTGATGCTATGCCCGTAAGGGCTGTTCAAGTGGCAGAGCGGGCTTGACTCTGGCCGTGAGGCCAGAGATCGAATCCCCCTGCTAACTTGGGCATTCCGGCCAGCTATGGGAAACCTAGGCTGATTTACATCCCTGTGGGCCTTTGCCGGTAGGTTCATGGGGCGAGTGTTTGCCTGAAACTCAGTACTGAGCGGTAGGGATTTGACTCGATAAACCCAATATTATTGATGCTATGCCCGTAAGGGCAGCCTGAGTGGCAAGACCAAGACGCTCGCGGCCGTGAGGTCCTGAGTTCGAAACCGTCTGCCACCCGGGTTTGAGCCGGTCAGCTATGGGCAACCTAGGCTGGTTAACCTCCTTGTGGTCGTTTGCTGGCTAGGATCACAGGGCGAGGGTTTACTCACATACTCGGAAGAGGAGTGGGGTTTGCCTCGATAAACCCAATATTATTGATGCTATTTTGAAATTTCACAGAACTGGGTTTTGTTATAAATATAAGGGAAAGGGTGACATTTGTGAGATTGTCGGATACTTATTTGTGAAATGTCGGGTCACTATGTAATTGTAATACTTATACTAGCAAATGTAATACTAAATCGTAAATAAAATATTTATTACTTATAAAAGAAAATATAATACTTTTTAGTTTTCAAAAAAAAATATAATACTTTTTATGAAAATAGTGATACTTTTGTATCAAGTATTACATTTGTCCTCAAAAGTATTACATGTTCCCTTATAAGTAACAAACACTTTATTCCTAATTAGTATTAAATTAGCTATTATAAGTATTACATTTCATCTTGACCCGACCCGTCTCATGGACAAGGATCCGTATCTCACACAAATTTTTACCATAGTTTTCTTACCTTGCATTCTGGATCATCCACTACATCTGATCAATCTCACGCTATCATTCATATCTGACTAGAGTTGTTCGATCATATTTGATCAACCATTCCCTAATCACTTTATACTCAGTCTTGTTGTGACTTACTTGAAATTATATGTTTTTCTTCAAATTAAAAACCTTCAATTTATTAATCAAAACAATATGTTCAAAGCTAGTCAAGGAGGGTAGGTCTCAAATCCAAGAGAAGTCACCCCTAAGTCTCAAACCAACATGCAGGTGCATGTCTAAATAAGAAAGGCACAATTTTGTTAACACGTACATAAACAAAATAAGGATAAACTCACAATTTTAAAATAAACTAAACATAGTCTAGCAAAAAAAATAATGACTTTGCTCAAGTCACACCATAGCCAGCAACATAAGCACAAAGTCAGGCGAGATAAATCAAGAAAACTCCAATCTTGGCCAAAATTTGACAGCATAATTAATGATAGCTCTCGAATTGTGCCAAAATGACATAAGCAACTCAAAAGTCAAGCAAGTGTAAAGTGACACGCCTAGCTAGAGCAAACACAATTGCTCAAAACCTAATGTAACTTGGAATTGTATTTGAATTAGTAATAACAAAACACTAATAATCTCTATCACAACATGGTGTGAACAGAATCTTACCCGGATCAAATTGGTATTATCAAATATATTAAATATAAGTACGTAAATAGGATTTTATTATTCAACTAAGAATTCTATTTGAATTGTAAGTCTTGTTCAATTGTATTACCAGATAGATAGTTGATGACTCCGTGCAGTATTGTCTCTTACAAGAGGTAAGAAGCATCCTCTCTTCTCCCATCTATCAAATTGGTTATAATTTTTCGGCGATTGAGTTGAAGTGCATGGGTCAAAAAGCCAAGATGATTGGCGTACATCATATCATGAACTGGCAACAACTACGCAATATTATTCTACTTTAAGTAATTTCCTAAAACTAACAAAACAAAGGAAAATGCAAAGAAATCACACTGCACGACCAACAGAAAACCCCACCACCTGCGGTAATGTTGTGTCACTTTAAGAATTACCACATTTCCTTGCACGCGATAGTACATGCATTCACGCCAACACCATGCCATCCCAATCTCAATAATGCCAAAATATAATAAGCCCCGTGTATAGCTCAGTGGTTGAATGATTGAATGCGTGTGTAGTTTGTCAACAAATACCCACTTCGAATTCTTAATATGGGAGCATTTCAGCCTAGTTTAGGACAAAAAGCAAGCATTTGGACCCTGCTTGAGATACATCTCGCAATTTACTTGCTCTCACAATTTTCAAAACAGGAAGTGATGGAGTCTTAGATTTAAGATTTAAACCAATAATGCTAAAATAATGACTCATGGGTTGTTTGAGCATATAGCCACTGAGGATTCATTCATCCATTCCAAGTTACCAACATGGCATGCATGACACATTTGGGTTGTTTTAACAGTTGAACTTATTATGAGGTCACGTCAACATATATGAATCATTCATATTGACATATATAAAATTTGAAATATATACACAATAATTCACAAAATTAGAAATATACATACAATAATTCAAAAAATTTTAAAATATATACAAAATAATTCATAAAATTTGAAATATATATATATACAATAATTTAAAAAAATTCAAAATATATACACAATAACTTATAAAACTGAAAATATATACCTAATAATTCCTAAAATTCAACATCTATACACAACAATTCCTAAAATTTGAAATATATACACAATAATTCATAAAATTCAAAATATATATACAATAATTCCAAAAATTTTAAAAATATACAAAATAATTCATACAATTTGAAATATATATACAATAATTTCAAAAATTCAAAATATATACACAATTACTTGTAAAATTCAAACTATATACTTAATAATTCCTAAAATTTGAAATATATTAAAATAATTATTTTCAATTCATAAAAATTCAAATTTTGAAACAATATTTCAAAAATTATACAAAAACTCACAATATAGGAGGAGGTGTTTGTGGTAGCGACGGTGGGGTGGTGGCGGCGAAAGGTGGATAACGGCGGTGGCAGCGGGGGCGGCTAGAGGTGGACAACCGTGGTGGCAGCGGAGAGAATAAGAAGAACAAAAGAGGTTTTGGTCTTTTGGAGGCACTACAGTTGGTAGGAGAAGAAGAGAAGAGGGAAAATTAAAAACCATAGGGCTACGACGCTTGTTATTTTAAATAACCGATGTTGTAGCCTTTTTTTTTTTTTTTTAAATTACGTATTCATACGAAGTCGGTTTTATCACATAACCGACATCGTATGTCGGTATGTGTTGTTGTTTTTTTTTAATTAAAACAAAATACTACGTCGTTATATATAAATATTTTTTATTTAAAAAAATTCCGTAGTATACAATGTTGGTTTTAAAAAAAAAACCTATATCATGTACTTAGTTATTAAAAATAAAATAATAACAATACCACGTCGGTTTTGGAAAAAACCGACTTTGTAATTTACCAATTTTAAAATAATAATAAAAACGAATAGTGCATACGACGTAGGTTATTTATATAACCGACGATGTATGTATCGTTTTTTAAATTATTTTTTATTTTTCTATGCAACATCGGTTATTTCAAATAACTGACATCAGAGGTTTATTTTAAAATATTATATATATATATATATATATATATATATATATATATATATTATTTTTAACATCTGTTTATCGAAAAATTGACATTATATGTGAGACGTTGTATGTTATTTCTATAGTAGTGTATGAGAACCAACCTCATCCATTAAAAAATAAATTTATGGATGAGATTAATTGAAAAAGATTAAAAACGGGCATATGCATATTACGCATTATGATATGTGCATATTAAGCATGCCCTTATGTTACACACACACTTTTTTGAAGAGTTAGAAGTGTACATTACCATGCTAAAAAAGATACGAACTAAAATCACTAGCAATGAACAATTGAGGGACTACAATTACAAAATTTTTTTTCCCCTTTTTATATAATAAGATAAGAAAGTAGGCAAGAAAGATTATTTACATTTAATTGATTTTCTCCTTCTGAGTGTGGTACATATTTGTTACTAGCTAATGTATATATGTTATCATTGTTGCTAGATCTAGATTAATGTACTCTGCTCTGATCTTCTTTTAATTTCCTCTGTATTTTTTTTTTCATTAAAGAAAAAAAAAAAGAAAAAAAAAAGATGTCTGAAGATAAATTGAAACCTCATTCACATGCAACGGTTTCCTGTTATATTAACGCCCAACCCAGACTTATATCTTACCGCTGACCGGCTGACCCCATCCCAATTCACTCTACTGTTACGAACAACCTATATATAGCCCACCCTAACATGCTTATATGCAACCTCACCTCAATTCAATTCATTCTTCATTTACTACACACGAAATACACAAAAAGATGATCATGGCAATTAAGTCGTCCAGCAGGCCAAATGGGAACAAAAAGAATGGTATGAAATTCAAGAGAGTGGTGGAAAAGCTTCAGAAGAGTTTTCTACTAAGCAAGAGGTCACTGGTGAATCATTTGGATGATTTTGATGTCCCCAACGACGTTAAAGAAGGGCATTTCGCGGTGAGGGCGGTGGACGATGATAATAAGGTTAAGAGATTCATCGTTCCGCTGAGTTGTTTGAGGAATCCTTGTTTTTTAAGGCTGTTGGAAAAAGCTGCAGAGGAGTATGGGTTTGAACATGAAGGTGCAATCATGCTTCCTTGCAGGCCAAGTGAGCTGGAGAAGATTCTTGGCAAGCAATGTAATGGAAGAGTATATTGGAGTTCTACAAGTCAAGAGATTTAAGTTTAAATTAATGATAAAATTACGTGTAAAGATTGTTCATTATTATCATTTTTTTTAATGGTTAATACAATAATTCAATTTTAAAATGTTTGATTGAGTTTCTTGATCAATATTATTTAAATTTTGAAACTCTAAAATTTAATTATTAACTACCCTCCATGTAACTGTATGTTTGATAGTCTATATATATTCACTTAAATCCAGCCCCATATTAAATTGGTGGAGTTCATCTCAAGATTGTTTATGGTGGGGTTTGAATTCCAATCATGTCGCTAGAAGAAAGAAGAAAGTTTAAATTTCTGTTACTCAATCACTAAATCATTGTTCTGTGAAAAATTTCATAATTTTAATGTATTCGGATTCTGATCTTACTGCCAGATAGTATGATGCCTTCTTTATTGTGTATATTAACTGTTATTGGGTGGTGCATGCAGTTTCAGTCTTACTGTGTGATTTCAATGACCCACGTCTAGCTCCCATTTTTTGGGATTCTAATTATATTTGCTAGGCAGAGCTTGGTAGGTCAAGTCCAAAAAATGGACTGGTGGATGGCAGGATGCTAGATTTGGTACACTGCTTTGATACTAATTGTCGAAATCACTTACCATTATGTCAAATTAAAAAAGAAGTTATAACTACTTGTGAAAACACAATTTTATTTTCTCATATTTGCATAGCACTCAATGCATGTTCCAATGGCATGCAAAACTTTGGACTTGACTCTCCAAGTTGCTGCCCAAAAGTTGGTAGCCGCTTTATTAAAAGCATACTTTTTATCTTCATTTTTTTTTTGTTTGGAAAAAAAGATAATAGAGATGTTGCATAGTAGTTACGAGTTCCGTAACGTCACTCTCTTTCTTTCAAGTCATTGGTAAAAGCATCGAGACATCGCAAATTATATGGTGGACCATGGTCCACAATGCATTGTGGACCATGATCATGCCTGATACTGCAGTTGTTTTGAAAAGATACTGCAGTTGTTTTGAAAAGATACTGCAGTTGTGTTGAAAGGAAACTGCAGTTGCGTGGAACAGAGGACATTTATCCGTTCAACACAACTGCAGTATCATTTCAACACAACTGCAGTATCCGTTCAACACAACTGCAATATCAGTTCAACACAATTGCAGTTCCAGACGGATGACACGGCCTCTGTTCCGCACAACTGCAGTTTCCTTTCAACACAACTGCAGTATCTGTTCAACACAACTGTAGTATCAGTTCTACAGAACTGCAGTATCAGTCATGATCCATGGTCCATAATGCATTGTGGACCATGGTCCATGGTATAACGACTGTCGAGACATCGCATGATACAGTTTCATTTGCAAAATTTGACTGCAAGCTGCATGCGACTGTGGGTGGCAATGTTCACTCTAAAAAGAATAATACAACATATACTCTCATATTCTACTCCATTTTATACTCCCTACTTACATGTCACCATTTGATTCATTCAAAAAATGTGGGCTACAATTTTTATTACTATCTTTTCATCTTTTTCCAATAAAATCAAGACACGTGACAGGAATTTTATTCCCTTAGAGTACATATATATATCATTTTCCCTCTAAAAATAAACTTCTCTTCTTTTTTGCCTGGATGCTCGAACTCGATCAATCTCCTTACCTTTTTAGGCCTCAATTGATTATCAAAATGCATGTTTAATTTGTGTTAATTAAACTTCAAAATACATCCCACTTCTAATTTACATGATTGTATCAATGTCCCCAAAATGGGAAAATGACATCTTTAGTCCTTGAGTTATAGGGGTAGTGCCGACTCAGTCCCTGAGTTATGGCCGTATCCGAGTTTAGTCCATCAATTATTCACGAAGTGGCGAGTTTAGTCACTGGCCATTAATTATGACGAAAAAATTAAAAAATATTTAAAATTTGAGGGGTAAAATAGGTAATTCACATTTTATTCTTCTTCTTATATCAAAACCACTTTTACAACATTATTTTTCACTTCTTAGACTAATTATTTTTCAAGATTCTTCAATTTTAAAAACATTTTAATAACTTTCAAATGACTTGTGAGGAACCTGACTCTCGTATAACACACTTAAGACTTTGCACAAACAAAAAAACACTTGATCATTGTATTTAGGTGTATGAAACACACTATCCTGACAAGTTTTGATTTTTTTACTAAGCAACAAATGTAATCAAATTAAAACTTTTGAGATACAAAATAATGTCAAATTTCTCGGGTTGCTTTTATGAGATTACATTTATTGCTTAGTAAAAAAATCAAAACTTGTTAGGATAGTGTGTTTCATACACCTAAATACAATGATCAAGTGTTTTTTTGTTTGTGTAAAGTCTTAAGTGTGTTATACGAGAGTCATGTTCCTCACAAATTATTTGAAAGTTATTGATTTTTTTTTGAGTACTACTGACTCTGTTACAATGTAGTATACTAGTATCTGTTCATAGCTACTTTCTCAACCTATATATTGAAATGCGTTTAAAATTGAAGAATCTTGAAAATAATTAGGCTAAGAAGTAAAAAATAATGTTGTAAAAGTGATTTTGATATAAGAAGAAGAATAAAATGTGAATTTCCTCTTTTACCCCTCAATTTTTAAATATTTTTTAATTTTTTCGTCAAAATTAATGGCTAGGGACTAAACTCGCCACTTCGCGAGTAACTGAGGGACTAAACTCGGATACAGCCATAACTCAGAGACTAAGTCGGCACTACTCCTATAACTCAGGACTAAAAACTCCATTTTCCCCCCAAATAAACTACCTAAACGTCACAAATGAATCAAATAAACACACTTAACTCCAAATTAACACAAAACCATACAAAATGGATGTCAAATATACAAACATATAGATATAATAAAACTAGACGCTTACCAGTCACATATTCTATTTTGTACATAGAGAATTGAAGCATGCTCCTTTAAATCTCCTGAACTTTCTCTTAGCAGATGTCCAAGTACGTAGATCGAGGATTAGTTTGTTAGCTATTCTTATTTTTCTTGCTTTTCTGTAATAAAACTTTTCTCCTTTTCTCCTTGTGTCTGTAACACTTGATCAGCTCCTACATGATTTTCACAATCTAAGCCACCTCGACCAATCCAACAGTGGACCTCGCATCGGTGTACATAAATTATTGTATTCCGATCCTATACTGGCAGAACCGCAAACGGACAATAATCAACGAAACCAATTATGGTACCTTAACGCTCTTCCTATAATATAATTAATGCTGTACGAAAACGTGTTTCTCAACTTATTCAAACGTGCGTGTGAACACTCTACGTTGACTTGTAGTCTTCAGCGGTTTGTCTTTTGAAAGCCACAATTATGGAGCTCTAGTTGGCGCAAAACTGCCTGTCTTTTCTCCACTTCATCACCTCCTAAACTACGACCAAACTTATCTCATCAAATCGCAGTCTAATCCTATAGACCTTCACCTTGTGTGAACGTGACAGGTTGGACTAAGAGCATCCTCATTAGTTGAGAATTTTATGAAATTTTTATCATATGATGGATAAGGGGGAGGAGAGCAAGAAAAAAAAATCTAACACTCAAAAAGTTAAAAAATAAAAAATTAAAATAGTAACACTAAAGTATCATTTTAATTATATTATATTACAATTTCATTTGATAATATTTATTATTGAATGAAGTATGTTTTCTAGTTTCATTTCTGCACATATTAATTTTATTATATCAACACTAAAGTGTCATTTTAATTATATTACAATTGTATTTGACGAACACGGTTCATGTTCCACTATATAACAACTTTCATTTGTTGACACTCAACTAAAGTTGGTTGAAATTAAACTTAAATATGTTTTAAAGTGAGCAGATGTGACAGTTAACATTCTTAGTTAGATAAGTAAGGACAAATGAATATAAATAATTTGTGCATGCATTATTGCACCATGTTAGTTTGCTACCCACTGATGAGACTATACACTGCTCCTCATTCCTCACTACACACCTTAAACGTATGCTTGATATATCATAGTCATACACAAAAAGGGAAGTATCGTTTAGTCTCTATTTAAACATTATATATGCTCAATCCCAATAGAGAATGTCTCTTTGGATCAATCATTTGATCATCTTATCTTAACTTTGGATCTTTATGGATTTTAAAATGTTTTTCATATGTTTTGTAAAAAAAAAAAAAAAATTAAATTATCAATTTGTTTAATATATACAATGCCATAATTTATGAAAATTATCGCGGTAAAAAGAAGTAGGCAGACATGTAGAATATATAGTAAGATATTGGGTAACCCAAATCATGCCGGTTAAGTAATTGGTTGTCGGTAATTACAAGGTTCCAAGTTTGATTGCTATTAAGATCAACTTATTGGCATTTTTAGTTTGAGCCGGTCAGTTATGAACAACCTAGACTGGTTGGAATTGTATTTTTTTCTTCAAAAATCATCAATTTATTAATCCAAACTAATATGTACAAAGTCAAGGAGAATACGCCTCAAATTCAAGAAAAGTCAACCCCAAGTCCCAAACCAACAAGTGTGAGTAAGAAAGACACAATTTTGCCTGCACTTAAACAAAATAAGCATAAACTCACAAGTTTAAAATAAACTAAATCTAGTCTAACAAAAAATGACCTTGCTCAAGTCACACCATAGCCAGCAACATAAGCACCGTGCGTCCGTGCCAGACGAGATAAATCAAGAACGCTTCAATCTTGACAAAAATTCGACAACATAATGACTGCTCTCGAAGTGTGTCAAAATGACACAAGCGACCTGTAAAGCGACACGCCTAGCTAGAGCAAACACAATAACACACAAATAAAGTAACTTGGAATTGTATTTTGAATTAGTAATAAGAAAACACTAATAATCACACAACATGGTGTGAAGTGTGAACAGATAATCTTACCCGTATCAAGTTTTTTTTTTTTTTGAAAGCAATCAAATTGTTATTATCAAATATATTAAATAAGCACGAAAATAGGATTTTAAATTGAACTAATAATTTTATTTGAATTGTAAGTCTTGTTCAATTGTAGTACATACCAGATAGATTGTTGATGATGACTCCGTGCAGCATTATTGTCTCTTACAAGAG
>CM008341.1:26606992-26622760 GCA_002525835.2 Ipomoea batatas | reverse complement strand
TTTTTCTGTTGACAGTCATTGAGACGGTGGGTTTCAAAGTTTATGTTCAAGATTCCTTCATCTCCCGGGCCATGGAGAAAAGTCGGTCGGGGACGAATTGTCTCCGGTCGACAGTTCTTGTTTTTTATTTTTTAATTTAATTAATTAATTATTTAAAATTATTTAATTTTTTTTTAAATCGGTAACCGCCATGTTACCACACTTTAAAGTAAGCAGGTCATTTTGGGTTATATTGCATGAGTTTGTGTTGTTCAAGGACCCATTACATTTTTTTGAGTTCGATGACCTAATTGTTGTTTGGTGTGCAGTTGAATGGCGTATTTGACCCTTATTCCTATATCTTGATGTCAATACCGTACCCCTTTTGAAATGTGTCCAACAACTCTTTTTTCACCAAAGGCAAACTTGTATTCAAGATGTAATGTTAGTAATTTAACTAATTTTTATAAATTTTTTGAATGGGTAATTTTTCTATGGATTTTTTGCATTCGTATTTTTTTTTTAGCTTGCACTGGCCGAGAATAATTGTAGTTTTTGTGTCAATTTCACAATTTTCAAGATTATTCACGTGGATTTGTGAGGTGGTATGATCCCCCAATGTGCCATAGGTCAAAGAGGATAGTACCCAGGTTATTGAAGAGCGTTAACAAAAATGAAGAAAAATTGCAATGTTAAAGGCCAAGTTGAGAATGGAAGAAATGAAGGATAAGTATAGGAGTAGAAAATGTGCATCCATGATGCTTGTTGTAGCTTTTATATATTGTACTGCTAATTACTTTTTTAGTTGTAGGTAGCAATGAGAGCTTAGGTGAGAGATTAAGTAAAGGCAAGAATGTGCGTATGCTCCCATAAGGTGAAAGCACTCTGTTTGTTTTGTTGGAAATGGCTATGTTGAATGCAAGTGATAGTGTTATGTTGTGAACAATTATGTTGAATGTGCCAATGCAAGTGATAGTTGTATGTTAGGAAATGGTTATGTTGAATGTGCATATGCAAGTGGTTGTGGTATGTTGGAAATGGTTTGCCAGTAACATAGCTTGACAAACCATTACCAAATTTACAAGTTCATTACCAAACAAAAGCAAAACTGCAACTAAAGAAAACCAAAACTGGAATAACATAAAATTAGATTTCACATAATCTAGTTGAAAATTTCATGAATAGAAAGATTTTACAAAGTTTAATATAATTACTTGAATTGTGATTTGAATTTAATTGGGTTGCCTTCATTATCATGTCATTTTAAAAATGAAATAAAATATTTGTAGCCAAGGACGTTGTAGTCCAGTGTCATCAAACCTTCTCTTTATACGAGAGGTGGTGGGTTCAAGCCTCAATGGAGGCAAACTAACTCTTGTGCTTTAATATAATATATACTGAAAGTACATTATTTTAGAGTACATTACTTCAGTACAAAAATAATGGATCTTATATTCATGGTCCACACAATAATTTGCCTCAATTCACTAATATAAGGAGTTCTATAAAAGGGAACACAATTTGACATCTTGTTAAAAGTTTATGTTCACCCATGATTGAAAATTTGTTATTCTATGTCAGAAATTTTCTGACAACATCAGTGTTTTCTCCCAATAGATTTTTGCTAATGTTACCAATATATTTTTGTTCTTTTCTTCTCTTTCTGATTTAATTTTATTTCTTTATTTTCCTTTTCCTATATATACAAGAAGTAGAAAGAATTGCAACATTTTTTCTTCCAAAATTTGCACACATTCAGTTTCAAATTTCCATCCAATTAGGTGGATAGTTATACATTAAAAGTTTGTTGGCAATTTTTTTTTTAAAACAATTATTTTATTTACAATATTGATCCAATCAACTATTGAATGAAAATTTCAATTCGATATAAATACTTTTACAATTTTAGGCATACTACAACAACGGTAAATATAGTAGATAAAATTTTCCACTATCCATCCACCTCAAAATTAAAGTGACAGAATCAATGGTTGGTATTTCATTGTTCCCGTAACTTTATAGCTCTTTTTTACTGTAAATTAATTTAAGAACCTCATAAATCCTAGCCACTTTTATCCAAATTAGAACATCAAAAAGAGGGCAAGCAGCTTCTAAAGGAACAATCACAGATATCATGTCCTTAAATGAAAACAATAGATATGAATTCTAAGCTTGCTTCTAAAACTTCTTGTTCTATAGTCTGTCCTTCTAACTCCTGATCTGCCACCCAGATATGCATGGTTTCTCATAAGCATCTTATTGGTTTCAATATAACCAAAATTGAGTTACTTTTTCCTTCATTAATCATTGCCCTAAAAATTCTTATTCCTTGTTAGAACACTGTTGCAAATATAGTAGACTATAATTGTTTAAGTAATTAACTGTATAGTCCAATATAGTTATCTAAGTGTAATGTAGTTTATAAGTACAATTTTAAAATATAATAATAGTATCTTTAAATATATATATATATATAATTATTTATTTATTGATGGGATGAGCCCTAGAAACCAAGAGAGTAGCGATGCCAGACGAAAGGATAAGAAAGACAAGAGGAGGCACAGGGCCAAAAGGAGATGACAAAGTGGATCGGTCAGAAAAGGCGGAAAACGGGGGAGGCCAGCGCGGAGTAATGTATGTGATCAAATTAAAACTCACGAATATTGTGTTTTGGGATAAAAACAATACACAATGCAATACACGATGATATACAATACCATACATTACGTTAGTTTGATAGAAACAGCGGCAAAGCCATCAGGAATGGATGCCATGATAAAACCTAGACTACTGATACCAAATGAATGTTTGTATTATGTGTTAAAAATAGTACACAGTACAATACATGGTGATATACAATACAAACATTATGTAGGATTGTGAAACTCAATAGAACTAGGACAGTAAAATCCTAACAAGAATAAAGGTTTTAAGGTGTTGAAGTTAGAAAAAGATTTTCTGTATGTATATGGAAAGGGCAACACAATCTAATTTTTCATAGCAAGAATGGTCAGATGGTTGCTATGCTATGCTAATTTGTTTGTTTATATTTGAACATCACAAGGAAACATACTATTAGTAAACAATCTGCGCCCGGTTGAAGAAATGCAAGATGAAATAGAAAAAAAAAAGAGTATGAGTGAAATAACCAATGATAAAATGTTAAATCATGTGCCGTTCATACCATTGAAACACAACAATAACAACAACAACAAAAAAGAGAGATATTTCTTCCCACGTTTACATGGTCGTAGAAATTTCCAACCACTCTTGAAAAGTGGTTGGAAATTATTTTTTTTTCCACCAAAGTGTTCAAAAATTCTGTCCACTTTTCGACCATTCTATCCCTCCATCAAAAAATTGGAGTAAAGTCACTTTTTCTGATCAATTTTATAGGTGGTCAGAAATGAGGCTGGAAAAACACAAATTTCTAGTAGTGTATCGAGCTAGCTAGCCTGTTCAGGCCATCAGAAATATCGGTTTTTAGACTTATTATCAGGCTGATTTTTTATTGGACCAAAATTTTATGGGCAAAACCCTAAATTTTTTGGGTTAATCGGCCATTCGATTAGATTCAGGCTAAGATTGGCATCCCTAAATAATGCAAAAAGAATTGAGACTACAACAATGAAATACATGTGGTTGTATAAAGTAAAAGATACCAATATTACCACGCCACATTGATTAGGACAAATGACTGTTAAAAAATAATTAAAATCTTTCCACGTGAAAAACTACAAAGGACAATGTAACGTAAATGAAACCTAAAATTACTTAGAGGGTATAATTAACATATGTAGAATGCATATCTAACAATCTCTATATAGGTCTTTGATGATTGTTTACCAAACATGCACTTACCATAAAGTTAAATTGTTACTATTTTAAATTTTTCTTGGGATCCCAACTGTACTTTTCATTTATCAAAAAATTATTTAAGAAAAAAAATAAAGAAGATATTAACAATAATAACAATAACAATTTAAACTCGTTTGCTGTTGACTAGCTATATATTATAAATCAGGAAATATAAAGATCTTTATTATATAATCAATTAGGAAGTAAATTCACGAGGGAATCACACTTTAGATATTACTTTTACACACATAATCATTGAAATAAAATATTTTCGTTATTTTATGCAGTTCATTTGCACTTTTTCAAGTTCTACACTTTTTTTATTTCTCTTAAAAAAAAAGAATAGATTGTCACGGGATATTTGATGCCGAATAGTGAAGATATTCAAAAAGCAGCACAATTAACTCCGTCTTCAACTTTCCAAGTATGCGTTTTTCAATTTTACGTTAATGGTTTTCTTTTTCTCTCTTTGAATTGTGATGTTTTATGCTTTTTTAGTACTCTTTAAATAATTTTGTTTAGGGCTTTTATGTTAATCGTTCATTTCTCTTTCACGTTAATTTCATCCTCACCATTTTTTGCAAGATTTTCAATGTCTTATTTCACCAATGGTGCCGACATTTATTCAACTTTTGAATCGGGAGCATCAAGGTATATATGTTTTTTTTTTCTTTTCTAGTTCTTTACATAAATACTTTTATTGTTAATTGATCTCTTGATGATGAGTTTTCATTTCAATTACATAAAAAAAAAGTCTTTCTTGACAATATTTATGATAGATATATATATATNTAACATTCGAATACACAAAATACGTCACAATCTATGTTTAAGTACCCTAACATGAATATACAGAATCGTAGTCTACTATACACAGAATGCTTCAAAGAATACACAAAAAATGAAAACACCAAATACACAAACACATCATATCACCCCTGTGTTTAAGTACCACTAACATGAATACACGTAATCCTTGTCTAGAATACACAGAATGACTTCAGGAAATACACAGAATATTGACACAACTACACAAAAATCCACCTCCTAACATTCGAATACACAAAACACGTCACAACCTATGTTTAAGTACCCCTAACATGAATACACAGAATCATAGTCTATAATACACAGAATACCTTCAAAGAATACACATGATATTAACACAAATACACAGACCTCATCCTCTTAACCTTCGGATCATCTAGTTGTTTAAAAAACAATCCTATAACTATTCTCATATAGTTCAATCAACGAATATCACATACGAATTCATTTATTTGCATTAACAACAAACAAATCAAAACCGCCAATCTGAAAAACGCATTTTTTTTCCAAAAAAAAGAGAAGCAAACTGTTAATTAAAATGACTAAAACGACATCTTTTTGGTACGGGGTGCACAATGCATTGTGCACCTTGGTCCACGATATAAATTGTCGTATTATACCTTATATATATGATATCAAAATTAATAATATAAAAAAATTCAATGGCCCATGTTTAATTTTAAGTATACTAATATATGTGTAATTATTAGCTTAATACTATAATAATTATATTAATATTTGTGCTATTAATTCCTTAATTATCATAATATTTATTAGGATATTATTGTTTATTTGTACAGTTGAATCAACCGTACCCTTATTGCCACGCACGGTAGGCGTTTATTTTATTGAGTAAAACAAAAGTTTGGTCATTACATATGTGCATATTTTTTTTATTATGTTGCTAAACAATAAANTTCGGATCATCTAGTTGTTTAAAAAACAATCCTATAACTATTCTCATATAGTTCAATCAACGAATATCACATACGAATTCATTTATTTGCATTAACAACAAACAAATCAAACCCGCCAATCTGAAAGACGCATTTTTTTTCCAAAAAAAAGAAGAAGCAAACTGTTAATTAAAATGACCAAAACGACATCTTTTTGGTACGGGGTGCACAATGCATTGTGCACCTTGGTCCACGATATAAATTGTCGTATTATACCTTATATATATGATATCAAAATTAATAATATAAAAATATTCAATGGCCCATGTTTAATTTTAAACATACTAATATATGTGTAATTATTAGCTTAATACTATAATAATTATATTAATATTTGTGCTATTAATTCCTTAATTATCATAATATTTATTAGGATATTATTGTTTATTCGTACAATTGAATCAACCGTACCCTTATTGCCACGCATTGTAGGCGTTTATTTTATTGAGTAAAACAAAAGTTTGGTCATTATATATGTGCATATTTTTTTATTATGTTGCTAAAACAATAAGATATAGTAGAAGATGTGGAATTGGTAAGGTTATATAATTCCTGAAATGCATGAATTATATAGGGGTATTGAAATTGATTACATAAAAAGTATATTAGTAAAGGAGTTAATTGTATTTTTTATCCTAGATTTATAAGTGTCATTTCACTTTTAGTCATTTTTTTCAAAAAAATCTCATTTTGGTCATAGTATTATTGTGGCGTGACCATTTTTTGTCATTTATCAACAAAATTGTTAAAATTCTCATAAATACAAGGGCAATTCAGTCTTCAAATAGGGATTTTTTTTTCAAAAAATAAAAATAAAAATATAGAGACCCCTTATGCAATTCAGCATTTTGCTTCTCGTTTCAGCTGGGGCCATTAAAAGTAATGTTTCATCAGAGCCATGAAACGAAAACATAATTCTTAATGGCATCAAAAACATGAATTTTTATGCAATACTAAGTATGTTGTACACATTAACATACCCAATCATGGCAAGCAGCAAGAAAATGATCTTCTCCATTAGTCCTGTTCCAGAAACGGTACTCCCCAATAAGCGAGGCCACGCAGGTCTTCATGTAATCTATAAGGTTTTGGCGACTATATATGAGAATGCGGCACTTAAAGTGTCAACTCCAGCAGCCTTGAACTGAAAGCTTAAGTAAAACAAGTGTGCTTCACTTGGAACTTCTGTAACAAAATGCTTGTTGGCTTCTAATTTAATAGCTTCAAGAACCATGAATGGAAGATTGGTTTTCCCCCATCCTATAAACACTTTAAGCTTTTGCTCCATAAGCTCATAGCTCCTTCAAAATTGTGTTCATTTAGAAACACAACAAGCATACATATCTTATAAATGTTAAAAATTCATTTCAGACATGATTTCTTCATCTCTTATATCCTATGCCTCTATTAAGCCTAAAGAATTGGTTTACAAAACAAGAAAACTAATGAATTTAAGGACTAAAAAGACATAATTAAGAAATGAAAGCATCAAGACAAGTATGCTAATTTGGTACAGAATTAGTATTACATCAGAAACTTATAACAGATCAATTGAAGAAAAGAATGACCAGATGGATGTTTTGAACATCGAGACGTTGTGGTATAAAGGTCCATAGAGATCTCCATCGAACAGGAACATTCATAATCCCTGCCTTTGCATGAAATTATTATTATGCAATCTATATCTGTATCTATATATATATATATATATATAGGGTAGGGTTCCAGGTTTAGGTAAGATCGTGAGATCAGATCTGTGCATCCATGTAATATTTTTCAATCCACCGTTTTAGTCCATGAAAAGTTCAAAATACCCCTGTTTTGGACGGTTCTTTGACGAAAATTTTAACGATGGACTAAAAGTGGCAAGGACTAAATAAGACCGGCCGCAATGTGGCAAAAATTAATGAAGTGGACTAAAATTGGCAATGCCCCAATAACAGTAGGACAATAAATGGAAATGACTCTATATATATATATATAATTACCCTGCGTTATTGAGCAGAAAAGAACAAAAAATTGAATGGTTTGACGATTTTGTGTATTAAGAAAGATATGCTAGACAATGTTAATCTTGATGCAATTATCGATGATTTTGCATCGACTAAAGCACGTAGAAATTTTTTGTCACGATTACTTTGTATTTAAAAAATGTTAAAAATTTTCTAATCATATTTCATGTTATTTGATATTATTATTTTTCAGTATTATTAAATTTAAATTTTAGTTTTTTCATATAGAGCCCATATTTTTAATTTCGCCCAGGGCCTCCAAAATGTTTGGACCGGCCGGCCCTGGCTCTCTACATCAACCATTGTATCAGCAACCCAATACTCACCAACCTGCAGATTAAAAAGTAAAAATGAGTAAACAGACATGCAACAGTAGACACTTTTCTTGTTTTCTAATATGCTATAGATTTTTTTTTTTTCAATAATTTATATATATATATATATATATATATATATATGTATGTATGTATGTATACACACACACTCTATCTCACGTATAATAATATTTATATAAATGAAAATACACTAAAGACATCATTTTAAAAAATTGTACAATTATATAATTTTACCATAAATAGTTTTACCACATAAAAATATTTGAAAAATATTTATAGTATAAAATAGTTTATCACTACACTAAGATATCAGCAAATGAGGATTAAAACATGAAATTTGTAATGATTTGATGGTAAAGATTGTAGAATCAAAGGAAAGGGTTAAGGTTCAAATCTCTTCATGAACAAAAGATAAAATATTTTTTTTAATGCTCAAAAGATTAATACTATTCCCAATTAAATAATTATTTTCCTTATAATAAAATCAGGGTATCACAATCTATCCCCTTAAAACATGCTTCGTCCCCGAAGCATAACCACCTAGAATTCAAACAATTTTTTTATCACTTCCGATCCATATCATGTCCTCAATCACCAATTCCAAATAAATAAGTAATCCTTTATTTTTTTTTTACAACATCAAGCCTAAATATTTTCACAAATATTTCCTTCAAATAAACAATCTCAAAATAATAATAATATCATCAACTCTAATTTTCTTCCTCAAAATTAATAACAAACCAAATCCTTAATTAAAATCATTAAGTCAATATTGTTCCTCAAAACATAGAACCCCAAAATAAATAAGTATGCTGTAATAAATACTAGTATTTGTCCCATGCGATGCACGTGCAATACGTGAATGCACGGATTAAATATTTGAAATATTTAAATTTTATATTGTATTATTAAAAATTGTTAATATTATTAAATTTAATATATATATATANATCATTAAGCCAATATTGTTCCTCAAAACATAGAACCCCAAAATAAATAGTTATGCTCTAATAAATACTAGTATTTGTCCCGTGCGATGTACGTGCAATACGTGAATACACGGATTAAATATTTGAAATATTTAAATTTTATATTGTATTATTAAAAATTATTAATATTATTAAATTTAATATATATATAACAAAAAGAAATATGAGATTTATTTCAAAATAAGAAATTGAATAGAGATGGTATATAATATAATATATTTAAATATTTATTTAAAATTAGTTTAGTAGACCTGGCCTAACTAATATGTCTAAGGTCCAAATACAAACTCGGTCCATAACCCAAGTATTAAAAGGGAAGAAACAGGTTGGAGACCACATGTTCTTACACTAATTCCTCATGCACCCTCTCTATCCATACCCCTCTCTCTTTAATTTTTATTTTTATAAATCTCTATGCTTTCTACTTGGTGTCCTAGCAACTTCACTCTAGATCTCTCTCAGCTCACTGCTCTCTACTTGGTGTTCCAGCAACTTCAAAGTATATATATACATTGATGTTATGTTTCAAAATAGATAGTTTAATTAAAAATGTAAATATAATTATATAATGTAATATTTTATTTTATTTAAATTTTAATTACATAATCATTATGTTTCGTTTTAAAGTTCATTTTTACATTATTAGAATGATAAGCAATATTATTGTTAAAGACCTTGTGGTTTAGTGTCACTCGATTTACTGATACTCTTTGTGTTTTAGTAGGTATGAACTATGAACATATATTACATTGTAACAGATTCAGAAATACTCAAAAAAAAAAAAACATTATTATAATTACTTGAATTTTAATTTTAATATGGAATAATAAATATTATTATATACTTAACATATTAAAAATGAAACCACTAAATAGAACAAACTATATATTAATATTAAGAACAAACAAATAATATTACGTGATAAATATTACAAATAAATGATGAAAAATACAATGCTAATAATTAGATAAAATGATACTTTTAAATTTAATATAGCCCTAGCTAATTCCCAACCCTAACCCCTTGCGCAGCTCTGCCCTTCACTTCATTATACATTCTCCTCCATCTTCACCGATCTCCTTCTCTTTAATCTTCATACGCAGCTCATATCTGGGCATATCCCTCTTAATCGCCGCCAAACAAGTCTAAATAATTATTTACAAATTCAAATTTTCTACTTGAAAATACTCTAATGGCGAGTCTCAATAGGGCATTAGTACTCATAAAAAACATAGTACTAATATATAAGATTTTTATATATAGAAACTACGTACATTAACAAATTAATAAAGAAAAGAAGTGTTTGTTTTTTTTGCTGAAAATAATTGCCTATTGCTTTTAAAGTTTAAAAAATAATAAAGTTTAGGCGTATGTTTCATAACTAAAACAGACGCCTATTAATAGGCATCTGTGAGAAACAGATGCCTAAACTCTGTCAGTTTGGGTTATTAGCATCATGTTAAAAGGCGTCCATTTTTTCTTCCTCAAACATACACCAATTAGCTTTTCTGTAATATTGTTATTGTGATATTGGAAAACTTCAACATTGCAATAAATAGCCATAATAATCACATAATATTATAACAATTGGGAGACCTAAAACAAAAATGCATCTACTAAAACCACAAGTCCCACTACATGAAAAATCGCGATTCGCGACGGAATCACGACTGAATTAAATTCCGTTGCAAATTCACGATAGAATCGCGACAGATAATAATTCCGTCGTGAATTTTTGACACAAATATAAAATAAAACCCGCAAAAAACATGGCGGAAAAAACTCGCGACCGAATTTGCAACTGATTTTAGTTCCGTTGCGAAATT
Source organism: Ipomoea batatas (assembly GCA_002525835.2). NCBI lineage: Eukaryota > Viridiplantae > Streptophyta > Magnoliopsida > Solanales > Convolvulaceae > Ipomoea > Ipomoea batatas. The sequence goes on along the minus strand of CM008341.1, from coordinate 26,611,977 downwards.
GCGACGGATTTAGTTTCCATCGCGAAATGGTGATGAAAATTGCGATGGAATTTATTCCGTTGATAAATATAACAATTTATTTGAAAATGAATAAATTTTGCGACGAATTAACGACGATATTTTTTCTGTCGCAATGTTCACAACCAAAACTAGTCGTTTTTTCCCCTTTATAAAACAAAGCATATTAATATGTTATATGAAAATTAATATGGAGTAATTTTAACCTAGCTTCAGCTTCAGTCGACATAGCCCACCTTCTCCATACTCAACTCTCACCATTGCGAAACAGCACTACCTTTGCCCCATCGGTCACCATCGCCAACGCTACCATCTCCAAACACCACCGCCTTCAGAGTGCGGGAAAAGTGGAGAATGGAGATAAGTTTAAAAATTAGAGTGCGGACCTCGCTCCTTCTCTCGCCTGCGAAGAAGGCCTCACTTCATCTCCCGATTCCATGTTTATTGTAAGTATATTTTCTTTTCATTCATGGATTTAGTTTTTTCCTCATGAATATCTTTGTTTTGACAAACAATTTTGAGAAATTGTGCGATTGTATTGGTAGTATTAACTATTAAAATTCCCCCTCCCTTTTATTCCTTTCTCTTGAAAATAGTGTAATTTTTGCCATTCTAATAGTGCCAATATGTAATAATTCATAAGTTCATATTCAGAAATTAAATAAATGGCTCTGTTTATAGTAAAGTAAATTTGAATTCAAGTTAAATATTTCTACTAGGATGCAGTTATGGTCCATCACTACTTTTCTACAATGTAGCATGCTGTAAACACACTAATTATATGCTTACTCTTTATAGTTATTATTATTATGTTTTTTTTTTTGAGAAACTCATTATAGTTTTAAAACATGGGATACGAAATTTCTACGAATGCCAAATTGAAACTTTTATTATCCTTATAATAAATGAGAATTAATTGCAATAAATATTTTAAAATAACCATTTGAGAACTTAATCAAATTCTCCCATCAATGAGACGCCAATAAATACAATTGTTAAAATACCATGATACCATCATAACAGCAATATTCCAATTGTATTGATTAAAAATTTTAAAATAATGGTAATAAATAATCAAGTCGCACACAATACTGCGCTGAACTTTTTCATAGATATAAGGAGTTTAAGCTTGGGATAGACCTATCTCAGCTCTTTTATGAAGTTATTTATTTATTTTGTTTTAGCACAAATCTGGAATAGATCTTCTTGTATGGGAAATGGCTAAACCAAATAAAATTAGATTTGAAAAGTTAGGTGAGCCAAATTTCAAATATCTTGAATTTTTCCTGTTGACGCTCATTGAGACGTTAGGTTTCAAAGTTTATGTTCAAGATTCCTTCATCTCCTTGGCCATGGAGAAAAGCCGGTCTGGGACGAATAGTCTCCGGTCGACAGTTTTTTTTTTTTTTTAAATTTAATTAAAATTATTTTAAAAATTTATTTTTTAAATTGGTAACCACCATGTTACCGTACTTTAATGTAAGCATGTCACTTTGGGTTATATTGCATGAGTTTGTGTTGTTCAAGGACCCAATTGTATTTTTTTGAATTCGATGGCCTAATTGTAGTTTGGTGTACAGTTGAATGGCGTATTTGACCCTTATTCCTATATCTTGATGTCAATACTCCTTTTGAAATGTGTCCAACAACACTTTTTTCACAAAAGGCAAACTTGTATTCCTCATAACGACAATCTCTAGGTGTACAATTGGCAAAAGATTTTTGATCCGTTACCCTTTGAAAACCTATTGTAAAATGACTTAGATAGTTCTTAATCTAAGTTCTATCAAATGATAGAACATCTACAAAAATACATTAACTATGAATAATAATGACCTACTGTTAAATAGTTGTATGTATCATGTCCACTAAGACGATCGGTTAGACAATCTATTGGAACCATACAAGCCAAATTAATTGTACACCTAATTGATCCCTTGATTCAAAACTGATAATCAATATTACAATAATAATACCAAACATTATTTCATAAGAATAATAAATGAGTAATCAATTATCTTAATTGTAATTGAGTCACATTAATATTAATTAGAGTCATTTCCAGTATTGGTCTTACTGTTATTGTGGCATTGCCAATTTTAGTCCAACATAGGGGTGTTATTGTCTTTTCATTATGCGATCGTCGTCTCCTATACCATTTGCGCTGGTTTTCCGTACACATTTTCATCTATAGATGGAGACCTAAATCTTTCTTCCATTAACAGCTAGAATATCTCATCGTTAAAAATTGAGATCCAATGAAAAGATACAAAGGAGAAGCTCTAAATCTGTGAGTTCTTAGACTAGAATGAGGATGTGATACTTGTTTGGGGAATGGATTTCAATTCAACAATGCAAATGTGGACAAGAAATGGGTTTGAAGACATCATGGACAAATGAGAATCCAGGTAGGAGATATTGGGAATGTTAAAGATGTAATGTTAGTAATTTAACTAATTTTTATAAATTTTTTGAATGGGTAATTTTTCTATGGACTTTTTGCATTCGTATTTTTTTTTCAGCTTGCACTGACCGGGAATAATTGTAGTTTTGTGTCAATTTCACAATTTTCAAGATTATTCACGTGGATTTGTGAGGTGGTATGATCCCCCAATGTGCCCTAGGTCAAAGAGGATAGTACCCGGGTTATTGAAGAGGGTTAACAGAAATGAAGAAAAATTGCAATGTTAAAGGCCAAGTTGAGAATGGAAGAAATGAAGGATAAGTATAGGAGTAGAAAATGTGCATCCATGATGCTTGTTGTAGCTTTTATTGTACTGCTAATTACTTTTTTAGTTGTAGGTAGCAATGAGAGCTTAGGTGAGAGATTAGGTAAAGGCAAGAATGTGCGTGCTCCCATAAGGTGAAAGCACTCTGTTTGTTTTGTTGGAAATGGCTATGTTGAATGCAAGTGGTAGTGTTATGTTGTGAACAATTATGTTGAATGTGCCAATAATGCAAGTGGTAGTTTTATGTTAGGAAATGGTTATGTTGAATGTGCATATGCAAGTGGTTGTGGTATGTTGGAAATGGTTTGCCAGTAACATAGCTTGACAAACCATTACCAAATTTACAAGTTCATTACCAAACAAAAGCAAAACTGGAACTAAAGAAAACCAAAACTGGAATAACATAAAATTAGATTCGACTAGTTGAAAATTTCATTAATAGAAAGATTTTACAAAGTTTAGTATAATTACTTGGATTGTAATTTGAATTTAATTGGGTTGCCTTCATTATCATGTCATTTTTAAAATGAAATAAAATATTTGTATACTGAAATTCAATTATTATCTACCTATCAATTCACCAATCATTATTGCATGGACTATGGTCCACACAGCTGTGTGGACCATAAATAAAAAGTACATTCTTAATATATTAAAAGTACATTATTTTTGTACTGAAAGTACATTATTTTAGAGTACATTATTTTTGTACTGAAAGTACATTATTTTATAGTACTATAAAATAATGTACCTTCAGTACAAAAATAATGTACCTATATTCATGGTCCACACAGCTACGTGGACCATGGTCCACACAATAATTTGCCCCAATTCACTAATATAAGGAGTTCTATAAAAGGGAACACAATTTGACATCTTGTTAAAAGTAATTTGACATCTTGTTAAAAGTTTATGTTCACCCATGATTGAAAATTTGTTATTCTATGTCAGAAATTTTCTGACAACATTAGTGTTTTCTCCTAATAGATTTTTGCTAATGTTACCAATATTTTTTTTTTCTTTTCTTCTCTTTCTTATTTAATTTTATTTCTTTATTTTCCTTTTCCTATATATATACAAGAAGTAGAAAGAATTTCAACATATTTTCTTCCAAAATTTGCACACATTCAGTTTCAAATTTCCATCCATTTAGGTGGATAGTTACATTTAAAGTTTGTTGCCAATTTTTTTTTAAAACAATTATTTTATTTAATTACAATATTGATCCAATCAACTATTGAATGAAAATTTCAATTCAATATAAATACTTTTACAATTTTAGGCATACTACAACAACGGTAAATATAGTAGATAAAATTTTCCACTATCCACCTCAAAATTAAAGTGACAGAATCAATGGTTGGCATTTCATTGTTCCCGTAACTTTATAGCTCTTTTTTACTGTAAATTAATTTAAGAACCTCATAAATCCTAGCCACTTTTATCCAAATTAGAACATCAAAAAGAGGGCAAGCAGCTTCTAAAGGAACAATCACAGATATCATGTCCTTAAATGAAAACAATAGATATGAATTCTAAGCTTGCTTCTAAAACTTCTTGTTCTATAGTCTGTCCTTTAACTCCGGATCTGCCACCCAGATATGCATGGTTTCTCATAAGCATCTTAGTGGTTTCAATATAACCAAAATTGAGTTACTTTTTCCTTCATTAATGATTGCCCTAAGACTTCTTATTCCTTGTTAGAACACTGTTGCAAATATAGTAGACTATAATTGTTTAAGTGTATAGTCCAATATAGTTATCTAAGTGTAATGTAGTTTATAAGTACAATTTTAAAATATAATAATAGTATCTTTAAATATTATCTTTAAAGTATTGTCTATTTGAAAAAAAAAAACATACAAAGACACTGATTTTTTAAAAACATTATAATAAAAGTGTTGTGTACCGTTAAAGACAACACAAAAACAGCAATGGATAAAGAAAATCAATGTTGTTATATATATATATATATATATATATATAATTATTTATTTATTGATGGGATGAGCCCTAGAAACCAAGAGAGTAGCGATGCCAGACGAAAGGATAAGAAAGACAAGAGGAGGCGCAGGGCCAAAAGGAGATGACAAAGTGGATCGGTCAGAAAAGGCGGAAAACGGGGGAGGCCAGCGCGGAGTAATGTATGTGATCAAATTAAAACTCATGAATATTGTGTTTTGGGATAAAAACAATACACAATGCAATACACGATGATATACAATACCATACATTACG
>CM008341.1:26581717-26597943 GCA_002525835.2 Ipomoea batatas | reverse complement strand
TAAATAACCAATTATAAAGTTAACCACAAGTTAGAAACATAAATATATATATAAATATAAGTTAAATTTATAAATAAATGTCTTCATTTTATAATTGTCCACAGCGTGTATAATTTTTCTTTTACCTTTGTAAGTTGAAAAAGTGAAACAACCTTACACAGATGTTAGCCTATTTTAGTTGACAACCTTATAGATGTTAGTTTCTAGCGCAGGGTAAAGTTAGTGTGGAGAGTGGGATTTGAACCCACGCCCTTTCGGACCAGAACCTTAATCTGGCGCCTTAGACCAACTCGGCCATCTCCACGTGACAATTATATTTATGCAAGTTTAATATGGATCTAATAGAGATAGCTTATGTTAAACGGAAGTCCACTTCTTGCAACTTGTATTGAATATGCGATGAAGTAGTTTTTTCGTGAGGTGTAAAGTGTAAATAATGATTAAGTACTCGAGTGTCGTTCTCAAGAGGATGGAAAATTGGAGAAAGTAAGCAAGTCATTTACGAATGCTAAAGAAATTAGAAATAAAGAGCAAGGAATTCATGAATAGAGTGAGTTCAAAGCTAAACAAGGTTCAAAGATCAATAATGAAAGAAAGCGGATTGGATCGATACTCCCCCGGTTCTTGCACTCATTTATTTATTGTTGGATTTAATTGAAGAATTAGAAAATGCTTGAATTATTTGTTCATTGCACTTCAAGAAATAAAATAAATGAAAAATTAGAAGACGCCAGTTGAAAAATATTTGTTCCTTGCGCTTTAAGAAATAACAAGTAAGAAATGAGGAATTAGAAGACGCGAGTTGAGAATTATTGAATTCCTCTACAAAAGCAATAACACCCAATTAAGTAATTTTGGGTTAAGGATATATTAACCAATTATAAAGTATACCACAAGTTAGAAACATAAATATATATATATAAATATAAGTTAAATTTATAAATAAAGGTCTTCATTTTATAATTGTCCACAGCGTGTATTCATACTATGAAAATGTTATATAATTTTTTTATAATTTTTATTTTACCTTTCTAAGTTGAAAAAGTGAAATGAAACATGGTCTTTTCAAGATCTCTTATTATAGAAACTAAATTAATGTTAGTTTCTAGGTTAAAGTTGACAACCTTCTAGATGTTAGTTTCTAGGGTAAAGTTAGTGTGGAGAGTGGGATTTGAACCCACGCCCTTCATTAAAGTAGACAACCTTACATAGATGTTAGTTTCTAGGGTAAAGTTACTGTGGAGAGTGGGATTTGAACCCACGCCCTTTCGGACCAAAACCTTAATCTGGCGCCTTAGACCAACTCGTCCATCTCCACGTGACAATTATATTTATGCAAGTTTAATATGGATCAAATAGATATAGCTTATGTTAAACGGAAGTCCACTTCTTACAACTTGTATTGAATATGTGATGAAGTAGTTTTTTCGGTGAGGTGTAACGTGTAAACAATGAATAAGTACTCGAGTGTCGTTCTCAAGAGGATGGAAAATTGGAGAAAGTAAGCAAGTCATTTACGAATGCTAAAGAAATTAGAAATAAAGAGCAAGGAATTCATGAATAGAGTGAGTTCAAAGCTAAACAAGGTTCAAAGATCAATAATGAAGAAAGCGGATTGGATCGATACTCCCCCGGTTCTTGCACTCATTTATTTATTGTTGGATTTAATTGAAATCTAAGACACCTAAGGAGGCGAAAGGCACAACACCGAGGTTCATTGAGATGGAACTCAGAATCCATTGAAATTTTTTCAACAATATACCCTATGAAATTTTTTGTCGTTTTTTTAGTGTTATTTTTAATGAACCACGATTTCTCAACCAACTCTTTTGACTCCTTACTAACCACTTTGAATGTATCTAGTGTTTCTAATGTTGCTCGACTCAAAATCTCGAAAAGAATATCTTGATTGAGATGGAACTCAGAATCCATTGAAACACAAAAGTAGAGTATGATGATAAAAGGAGTGGTGTTGATATATCAGATTAAGAACAGGACAGGAATTTGAGGTTGTGATGTTAGGGCAAGAAGACGGGAGAAAGAATTGCTATTTCAATGATAACAAAAGTTACCGCCATGTAAGAGTTGTTGTCAAAGCTTTGCTTAAATAATCTTACAAACAATTATTACTGTAATCAATTAAAATATTTGGGTTAGAATTCTTAAAGGCATGTATATTAAAGAAATATTTAATTAAAGAAATATTTTAATTAACTCGAAGGAAATAAAATAAAATTTCAAATCTTACTTGAACAGCAGAGCAACGGAGTCTGAGTATATGCATACTCTCCAATATTTATCTTTACCTGCAATATAGGTAGGAATTCATGGTGATACGAACTTTATGGAACTTTATGGTAATGTTTCTTGCGCTTTAAGAAATAAAAGTAAGAAACTGAGAATTGGAAGATGCTAGAATTATTTATTCCTTGCACTTCAAGAAATGGTGAATTTGAATTTAGAAAGTGAAATTGTACTTATAAAAGAAAAAGATCTTTTAAAATTATATTAAAGCATGAAATATCCAATCAAAGAAATAAGACAAAAACTTGTGTGAAATCCTCTCACGTATCTTTATTTATAAAAACGAGTTAGGTTGTTGAAGACAACTAGTAGTTGTGTAAGTATCACAATTCCAGTGATATGTATTACAACATTTATCATTAGTTATGATCAGTTTAAGCTAAAAGTAGTATCACAATTTCACATATAAGTATAACAATATCTATTATAAGTAACGATTTATTTCTAATTCAAATTTATATTAAATTATCTACAATAAGTATTATAATTTCATTCATATATAAGTAATATTTCACATATAAGTGTTACAATATTTATATTAGAATTTCACCAGTATCACAATTTCTATTATAAGTATTACAGTATTTATCATAAGTAACAATCATTTTACACTAAATAGTATCACAATTTCATATATAAATTTTACAATATCTATTATAACTTATAAGTAACAATTTATTTATTTCAAATTGGTATTAAATGTTTTGTAATAAGTATTATGATTTGTATTATAATTAACAAACAATTAACTATCCTAGATTTAACCTGTCTCACGGATTAAGATTCGTAAGATGGTTTCACACAAGTGTGACTCAAGAAATTAAACTGCTGATCGAAAAGCATGAAAGAACAAACACCCTCTGATTATTAGAAGCTTGCTAGTTATAACTCATTTCTTCCATTCTCCAATTGGCTGGGTCCCAATCCGACCGGAATGGAAAAATATTCATAGGGTAAGGAAAACCAGTCTCTAAACACAATCCTATACATCCCCGTCATAAACGCCAAGTTAAAACGAATACTATAACAATTAGAATACTTAAAATGAGCCAAGGACCTTGTAGTCTAGTGGCATCAAACCCTTCCCTTTATATGGGAGGTGGTGGGTTCGAACCTCAGTCAACAGATACTGCATGAGTTAGTAGTACTTAAAATGAAAACGCATCAACCAAAGTCACAAGCCTTTAAAAGGTTTCCAAAAATGATGTTGAAACATAATAAAATTTAAATAAAAAATTAGAACTCTTTATAATCTTAAAACATGGTATCCAAAATTGCTGCAAATGATATGCCGATTGAAACTATTATTATTTTTATAATAAATGAAAATTTATTGCAATAAATATCTTAATATAATCATTTAAAACTTAATCAAATTCTCCCATCAGTGAGAAGTCAATCAATACAATTGTTTGTTTTTTTTTTAATACTACTGACTCTGTTACAATGTAGTATCTGTTATGTACTTTCTCAACTTACTGGAACATAAAGAGTCAATCAATACAATTGTTAGAATACCATCATAACAGCAATATACCACTTGTATTGCTTAAAAATTAAACCATAATGGTAATAAATCATCAATACTTCTTTAATAAATTTGTGTATGGCTTTACTCTTTCACATTCATTATTTGTGTCTCTCACCAATTTCTTCAAGCTAAGGATTCCCAATGTCTTATTTCATCAATGGTGCCGATAAATATTTAACATTTGAATCGAAAGCATCACGGTATATAAATGTTTTTATTTTTTTTCTTTTCTAGTTCTTTACATAAATATTTTTATCATTGATCTCTTGATGATGAGTTTTCATTTCAATTACAAAAAAATGACTTTCTTAAAAATATTTATGATAGATCTATGTAAAAGATGGTTTTTTATAAACTTTTTTGTTGAACAATAATTTATTAGCTAGATGTTCAAAGATTTTTTCATAGATCTAAGGAGTTTGAAATAGTGATCTATCTCTTTCATGAAGTTGTGTGCTTATTTTGTTTGAGCACAAAATCTTTAATATATAGATCTACTTGTATTCGATGTTGAAATTGCTAAATCAAATATAATTAGATATGACAAAATCTAGTTGAAATTTTCATGATTAGAAAGATTTTACAAAGTTTGATATAATTACTTGAATTGTGATTTAAATTTAATTGGATCACCTTCATTATTATTATGTCATCTTTAAAATGAATTCAAAGAATTATGATCTAAAATTCAATTATTGTACTGTCTAACTTTCGATTCACTAACATAACGAGATCTAAAAAGGGCAAAACAGTTTGACATCTCATTGAAAGTTTATGTTAACTTGTATGTGATTGAAAATTTTAATCAATCTACGATAGGAAAAAAAAAATTAAAATGTTTTGAAATGCTAAACCATGTTTGACAGCGATTGTCTGACAACCATGATATTAGTGTTTTCTACCAATAGATTTCTACCAACATTACCATTCCTTTTTTTTTTTTTTGTTAGATTACTTGTTTTTCTTTAGCTCTCTTGAGTCAAGTATGAGACAAATATGGTTGACGGTCTACCATTCAAGAGACAAATATGGTTGACGGTCTACCGTTCAAGAAGCATTATACCAACTGTGGCTGGAGATCAACACTGCTTCCGCTTCCACTATTACGAGGTCAGGTTTCTCGTAAACTATTCTGTATGGTTAGATTATTTATATCTAACATTTGGTATCAGAGTCTTTATATATATAATCTCTGTCCGGTTGATTATTATGCCTAAAATCAACATTAATTTTTATATATACATCAAGTTAGTATATATTTGTATGCTGGAATTTAGATCCACATTAAGAACAAATTAGTTGTAATTTTGTAAGTATACATTTGTATATTGTGTTGTGTATATATTTCTCTTTGGAATTTACAAGCATCGTATATAATTTTATTTTATTTTTTTGATTCATTATATATGATAATTACGAGAGCTTGTTATGGGCTATATTATTTGGGCCGGATCTGGCCCAATTTGGCTAGACTTGGACAACCCCAAAAATAATTTGGGCCTATTTGGTTTGTTTGGGCTTGCTTCAAATTTTCATCATCATATTTAGACTTCTTCTAGTCGCAAATTATGCAGTGGACGTGGACCTGGGTCCAAAATTACGTCGTTTTGTCCAAAAATGTGTGAATGTATAGGTTTCAAAGTGTGAACGTAGAGTATAGAAATCGTGAATGTAGACTTATGATTGTGTGAATGTAGAGTTGCCCAGAAATGTGTGATTATGGAGGTTTCAAATTGTTAATATGGAGTATAGAAATCGTGAATGTAGAATTATGCATGTGTGAATCTGTAATAGAGTTAAGAAGTTCTAGCAACTTGTAGCCCTGTAATGTGTGAATATGGAGTTCTCAAGTTGTGAATATAGAGTTTTGAATGTGTGAATGCATAACAGTGGTAATATAGTTACTAAACATATAATCATGTAATGTGTGAATGTAGAGTTTACAAATTGTGAATGTAGAGTATAGTGTATGTGAATGTAGAGTTTGTGTTCCACATTTCAGGCCAATATGTTTAGTAAAAAAAAAAAGTAAAAAAAAAAAAGGCGTCGTTTTTGGACCCAGGTCCACCTTGAAGGTGGACCTGGGTCCACGACATAACTATTGTCTTCTAGCTTAATTGTTCAATTTAGTTCCTCATAAATTTATTATTAAATTATCATTCAACTTTAGGCAAATATTAAGTTTTAAATTTGCTATTTGAATTTCAATTTAATATTGAGGTGTATATTAAGTTGCCTAAAGTATTGCAATTTATTTAAGGATATATGGGTTAATAATACATTAATATGCAAATTCAAGCATGCTATGTATATTTGTTAAATATTTAATTTATTGTTTCAATTATACATTTATTAAAGTATGCATTAAGGTTGAATTTAGCATATTATTAACTCATTGAACATATCATTCAATTTTGGATCCTTATGTCAATTTAAGTAATTATGGTCTATTAAAGTAGCTTGTTTGGTTTCTCATTTAATTTGAGCATATTTTAGTCCTATATTTGACTTGGGACTTTAAAACCTATTTTGAACAAGCTAATTGAGACCTATCTTGGGTCATTAAAGTTTGGATCTTACCATTATTGATTGATATTTTAATAATAATAATTATAGCTTTTTTTTTTGTTCAATAACATGGTTATTAAGTTTTAATTATTACTAACTATCATATTTTGTTAATGGTATTTATCGTTGGTAATAATATTAAGTTTGGATCTATTTCAGTACTAGACCTTTTTCATCCATGTTATAGCTCTCTTGGGCCATTGAGAATCATAGGTCTAAATTGAGCAATTAAGTGCTATAATTATTGTCTTCGTCTATTTTGAGACATTAATGATTTAAGAATTTAATTGTTATTTTGGCCATTAAGAATTATAACGATTGTTTAAGTTAATTATGTTTTTAATTTATCAATAGTTTTTAGGGTCTTAATAATAATATTAATTCTTTAATTTTAAAGCAATATAGTCGGTATATTGTCTGTATAATGGTAAATTAGATATTACCTTAAATTCACCTTCCCTAAATATTATAATAGTCATGTTAATTATTATGTTGTAAATTGAGATTAGTATTTGGCATCTCTTAATTACAGTTTTGCCTTTATTTTAGTTATTATTAATTGACATTATTAATTACTGTTGTCAAGTTTAAGTGCTAATCTCATTTATTACCTTTTCATAATAATTATTAGAGTTAATACCACAAATGGTCCTCTGACTATTGGGCTAGTACTCCTTTTAGTCCTCAACTTTCAATTCGACCACAAATGGTCCTCTGACTTTCATTTTTTACCACAAATAGTCCTCCATTAAAAATTCTGTTAAATAGGTGTTAAATCTAGGGGTATTATCATCAAATTGATATATATATATAATTGTCATAAAATAAAAATGTTTACAATTTTTTCACCAACAAACATAATTGAAAAATTAACAAATATAAATACTCCTAAATAAAAAGACAATACACATTATTCTTGTAATTATGCGTACAAAATGAAAATTTAATATTAGAGCTATCTATTTTTAATTTAACCAACAGATTAAAATGGAAGAATTTTTTTAAACCTTGTTTTCATAATTTTCATGGTTGTTCATACATGGATGATTAATAGTTTTCACTCTTTATTAATCGATCAAACATTTTGTTTGGGACATAACTGAAGGTCGCCACCGTTGAATTAATATAATTATTCAAGTACAAATTGTGAACATTAATCATGGAATTTTTTTTAATTTGTTCATTTATGTGATTTGTCACGTCCATTTTGTTACCCATTTTGTTATTATATTTATTAACTTAATGTTTATTAATGTTTGAAATTAATTATGGTGTCATATAATTCTCAAAAAGAAGTAATCATAATAATATTAATCAATTTGACGATATTACCCCTAAATTTAACACATATTTAACATAAATCTTAACGGAAGACTATTTATTGTAAAAAATGAAAGTCAGAGGACCATTTGTGGTCGAATTGAAAGTCGAGGACTAAAAGGAGTACTAGCCTAATAGTCAGAGGGCCATTTGTGGTATTAACTCTAATTATTATTTATTGGTAATCTGTTATATTTGGTACATTGGTAAGATTATCCATTCCACTTTTTTTATTACATGACTATTAATATTGGTAATTAAGTGCTACCAATAAATATCTTAAGTACCATTGGATGCTGCATCGAAGTTACTAACACCAACAATGAAGATGAGAGAATTCTGTTTTTTTCTTCTCTTGTGGATCGTCATCGTTGTTAGCACAATGGGAATGGAAAGATGCGGTTTGCATCATTAAGGTATGTCATTAATTATTTTTTATTATTAATTGGTAATTATTGCTACAGTTACAGTTAACCGCTAATTTGGACTAGTCACACATTCTATCTTTAGAAATATGGAAACATTAAGAAGGTGTGTATTACCATAATTTAATTTGGTTGTCATTGTTAAATGTTAATGGTGATTATAATGTTGTTTATTACCATTAAATATTTTAATTAATGATACCATTAATATTAATATGGTATTCAGTTATGATTCCTGAATTGTTTCCAATTAAATTTATGTGACAATGTTCCAGTCAAGAAAATATTATGGATATTATCATTTTCTTGACTTTAATGAGAATTATTTGTTCTTTCCACTTCAAGAAAAATAAAAAGAAATGAAGGATTAGAAGACACAATCTGAGAATTATTTGTTCCTTGCGCTTCAAGAAATAAAAGTAAGAAATGGTGAATTTGAATTTAGAAAGTGACAATGTACTTTAAAAAAATCTTTTTAAATTACATTAAAGCATGAATTATCCAACCAAAGAAATCAGACAAAAACTTGTGTGATCCCTATTTATAAGACGAGTCAGGTTGTAGGCAACGGGTTGTGTAAGTATCACAATTCCAGTTATATGTATTACAACATTTATCATTACTTATGATCAATTTAACCTAAATAGTATCACAATTTCACATATAAGTATTACAATTTCATTCATAAGTAACATTTCACATATAAGTAAACATCGCAATTCCAATTATATGTATTACAATATTTATATAGAATTGCACTTTGTATGTATCACAATTTTTGTTTTAAGTATTACGGAGTACAATATTTATTATAAGTAACAATCATTTTACCCTAAATAGCATCACAATTTCACATATAAATTTTACAATATCTATTATAGGTAACAATTTATTTATTTCAAATTGGTATTAAATTTTTTGTAATAAGTATTACGATTTCTATTATAATTAACAAACAACTATCCTAGATTTAAACTTTCACCGTACTGTGATCTCCAAAGAGCAACTCTTCTCAAAATCTCACTCAAAAGGTGTTGAGTTGAAATCCCACTCTAACTAAGGATTCTTGTGGTTCCGGACAAGAAAACCAAGGACGGAGAGCTTTCCCCCTTTCACCCAACTCTTTGGTCTTAAGAACACTGGTTTTAAGAATGAGTGATTGTCCTTCTCCGACTCTTACTGCCCAACTTGAGAGCGACAGCTAATGCGTTCCACTTATTGAACAGGGTTCTACAGTCGGTCTGTGACCCCTGAATGCCAAAGGCATCCTTGGGGTGATCTCGTAGTTCCTACCGGGTGGAGATGATGGGGTCGGTCCATGGATTTTCCTTCTTTTTCTTTTGTCGCATTTCGCTCAAAGGGTTAAAAGGGAGATAAATAGTGCGTCAAGCTGTTCGCAAGGGCCAACTTGATCCTCTTCTCCTGAGATCTCGGATGGTGGAATCTTAGGAGAGCCGCCAACCTACTACCGTCTATGTACGATCCATACTAGATTGTACGATCCATACTAGATTTGACCAACTGCCCAATGATTTATGAAAGTTCGATTGTCTTCATCTTACATTGTCCCACAATATATAGCCTTCGAATGTAGCACCTTGTAAGTTGCATGAATCACGTACAGAAGAGTTGCGCCATTCTTGTTCGCACATTCAAGCATGGCCGGCAGACAATTGCGGAAGACTGATTTGTGTCCAAAACTTATGAAAATAATCATGCAAATAAACAATTTAAACAGTCAGCATAAAAGATTAACAAATAACCAACCTATATACTTGAAAGAAACATTATAAAAAGAGTTAATTCCAGCAATGGTCCTCTGACTATGTTGATTTTCCAAAATTAGTTCCCGACTTTTAATTTGAACAATTTAGATCCCTTGACTTTCAAATTCTTTCCAATATTGGTTCTTTCGTCAAATTTTGGTTAAATTGAGGTCAAATGAAGGGGTAAAATTGTCCGTTCACATGTTTAGTGTATTATTACTCGTATTTCTCCTATCCTATAGGTTGTATATATGAATATAATCTCAGTCGAAGTCTCAATTGAAGCCATATAATCTCATTCGATGTCTCTTTGACTGATATTGTATTCATATATATAGCGTATAAGACAGAAGAAATACGAGTATACAAGTAAACAGACAATTTTATCCCTTCATTTGACCTCAATTTAACCAAAATTTGACGAAAGAACCAACATTGGAAAGAATTTGAAAGTCAGGGGACCTAAATTGTCAAAATTAAAAGTCGGGGACTAATTTTGAAAAATCAACATAGTCGGAGGACCATTGCTGGAATGAACTCTTATAAAAATTGCCCTCAGATTTCTTCTGTCTTATACGCTATATATATNCTTGAATAATTTGTTCCTTGTGTTTCAAGAAATAAAAGTAATAAACATAGAATTAGAAGATGCTTCAATTATTTGATCCTTGCGCTTCAAGAAATAAAAGTAAGAAACGAAGAATTAGAAGCCGCTTGAATTATTTGTTCCTTGTGCTTCAAGAAATAAAAGTATGAAACGAAGAATTAGAAAACGCTTGAATTATTTGTTGCTTATGCTTCAAGAAAAAAAAAAGTAAGAAACGAATAATTAGAAGACGCTTCAATTATTTGATCCATGCGCTTCAAGAAATAAAAGTAAGATCAGAAACGAAGAATTTGAAGACGCTTGAATTATTTGTTTCTTTGCGCTTCAAGAAATAAAAGTAAAAAAAGAAGAATTAGAAGGTCCTTGTGCTTCAAGAAATAAAAGAAATGAATATATAAAAGACGCGAGCTGATTGCGCTTTGTTAATTGGGTATTATTGCTTTTGTAAAGGAATTCAATAATTCTCAACTCGCGTCTTCTAATTCCTCATTTCTTACTTGTTATTTCTTGAAGCACAAGGAACAAATATTTTTCAACTCACGTCTTCTAATTCTTCATTTCTTTTATTTCTTGAAGTGCAAGGAACAAATAATTCATACGGATCATTCTAAATTCACTAAAAGCTATCCACGGATTAAATTTGTCGCCAAATCGATTTGTGTTGTGATATTTCTTGAGCGCGTGACAATGATGATTTATTACCATTATGGTTTAATTTTTAAGCAATACAATTGGTATATTGCTGTTATGATGGTATTATACAATTGTATTGATTGACTTCTCATGAATTTGATTAAATTTTAAATGATTATTTTAAGACATTTATTGCAATAACTTTTCATTTATTATAAAAATAATAATATTTTCAATTTGGCATTTGCAGCAATTTTGGATACCCTGTTTTAAGATTATAAATATTTCTAATTTTTTATTTAAATTTTATTATGTTTCAACATCATTTTTGGAAACCTTTTACAGGCTTGTGGTTTTGGTAGATGCGTTTTCATTTTAAGTATTCTAATTGTTATAGTATTCATTTTAACTTGGCGTTGATGACGGGGACGTATAGGCATCAACTGTATTTAGAGACTGGTTTTCGTTACCCTATGAATATTTTTCCATTCCGGCCGGATTGGGACCCAGTCAATTGGAGAATGGAAGAAATGAGTAACTAGCAAGCTTCTAATAATCAGAGGGTGTCTGTTCTTTCATGCTTTTTGATCAGCAGTTCAATTTCTCGCGTTACACTTGTGTCAATTTCTTGTGTTACACTTGTCTGTCACTTTCTAAATTCAAATTCACCCTTTCTTGAAGCAAGGAATAAATAATTCTAGCATCTTCTAATTTTCCGTTTCTTACTTTTATTTTTTAAAGCACAAGACACATTACCATAAAGTTCCATAAAGTTCATATCACCATGAATTCCTTATTGTATTGCAGTTAAAGATACATCGTATGAATTTAGAGGAATTTGGTTGGTACATTGGAGAGTATGCATGTACTCAGACTCCGTTGCTCTGCTGTTCAAGTAAGTTTTCAAATTTTATTCTATTTCCTTCGATTTAATTAAAATATTTCTTCAATATACATGCCTTTAAGAATTCTAACCCAAATATTTTAATTGATTTCATTATTTGCAAGATTATTTAAGCAAGGCTTTGACAACAACTTCTTACATGGCCGTAACTTTTGTTATCATTGAAATAGCAATTCTTTTTCCCGTCTGCTTGCCCTAACATCATACAGTCAAATTCCTGTATGTTCTTAATCTGATAAATCAACACCACTCCTTTTATATACCACCATACTCTACTTCTGTGTTCCAATGGGTTCTGATTTCCGTCTCAATCAAGATATTCTTTTCGAGATTTTGAGTCGAGCAACGTTAGAAACACTAGATACATTCAAAGTGGTTAGTAAGGAGTCAAAAGAGTTGGTTGAGGAATCGTGGTTCATTACAAATTACACTCAAAAAACAAAGAATTTCATAGGGTATATTGTTGAAAAACTTGAACCCCTTAGGTGTTCTTACACCTTTGTATCCATCAATTCATCCTTGGGGGTTCCAGGTATTTCTATGGAGTGTTTTCGCGGGATGACGATTTTGGCATCTTCTAAACAAGGAATCTTGTGCTGCCAAAAGTATACAGATAGATCCCATCATTATTATGTTTGTAAGCCAAGCACTAGGCAATGTGTAGAGTTGCCTACACCAAGGGGACGAGACATGTTCCCAAACTGGTTTGCTTTGACAATTCTTAAATCCAATCCCCTTCAGTACAAAATAATCAGATTGTCAAGGTGAGTTTTTTTTTTTTTTTTCAATCTTATTACACTATAAATTAAATAGAATTTTTATGTGTCTTGGGATATAATTATAATAACGCTAAACTAATGCTTTGATAATTTTATCATTTTTAGGCCATCCGGAAAATCAAGTTACATATGCGAGATTTTCGATTCAAAATTTTGGACATGGAGACAATCGAAAAACATCATAATGGAAGGTTGCACTGGTTTTTCCTTTCAACCAACTGTTTGTATAGGCGGCATAGTCTATTTGCTGACGGGGCGCAACACAATTTTTGCTTTTGACTCTGCAATCGAAACTCAATCAGAGTTTCTGGGACCATTAACGGCAACCGAAGACGAGAAAAGCTACTACTGTGAAGCAATCGTTGAGTACAATGGAAAGCTAGGATTTACATGCCTATACAAATGGGATGAAGTGCATCTTTGGAGGCTAGAAGACAACAGAAATTACAGGTGGGAGAAAAAGAGAGTAGTGGAAATTGATAAGAAGAAGAATAGGTTGATAGGGTGCAGTCTTGCGGACATGTCACTGATGATGGGGTATAGTTATCAAGTGAGCGGTTTCAATCCCCATCAGAATATTTTCTCGTTCAGGTCAGATTGGGAGCCGGTGGATCTGGAGGATGGATGCATGCTAGGTGGGTTGGAAGAAATGTTGATTAGTTAGCTTCTAATCTGATGATGATTAATGTGTTTGGATCTGCCATTTGATTTTACTTTTGTGTATTGTATGCCTTTAACAGCAACCTCATTACTGAGATTTTTTCTTCAATTTTTTTGTTGGTCCCAGTATCCAACTCACCATTCACTTAGAGTAATTTCATTTGTGTGGTTTTTCTTCAAATTTTTTTTTGTGGCCCCACCATCCAACTCATCATTCCGTACCTTACTCAATCTCAAAAACCCTTCTCTGAGTTCTCCCCACTAATTTAGGTTTGTTTTAAGTTTTTTGACCCACTATTTTACTCCCTTACATTTTAATTATTATTTTTTTTATTTATAATCATTATAAAAATTATATTTACAATTATTATTTTTAATTAGTATATTTAAATGAAACATATCAAAATCAAAATAAATATATAATTATAAATGTATTTAAAAAAATTTTAAAAAAAGTTGGCCAAAAAGTACAAAACCATTTCAAAGTGGCTGCCAGCTGGTTGCCACTCTAAAGTGCCCCTATGGGTGTGGGCCCGCAGTGCACTCCAAACGCGCGTTCCCCTCTTTTCTTTTTTTTGTTTTTTTGTTTTTTTTTTTTTGGTTTTCTTCCTCTCTTCCTGCAAAATTAAAATCAAGTCTTTTCCGGCAAAAAAAAAAAAAAACCCAAGAAAAAACCAAAGCTCCCACTTGTAAAAAAACTAACGCACTAATTTTTTCTCTGCAAAAATCAACAATAAACGGTACATCAAGACCAATAATTTTTAAGATAAAATAAACACATAAGGTTGGAACCGTAGCGGACAAGGACCGCAATGAGATAAAGTAGTTTAGATTGTCATAGCTGATCGGCTCAAACTAAGAACGTCAATAGGCCGTTTTCACTAAACGTCGAATTTGGAACTTTGTAATTACCTAGTAACAACCTAACCAACTTGGCAAGGTTGCTTGAGATAATTCCTCTTTATCTACCACAGATCCAGATAATCTCAAAATCTTGATAATTTTCATGCACAGAAATATTTTATGTCACCGCATTACCTTTTCCTTAAATTCCTCAGTCCTCAACCATGTATGACCACTTTTAATAGCGTTAACAAATCTCAAAACTAATTAACTTCAATTAATGCTTGTAAATTGATGCAATCTTAGAGTTTCACCATAAATGCTTTTTCAAAATAATATAGTTTCCTTAGACTTTTGTGGCTTTTATGCGGTCTCATGTATCTTAAATACTTGGGGAGCCTTTCTTTTTCCCTTCTAGTCCACCTCATTTTTCATGATATAATTTACATTAACTCTACTAATATTTTCGCCAGTGCGTTGCATGGAATGAATTTGTTATAATATTTTAAGAATATTTGGATCGATATATAATTATATAAATTATAAATCAATATTATATAGCGCAATTGATGAAATTTATTGGATTAATTATGTTTTCTGATGTTTTTTTTTCTTGAATTAGATCAAATAATTGTCCAATTACCCGTGTGCGATTCATGCATGGATAATTTTTTGTATTTATTTAGATAATAAAATTAAATATAAAATTATTTTAAAAAATCTAATATTGAACATGTACATTTATTTGATTATAAGATTAGTGCAAACGTTATATTATTTAGTACTAATTCAATAATATATAACAATCTACCACCACCAACAAAATGAGATAAAAATTTATATCATCATATTATTCAATCATTAATTTTAGTTTTTCATTCTTTCGAAAGGTATAAAAATAAAAAGTAGTTAATATTTCTTTACAAATAAATAAATGTATATCTAAAGTATCATTCCCTCTTGAATTTAGTTCCTAATTAATTATATAAGAAAGATCTTTATATTTTTTATTTATCATAAATTAGTCAACAACAAATGAGTTTAAATTGTTATTATTGCTATTATTATTAGGCTATCCTCATCCTAGCAAGTGGAAGACTTGCTAGGTGAGGTGGCATTGATGTGGAATTTTATTTTTTTTTGTTTAATTTTTTTTTTGTCCATGTGTCTTGCAAGCTTTCTAAATTAGAAAGCTTGCAAGACTGACAAAGGCTGCCATCTTTGTACTATTTCGGCAGCTTAAGGCAGCAAAAGCTGCCATAAATTTTTTTTTTTAACTTTTTTATTTCCTTTTTATTATTTTATTATTTTATTATTATATATATATAATATAAAATAAAAGTGGACCCCATTTTTAAAAATTGTCAAATTTGCAGGGATGTAGAATAAATAGTAGAAAATTTATAAATTTGATGATGTGGAAGTGGGACCCATTTTAGAAAGTGAGAGAAATTTTTGGGATAAGGATAGCCTTAGTATATCCTTTATTTGTTTTAAAATTAATTTTTTGATAAATGGAAAGTACAGTCAGGATCTCAAGAAAAATTTAAAATTGTACTTCGTAACAATTTAACTTTATGGTAAGTGTTTGGTAAAATAAGTAAAAGACTTCTATATAGATCGTTAGATATGTCTTCTACATATGTTACACAGTCATAGTCCTTTCAAGTTCCTTTTACGTTACATTGTCCTTTGTCGTTTTTTCAAGTGGCATGGCAATTATTAATCTTTTTTCACATGGAAAGATTTTAATTATTTTTTAAAAGTCATTTGTCTTAATCAATGTGGCGTGATAATGTTGGTGTCTTTTACGTTACGTTGTACAACCACATGTATTTCATTGTTGTAGTCTCAATTCTTTTTACATTATACTTGGGGATGTCAAT
>CM008341.1:26485260-26496387 GCA_002525835.2 Ipomoea batatas | reverse complement strand
ACTTCATATTTACTTCAAGAAATTTAAACTTTGAAATAAGGTGCAGTCGTGCAAATTGTTTTACGTAACAGTCCGTTTGGTTCGCTGAAAAATATTTGAAGGAAATGGAATTCAAATTCCATGGAAAACAAATTACCAAGAAAATAGATTCCATTATTTGGTTAGTGTAAAAGAAATTAGTGAGAATATGAATTACATTATTTGGTTGGGTTTGGAATGATAAGAAATTATGAATATAAAGACCAATATACCCCTCAAAAGATGTATAAATAAATAGGTAACTATGTAATTAAGAAACTTTTATAAGTATAAAATAGTCGAAGCATGTTATTTTTTTCCAAATTTTGTGGAAAACAAAATTCCACCTCTTTGCAAGGATTTCTCATTTTCCTTAACATTGAAGAATTCATTTTCCAATAAAAATGTTTTCTATCCAACCAAACATCCCTAAATATTTCTTTATCAATTAATTAAGTAATATAAATGGGTTTTTTTTTTTAAATGAGAAATACTCTGTAGCGACAAACAGCAAAATATACGGTCCATAAATGCCTGGCATTTTCCTTTTCTTTAACTCAAAAAGAAAACTGAAAAAGTTGAGGGGAATCCCAACGTTTTTAGTCATAGACTCATAGAATACCTCCCTAAACTCAGAAAGTCATAGAGAGAGAGTGTGTGTGAAGAGAGAGAAACGACATGGAGAAGGAGAGAGAGCAACTTGTGTACTTGGCTAGGCTAGCGGAGCAAGCTGAAAGATATGATGGTATTCAATTTCGATATTATATTTTCTCCCACTTCTTGATTTATTTCACTTGAATTTTCTTATTTCTATGCTCTTTTTTTTTCCTGTGTTTTGCACAGTTTTGTTTTTAGATTCTTGTGCTTCTGGTTTGTGTGTTGTTAAAGTTGTAAAACTTGCTGTTTTCTGTTACTGTGGATTTCTATAATTTTGCTGATTTGAGGTTTGATTTCTATCCTTAAAATTGCAATTTCTCTGTGACTGTAGGCCATTGCGAAATTTATTGTAGTTAAGTCGTGTTCTTAATGAGCTTTGTGGTGGTTAGAATACTTTTACATAGAGTATCATTAGTCACTACTAATATCACTATAGTGATAAATGATTCAACAAAAGTTGATTTGCCCAATGCTGTGTTTCAACAGATTGCTTTATATTGCTTCTTGTGTAATATGGAAATGTCAAATATCAGGTGATTTAAGGTATGATTTTGGAATTAGGATTTGACAGTGAAATGTCCTTAGTAAAAACCCCACTTTATAAAGATGATTCTTGTTAGGATCAAGTGCTCAGTCTTAAGTGCATGTTTTTGCTCATCTGACTGTGCTCTGATACCACTTGTTAAGATCAGACACTTACCACTGAACCAAAAGCTATAGATAGTAGCGAAGGCGCAACTTTATTTACCTGAGGCAGGGTGCTGGTCTTGGCCTTTTACCGGCCTCCAGCCAACAATTCTTTCAATTTGACTAATGCTGAGTTGAGTTTCACTTGTTCAGTTGCAGCATGATTACTTTGCGATATGCCATTTTTACTTGAAATTTCGTAATAGATATTACTCTTCCTTGCCCCTTATCCAGAGATGGTTGAAGCCATGAAGAAGGTTGCAAAGCTGAATGTAGAACTGACTGTTGAGGAGAGAAACTTGGTATCTGTTGGGTATAAGAATGTTATTGGGGCAAGGCGGGCT
Source organism: Ipomoea batatas (assembly GCA_002525835.2). Taxonomy (NCBI): domain Eukaryota; kingdom Viridiplantae; phylum Streptophyta; class Magnoliopsida; order Solanales; family Convolvulaceae; genus Ipomoea; species Ipomoea batatas. The sequence continues at coordinate 26,494,681 of CM008341.1, read as the reverse complement.
TCATGGCGAATATTATCTTCTATTGAACAGAAGGAGGATAGTAAGGGACATGAGCAGAATGTGAAGAGGATCAAGAGTTACCGTCAGAGGGTAGAAGATGAGCTTACAAAGATATGCACTGATATTTTATCGGTGATCGATGAACACCTTATTCCATCTTCTGCAACTGGAGAATCTACTGTTTTCTACTACAAGATGTGAGTTTCTTTCCCTCCTTTCTCTTCCTAACTGTAACTACTAGTTTGGAGCAAAAAAAAAGTGTTACTACTAGTACTATTTTTGTGTACATGTATCTTTAGTTTTTGAAGTTTTATCTTTACTCTTTTCTTCTCTGTGGTGTGTGGCGGGGGATTTATTTATGCCCAGTGGGCCAAATCTATTGATATTTGACCTATCTTAGCTACATACGGCTAAGTTGTAAAGTGCCTAACTGATGTTGCACTCTCCAACTTTCACAGGAAGGGAGATTATTATCGTTACTTGGCAGAGTTCAAAGCAGGTGATGATCGTAAAGGTGCAGCAGATCAGTCACTTAAGGCTTATGAGGTTTTATTCTATCTTATCTTTAGTTTTTCCAATTTGCTAACAATTTATTGCTGTGTATTTATTTACAAACTGAACCGTTGTAATGTATAACTGTTCTTACATTTAGGAATGGCCCTTAAATTTATCTATATTTGCAGGCTGCTACTGCCACTGCAAGCACAGATCTTCCCCCGACTCATCCAATCAGACTTGGACTTGCATTGAACTTTTCTGTTTTCTACTATGAGATTTTGAACTCACCTGAGAGGTTTGACAGAGATTCTTGCGTTTCTTGGCATTTTAGATTTTTTTTTTTTTTTGATTCAGTGGATTCTAGCTGTTACCCTACCTCTGTAAATCCAGTTATCACGTGGAACGAGAAAAGCATTGGCTTTTGAAGTAAAAATTGAAATACATAGTGTAAAGAACTTCAGCAATGGGTCGTGGTTGAACTATTTGTCATTGAGCCTTCTGTTGGTTTTCTTTATATCTGGTTTACATTCAGAACGAAGACCTCCTTGAAGATTACCTTCAGCTTGTGAGTTTCTTAAATCTTTTGTTTGTTTATCTTAATCTCTAAGAGATGTTATCTACGGTGTGCAGGGCATGCCACCTGGCCAAACAAGCTTTCGATGAAGCTATTGCAGAACTTGATAGCCTCAATGAAGAATCCTACAAAGATAGTACCCTTATCATGCAGCTTCTTCGGGATAATCTCACATTGTGGACATCCGACCTTCCTGAGGAGGGAGGTCTGTGATGCTATTGTTTTTTGTCTGAACTATTTAAATAAAATTGTTTATGTTAACAAATAGCCAGTTTGACCGAGTTCAGATGCTATTATCCTGTAATTCAATAGCTTAAACCCGGTACATGATAAATGAAAAACGAGCTCCCTTTTCTTCAATTAATTTCCATATACTTATTGGATCCCATCACATTTGGGTCAGCTAGTCCGACAAAGTTATTTCGACAAGAGGGCTTTAACCACTTGTTTTGTTTTGCAGGTGAGCAATCGAAGGCTGACGAGCCTCAAGGAGAGGTATGATTTCTGAAGACTTCTTGTTACCATTTGCTTTCCATATATTTTGAAATTGTCATTCTGAAATTGGGTTTTTTTGTTGTTTGGTATAACATTTACCCCTTCCGTCCCATTTTATATATATAATTCAGTTAACTACTTGACTCAAGTTGTTTATAATTCTACTTTTTTGTAATATTTAGTTTAGTATTAGTGCATAAAACATATATATATTTGTTCTCAAAAAAAAAAACATATATATATTTAGAAATCACATGAAGAATACTATTGAACACAAAAATGCAAACTTTAAAATTATAAGAAAGTAAGCAAAGAATAAAGGATTAGTTGACCAATGAATAATAAATATGATACAGGGACGAAATTTTGCAATTTTAGTATAACTCAGGGACGATAAGTGCAAAGCCAATGTGCAATTTTCCCTAGTTAAAATGAAACAAATATGGACATGGCCAAACTATACTAAAAAATTGAATCCAATCAATTAGCTAGTCTAACCCATGTCCTTATAAACTCATAAGTTCTTTCTTATATTTTCGGTGTGGACTTTAGCAGTTACCTTCAAGTAAAGATGAAGCTCAGCATGTAACATGATACACTAAAAACTTATTTGTTTGGATTTTGCAGAGCTAGTTGAAGTGTTCTAGATGAAAGGATTCTTTGGTCTAGTGATGCCAACTTGAACTTGTGGAAATAGTTTTCACATTAGTACAGGGATCGATGACCGTTGTGTTGTATTTTATCTGTCTACTCGGTGTTTCTATTCCATGAATCATTCCTACTCCGCTTCCTAAATGATGTGTGTTGTTCATGTTATCCGTACTGCATTGCATTTTAAAACATCATCGAGTTTGTGTGTTTTGCGGTGTTATGCGCTTCATTTCTGTTATTGGATTTTCAAAACATTGAGTTTGTTTTACAGATAGATAGAACGGGTGTAGAGTGAATTTAAGTGCAATTGTGTTACAAGTTTCCAGAAAAAAAGAAAGAAAAGAAGGTTGAAGTTTTTGTCATGGTCATATAAGGGTGTGTTTGGTTCGCACAATGGAATCGGAATCGAAATGGAAATTAAATACTTGGTATGGTAATGGATTTTGGTGAAAATATTTTGCATGTTTGGTAGTATAGTGAAATTGAAATGATTACTAATAGCCAAAGGCCTTGTTGTCAAGTGGCATGAAGTGATTCTCCCAAGTGGGAGGTCATGGGTTCGAGCCTCAGTGTGGACAGATACTACATGTAACAGGGTCAATAGTATTCAAAGAAAAAATGATTACTAATATTGATGTTTGGTTATCTATAATCTTATAATAGAAATAAATGTTTTAAAAATACAAAAATAAAAAACCAAGACAATTGATCTTACATTCAAAATATTAATATAAACAAAAAAAAATCAAAAAAAAATTAAAAGTACTCATCCAAACTTTAAAAGTAGATTACCAATAAGATAGATTGATACATCTTTTTAATTAGAGAATGTGATTTTTTTTTAAAGCAGAGAATGTGATTTTTAATTGAATGGTAATCAAATTTCATAGTTGTGTTTTAAAAAGCTGTCAATCAAACACTAACTATGATTTTGATTCTCATTGCTAGTGTGAAAACCCATGAATCAAGCACACCCTAAATGAATCCTCCAAGACTAGAGGTGAATATGTTATGTAATGTAATCTAGGCAGTGGTGATGTTTTTGTTGGTAGTCTCCAAGAGGAAGGCTTTCAAGTGCTTGTGGAACTCCTTAGATTTCTCATAGATGAAGGCATGGCCTGTGTTCTTGATCACCACTAGTTGTGCATTTTCTCCCAGATGCCTGGAATTCAAAATATGAAATACATTCTTAGATAGAAGTAGGGATGGCAACAGGGCGGGGGTAGGGAATATACTCCACGTCCCGGTTTCCGAAACCCCGACCCATCCCCGGCGATAAATGGAAAATAGTCCTCATCCCTATCCCGTGGAGAATTTGACGAGGACTGTGGTCCACAAAATAATTTGCTGGGCAAATTATACTTGATCGAAGTTCATCTTGCATTGTGGACCTTAGTAGCCAGTGAATTGTGTTAGCGATTAGTTAATTGTATGTATCAATTGATAATATTAATTGCTTATAGAAAATATTTAATAAAATTAGTTGTGAATTAATAACATTTACAAATAGTTTTTAAAGATATGCATATATTTTATTATAAAAATATTTTTTTTTTTTGAAACAACTGACCCTATTACATTGTAGTATCTGTTCATCTATACTTTTCTCAACCTATTGAAGCACAAAGAGTCAATTTCGAGATCTCCTCCACTGAGACTCGAACTCATGACCTCCCATCTAAGGGTGGCCACATTATATTTCATCAAATAAACAACTTAAATATGCGAGTTAAAATGAAAAGAAAAAAAAAAAGTGGGAAGGTATATCGCAAATTGGAAAGAAAAACTGTGGGCAATAAAGGGATTTGATATGATATACGGAGTATATATAAGGCAAAGGAGTTAATACCCGTTTTGTTCTCATCAACTAATAAGATTTCATCACTTTAGTCCTCGAATTTTAAACTTGTTTAATTTCATCTTCAATTATACAATTATTAATCAAAATGATTCTAATCATGATTATTTTGATTTGGACAAAGGACAATTTTAGATAAGAATTACATAGTTGAAGATGAAATTGAACAAGTTTGAAAATCGATGACTAAAATGGTAAAATTCTAATAATCGATAGAACAAAACACGTATTAACTCAAAGGCAAGTGAAACTCTATTTCATGTAACTTTTTAAAAACTTGGGCTTTTAGTCTAAAAAAAGTTATTCCTTTGCTAAACCCTATTTTAACTTAACTGTTTGATCAAAGCTTAAACAGTTAAAATGAAAAGTTACTCTCCTGTGAGACAGGTCAGATCAAGATGAAAATATAATACTTATACTGATAAATGTAATACTAATCTAGAATAAAGTGTTTATTCTTTTGAGAAAAAAATGTAATACTTTAAATCAAAATGTAAAAATATTACTTTTTTCTTAAAGTAACAAACACCTTATTCCTGATTAATATTACATTTTCTAGTATAACTATTATATTGCCATCTCGATCCGACTTGTTTCACAGATAATAATCCGTGAAACGGTCTCACATAAATTTTTGCCAAAAAAAAAAAAGAAAAAAGCAATGAATGTTGGCATGGCAAGAGAATTAATGAATAATAAATACGAAGAAGAGCAAGAAATTAAAGAAGCCCATCCGTCGGTCCAACTAACCCAGATCCAGAAAGGAACCTTTTCAATCTGTGAGCAAGTTGTATTGGAAATATCTTGTCCTGATCTCCCCATAAAATCAGAGTTGGCTGCACCCCACCCCACAAATGTGGAAACATTTTTAATATTTCACTCAAACCCACAATAATATAAATATAATATAATATAATATAAGAAAATTTACACTTTCGTCCATAAGTTTTTCTAGGTAATTGTAAAATTCGTCTTTAAATGTTAGTCATGTTCACTTTTTGTCCCCAAATTATCATTTGCGTTGCATTTTTCGTCCATGAATTATACTAGAATTGTAAATTTCGTTTCTAATGTTTTATTAGTAAAGGGACGAAAAGAGCAATATTAATAAAAACTTACGGACAAAAATTGAAGATGATCAATACTTAGAGACAAATTCTACAATTACCCTATAACTTAAGAACAAAAGCTCAATATTCTCTCTAATATCATGTAATGAAGAAAGATAATACAGAGTTAAAAGGAATATATATAACCAACCTGAGTGATCTTTGGAAGCTCAGACAGCTTCCTATTACTAGCAATTGCACGAAGCAACTCTTTCTTCTCCTCTACATATTCTGTGAACATTTCCTGCATACCCACCCACGTAAAAAAAAAAGAACTTATATCAGTGTTAGCAATCGTTATACCCTGCACCACGGTGTACATAGCAATGTGCACCACGAACGTTAAACGACGTCGTTTCAATGTTAGTGGACGCGGACGCGAATTACTACAGGGAATTCATTATCTATAATACACATAATTATTATCTAGAATACACAGAACGTTTGTCTAGAATACACAGAATGTTTGCCCAGAATACACATAATATTGACACAAAATACATAGAATTCATCCTCCTAACATTCAAATGCACAAACACATCACAACATGTGTTAATAACATGAATACACAGAATATTGACACAAAATACACAAAATTCATCCTCCTAGACATTCGAATGCACAAACACATCACAACATGTGTTACTAACATGAATACACAAAACGGTTGCCTAGAATACACAGAATGATTGCTTGGAATACACAGAATATTAACATAAATACAGACACCGTCCGAACCGGGAAACATAATTTCCAAAAAAACGGACAGTTAGTTTACAATGCACAAAACGACATCGTTTACGTACGTGGTGCACATTACTATGTGCACCGTGGTGCACGGTATAATTTGCCCAGTGTTAGTGACATTAAGAAATAAAATTGAAAGAGTAAAAATTAGATGTACATATAGAACTCATAATAATAAAAAAGTTTTAAATTAGTCATTAGTACTTTAATATTTATTGGGCATGTAAATTAGCCCACCCTCTTACATTGGTCTAATACATGTTAGTAACCCAACACCAAGGCCCTACACCTTCGATTGACAAAATATTTGAGAGGATGTAAATCACGATAATTCAGTAGCTTAGCAGACAATGTCAAATGCACACAACATAATCTCTGTACTGTCACTGCATGCTGAGTTTTAAATCTTAGTCTTTTACCTTAAATACTACTTACTGAACCAATGAACTGAGTCCATGCAGACTTGAATTGCATATACTAGTTCAATGAAAACATGTACACTATGTTGTTTTGGTTATTTATTAATTTTTGTAGAAATTGAAGTTGCACAATTAGTATATCATGCATTAGTGTTCCTACTCAATGAACATGAAGTTCAAAAACAAAAAGATATAGACGTGGTCACGTGGCCTCCAAATATTACCTATTTGCGTTATCCCTTTTCAAAAAGAATTCACATCTAAATAAAATGAATATTAAATTTAACAATTCTTAACATTCTATCATTTTTTTTTATTTATAAAAACATATACATATTATAAAAGTTAAAAGATAAATATAGAATCAAATCTAAATTTACTATATTGAAAAGGAATGCAACCAACCAACCAACTATTAATTGATAAATTATTATGTGGACCATGGTCCACATAGTGTTATGTGAATCATAACAAAAAATACATTTTAATATACTAAAAGTATATTATTTGTATACTGAAGGTACATTATACAAGATAATATACTTTTAGTACTCAAATAATATACTTTTCCTGAATACAATGTATATTTTAATATATTAAAAATATATTATTTGTATACTGAATGTATATTATTAGATAATTTGGTCCACACAGAACACAATAACGGTTGCTATTAATTTATATCTTGAATACAGTGCCAAAATTGAAAAACACAATATTAAATAGAACATGGATTGTCCCAAAAAAAAAATAATAATAAAGTGACACTGATAAATTTAGTTTGTGAATTACAAATTTAGTCACGTGATATGTAGTATGGACCAAAATGATACAAATGTTGTTCTAGAATCTTAGAAAGAAAGGTACAAAAAAATTGAATGGTGCATGTCAAATTCACGCTGACAGATAAATATATTTTATTATAAGCATATAATAATAATATGTTGGATTTGATCCAAATGGCATCAACGAACAAACTTTGTCTCACATTGGTGTATGAATGCCCACTTTGATTGGTACAATGATAGAAATCTTTTTATAAAGAGAAAACAAGGTACCTAATTTATCCACCTTCCCACAATTTTACAAGCTTTACAATAATCTTTTTTTTTTCTTCCCTAAACTATAAAAGGAGCTTTTAAGTCGTATTCAACCTAATTTTAGTTTGTATCGAACTGACCCAATTAAAAAGTAAAGTATTGACAATATTAAATTTTTTATACAAAAAGAAATTTTGAACTCTCAATATCTGAGTGCATGGTCATTCAATTAATTAACTAAACTTATTAGCTTTCCATTAATTATTGTTTTACCTATTGTCTTTAAATTCACTAAAACTACTGAGGAAAAATGAAATTGAAATTCTATGATTAAAGAAATAACTAGAAAGATTGATTCAATAGTTTGGCTGGTGGAAAAAAATTATTGAGAATATTAAATACCATACACAATGATAATGATAATAAAAGTAATAGTGATTTTTACATTAAAATATTATTCTTTATAAAATACAATATCATAAATTAAAATATTATAATTATATTTTTTTATGATAATAATATAATAAAAATTATTATATACATTTTAGTCTAAGGTAATATGAATGTTCTATAAGGCTAAAAGAATCCTATCATGCTATTATGTGAAACTTTGTTTCCAATTTAAAAAAACAAAAAAAACAAAAAACAAAAAAAAACAAAAAAAAACAAACAAACAAACAAAATACCACCTCTTTCCCTTGAAAAACTTTTTTCTCATAATTTTTTTTTGAGTACTACTCTTTCTCAACCTGTTGAAGCACAAAGAGTCAATACTGCCTCCACTAAAAGGCGATCTCATAACCTCTCATTTGGGAGAGTTACTACATGCCACTTGACCACAAGGTTATTGGCGAGTTATATCAAATTTAGTTCTCAACAATAGTGATTTTTCTCGATTTAATCATAAATAACTTTTTGTACTTAATTAGGTTCTCGACTTTTGATGATTCTACTGAATTGAGTCTTTCTTTAAGATAACTTGGTAAATTCACCTCTATTAATATCCAATTTAAAACTTGACAATAGTAGTTTAATCCAAATTACTCTTCGACTACAGTGATTTTATCTAATTTAGTTATTAACAATAGTAATTTTTTTTCTTGATTTAGTCATTGATTATAATAGCCGAGGACTTAATTGGATAGAACCATCGATGTCGATGACCTAATTAATAACAAAAAGTAATTTATGATTAAATTAAAAAAAAATTACTATAATTGATGAGTAAGTTATGTATTAACTATTTTTTTTTATGAACCAAACAAAGGAAAATTTCATTTTCCTTAAATGTAAGGAAATTCAACCAAACACCCCCTTAGTGGTTTTCGTTTAATAAAAAAAAGCAATTCAGACTTTTTTTAAAAAAATAATTACGTGCCATTATATTTGGACTTGATTGGTATGTTGTTAAAATGAGTCATCTTTCCATATCTGGAAAAATAATTTTTTTATAAAATAGCAACAGAAAGTGAAAATTTGTGGTATAGAAAATAAGTATAATTACATACCTAAAATTTTAGATTAAGACTTGTGTGTGAGTTAATATCATTTGGCACCTCTGAGTATACTTTAAATTGATCACCAGTGATTCTTCTACTTTTAAATTGTTATTATTTGTGGTTCAAGTTAATCACTCATGGTCTATAGTTGATTGAATTTAAAAGTTAGAAAAGATTATTGATTAACTTAAATCATGATAACAAATTTAAAAATTTAGAACTAAAATGTGTTAAAACCACTCTACCGAATGAGTCATATGGTATCGCCTATATTAGAAACAGGAAGGACTTACGTTTATGAAGTCGGTGAGCAAACAAGACGGCAACACCTTGGCCGGCGGTTTAACGAAGGTGAATCGCATCAGCTCCCTCATCTTCTCCGCCGTCTGCGGCAGCAGAATGTCGGCCGCCTCCTCCACATTATCCACCGGAAACAGCCCCTCCTTCAGGTCCTTATCCTCCAAACACACCCCGGCGCAGCATATCACCACTTTCTCCACGCTGTCTCTGAACTGGGCCGCCAGGCTGTAC
>CM008341.1:26440362-26457339 GCA_002525835.2 Ipomoea batatas | reverse complement strand
ATATATATAAATATATATAATAGTATTATTATAATATAAAATAAAAACTTAGAAAGTGAAAGAAGTACTATTGAAATTTGTGTTACAACATACAACTAAACTTACCGACTATTGAGAATTTTTTTTTAAAAAAAATTCAGGTACTTTTTTTCATTTTTTATACACAATTTTTTTCATTTAATGCTACCTGAGAAACATTTATCTTGAAGTGAAAAAGTAAGAAAAAAACAAGTTAAACAATTAATAGAATCACAACTAACTACTTTGATATCCTCTGATTGGCTCTAATATGCTCTGATCCTGGCTCTGATATACTATGAGGGATCAAGGTTATGATAATGGTTCTAACATAAAACAATAAGGAGTTCAAAAACAATTACTTGAAATAGGTTTTTTTTTTTTTTTAATTTCGCCCCGGGCCTATAAAATGTTTGGACCGGCCATACCTTTTGAACTGCATACAAGACACCAATTGGCACCACTCCGTACCGGCTCGTGTATGGCAAAGCTTACCATTTGCCGGTTAAAATTGAACACCGGGCATATTGGGCAATCAAGATGTTAAATGAAGATCTTTTTGTGGCCAGTAAGGAATGGATGTTGCAACTCAATAAACTTGAGGAGTGGAGATTGCTAGCTTATAAGACATCTAAGGCCTATAAGGAAAAAGTCAAGCTCTACCATGATATACACATCAAGAGAAAAAAGGAGTTTGTGGTCGGGGACCGAGTGCTTTTGTACAATTCAAGGCTTAGACTTTTTCCGGGAAAGCTCAAATCTGGTGGACCGATCCCTATGTGGTTACAAAGTTTTTCCCCTATGGTACATTAGAGATCTTACATCCGGAGAAGGGGAATTTCAAGGTAAATGGCCATCAAGTGAAGAAATATTTTGGTACAGATAAGGTTAAAGAGATGGAACATGTATGTAATTTGGAACCATGGGAGGAAGAGTGATGAAAAGAAATGAAAAAAAAATGTGAGAAGGAAAAAGTGTTTGAGAGGAAAGAAAAAGAGAAAAAGTGCTATGACAAAATATTGAAAGCAAAGAAAGAATAGAGGAAAAAGAGAAAGGAAGCAAAAATATGAAAAAGTGAAAAAAAAATGATAAAGGAAAAGAAGCTGAAAAATGAGAAAAATAAGGTCAATCCCGTCAAGCTAAAGATATTAAACGTGGCGCTTCTTGGGAGGCAACCCAAGGTGTTTCTTGCTTTAATTTTGATTAAGGTTGCTTTGAGAATTTTGCTTTGTAGCTTGTAAGGTTTTGCATTTTGTAGCATGTACGTTTTATGGTTTCTAGATGGTAGGTTTTCAGCCTTAATTTGCAGGTTGTGGAAGTGCAAGTACCAAAGGGGATGAAACATCTTGATCTAAGGAGTGGAAATGGTTAGATTCGCTTAGTCCACGAGAGACCCCACGTCGTGGACTCAAACGTGTAAGTTTCTGGATATAATCTATGTCCCCTCCACGACGTGGTTTAGCTCGTGGACCTTTTTGGAAAAAATCCACGCTTAAGTCCACGAGCATGGTCCTGCTCGTGGACCTTTTCTGGGAAATTGAAACACAAGACAATGCTCGTGGAGTAGCCTCGTGGAAGTTTCTATTTTTTTTATCCACGAGGGTTTCCACGAGCGTGGATTTGAACGTGGACAAGAAGAGCATTGCAAGTGGTGGAGGTAAGCATGGTTTGAAGCTAAAGTGTGGAAAAGAAGGGATTCTCACTTGGTTGTAAACCTCTTATCCCTTCTTACTTTTGAATGCCCCATTTTCAACTCTAAAGTGTGGAAAAAGAAAAGAGAGCTTTTGCATAACACATAGCACACATGATGAGCACTCCATTTGTTAATTCACAAAGGGTAATGTTTGAAACCCCGAGCCCCGAAAACACTTCTAAAGTGTGGAAATGAGGTTTGCTTGCTTGGATAGACCTGTGCTCCTTTATTCCACTTGTCCTTAAGGCAACATCGAGCAGTACTTATACCGTGGACCATGGTCACAAAACAATCGTTTCAATAAGTGGGAGAAACAGCTCCCGTACATCTCTTTAACTAATACTACAGTTCATCTCAAATGATACTACAGTTGTGTTGAACTGATACTGCAGTTGTGTTGAAAGAGAGCTGCAGTTGTGTGGACCGGAGGCCGTTTCATCCGTCTGTTTTCATTAATCAAAACGACGTCGTTTTGATGCGCGATCCATAGTAAAATTTGCGAAATTGTTTTGGAAATGACGCACATTGTGCTTGAAATTGTTTTTGATTGCTTAATTGACTGATTGGCCTTGTTTGATGGGTGTATTTGATTTTGGAGAGTCATTATTGTTTATTAAATTGAATTCCTTACAATTGCTATTTCAAATATATCATGAGTGGTAGTTAGATAATCTAGGAGTTGGATGCAATAACCTAGAGTGGATGCATGTTTGATCTTTAATGTTAAAATTGACTAAACTCTTGTAATTGTGTCTTAATTGCTCTTGTATGGACAATGTTGAGTTGTAATCCTTTCCTCATTACCGGTGATGAGTGAGGAGTGTGAGAGAGTGGTAATGACAAGAGATTGTGCTACCATGAAGTCTTATTTGTCCACATTCCCGCCCTACGATCCGAGAGGACTAGGTCCGGAAGGAGTGGTAGACAGCCAAGTGTTCGATAAAATGCCCTAGCCGATTGAGATATTAGGAGTCCAAGTTCTGCGCAACTTGGTGTCGGTGCCTTTGCTTCCCTTTAGTTTAGATATGATTTGCATTAAATCTAGTCTGACTTAGCCCTAAGCATGCGTGAACTCTAATAAATGAATCCAACTCCCCACTTTATACCTTTGTGACAAATGCTTTCAACCGTTCCCTTTTCATTACTCTATTCCTAGTAACTCTTGGTGACACACTCTTACGGATGTTATACACTTGACTTAGCTCCAATTTGTCATCCTCATGAGATCGACACTCGGGGATTCCATCTCCATTTACACATTTCCATCCCACTATAAACTAAATTCACCATTAACCCACCCTCTTAAAACTTCCAAGTTATCATTCCTAGAGTACGACACTCGGGGATTCAGCTCCTCATTTTAATCTTACGTTAATCCACCGACTTTTTCCCAAGAGACGAAAAAGCGAAGTGTCAACAACCTATTTTCACTTTATCTACAACTGAGGTTGAGTTTGTTGCAGGAACAAGTTGTGTTTGTCAAGCATTATGATTGGGAAGAATACTTGAAGAATGTCATTTCAAAGGAGAAAGACCTATTGCTATATTCTATGATAATAGTTCAACTATAAAGCTGTCCAAACACCCAGTTCTACATGGAAGATGCGAACATATTGATGTCAGGAGACACTTTATAAGGGATCTTGTTAAGGAAGGAGCTATTGAACTCGTATATTGCAAAATTAAAGATCAAGTTGCTGATATCTTCACCAAAGCACTCAAGTCAACAACATTTGAGAAACAAAAAATGACGCTCGGAATCTGTGACCTGAAGTCTACTGAAGATTAAACTGCGCATGTGAATGTTCAGTTTAGGGGAAGACATGTTATAATAATTCTTAGGTTTTCTTTATAACAGTATTTTCTATTTCATGTTTTGAACTAGTAATAAATTAGTTCCCATTCTTTAGTGATGATCCTAGTTTCTAGTAAATTTACAGTGCTTCTATTATTGTATTCTAGCATATTTAAAGGCCTTTGATTAGTGAATAATACATTCGGATTATCTTCCTCAATTACTAAAATCATTACTGCTTACTAAGTGTTTGAGAAAATACCTGAAAGACTTTCTTGTTTTTCTTTGTTGTTGAATCTTTTTGCAACAGTTATCATATATCTTACATAATTTTAGAGTTGTGATGTGTGTGTTAACTCTTGTTGTTACAAATTTTAATGTTCTTGTCTTTTGCTATTGTGACTTCATCATGACGTTAAAATATGAAGTTTTGCAATATTAGAGTTTTTCTGTTCCAACACTTCCTCGTTTTTTTACTTGAACAAACATAGTTTTTCATGGACTTATATAAACGATATATTTGGGAATATAAATTTTAACGTTGTTTTACACTTTCGCTCATAAAAATCTAATTACATTTATTACTAACAATGTCTCTTACTTGGACTAGTAAGCCAACATTGTGTTAGTACCCAAACCCTCGGCATAGAGAATGTGCGTCGATTACACTGACCTCAACCGAGCATGTTTCATGGATCCCTACCCCTTTCCTAACATTAATCAAATGGTTGATGAGACATCAAACTGTGTGAGCTGTTAAGTTTCATGGACGCCTTCAAGACCTACCACCATATCTATATGGTTGAGAGAGATGAATAGTAGATTACTCTCACCAGTCACCACACTTGATGTGATTTTCTATTACTGAGTTATGTTGTTCCGGTTGCGCAATGTTGGGACAACATATCAACAAACGGTGAATCTGCTTTTTGAAGGATTGCTTGGCAGAAGCATGGGAGCATACATTAACGATATGTTGGTCAAGAGTAAGAGCCAAGAATTAGGGGTGTAAATGAGCTGAGCCGAGCTCGAGCTCGACTCGCCATATTTTCGAGCAGCTCGAGTGGCTCGATTGTTCAAGCTCAAGCTTGAGCTAATGCTCGAATCGATATGGCTCGAATTCGAGTTTGGATAAGGTTGCTAAAACTCGAGCTCGATTTTGGCCTATTTAACTTCGTGCCTCAGATCTCAAAAAAATAATAAAAACTAAAAAAAAAATGTTGTTGTCCAATCTTCAAAGTTCAAAACACTCAATACAAGTTAACAACTTCACATTAACTAAAAGTCCACAACAACACTACAAACAGATCAGAAACTTCACAATAACTCAATACAAGTTAACAACTTTGAAAAAGATCGTGTGTCTTGAATTCACAATCCTAGGGACGTATACTTAATTTTAACCAAATTAAAAGTTAAGCAATAACATAAAAAATATTAAATAACGACATCCAGGGATGTTAACGCAGTTCAAAACAATACTCCAACATCTGCGGGGCCATTAACGAAAACCCAATCCACTAAAAAAAACAAGAGTTACAAGAAATAAAAATATCAACACTATTCAACAATGGACTACGTTGAGTACACAAATTATTTCTTCAAAACTCCAATCGTGGATGTTCCGTGCAAGCCAATCAACAGGTTTTCAACAGCTCCATAATAAACACAACCAGTGATCGAAAGCTTCAGCTTCAATGATGCAGCATACATGAAATAGCCATGATAAATCCTTCGTAGATTGATACTACCTCCATCCCATTTTGGTTGTCTAGTTCGTTTAACGAAGCTTGACTGAAGTTATTTTTAATATAATTTTTCATAATATTACGTTTATCATTAATATATAAAATTTATATATTTATAAACTACATTAAAAGTACTATTAAACACAAAAATATTAAATTTAAAAATAATAAAATATTACTAAAAAAAAGAAAGAAATAAACAAAGAGTTGATTTGACCAATGAATAGTAAATAGGACAGGTAAAATGGGACAGAGGGAATATATAACAAACTAAATGTAGCTGATGGATTTGTTAAATTCCAACTATTATATCTTCATAATACGTGTAAAACAATTGAAGTAGAAATCTCCTTTTTATACACAAACTCAATAACCAAATGACTGTTACTTTTCAGACGCTAAGTTCTCCACCAAAGGCTCATCACCACATATTTAAATCACTTCCACATTAATCGCTCAAACCAAGGAATAATTCTAATCTCATTCTGTACCAGATCCTGAGGTAGCTCCAGAAGCAAGTCCAGGCAGTTTAAAAAAATAATAATTCAAACTTAAACTTAGCCTAACGTGTGACAACTAATTTAGCCAATATTCTAACATGTATCAATTGTACATTTATAACATTTAACATGTAGCAATGATAGCCAAGGACCTTGTGGTCCAGTGGCATCAAACCCTTTCCTTTATACGAAGGTGGTGGGTTCGAGCATCAGTGGAGGCAGTATGCCTAGGCATACTGACTCTTGTGCTTCAATAGGTTGAGAAAGTAGTTATGAACAGATACTCTTGTGCTTCAATAGGTTGAGAAAGTAGTTATGAACAGATACTGCATTGTAATAGAGTTAGTAGTATTACTTCACATCCACCATGTTCTTCAATCTACACTCTTTCTCATAACCTGACAATACCCCATCCAAGAATCATTTCAAGCATAACCTCCAAATCTTTAGATCTTCATCTAGCATAAAAGTTATAGAAAGTCAGAATCAGCTAGCAGAAACTGACAATCTGAAAGTTTTTTAAAAGAGGTGGAAGATTAACGGAGTCAAGATCTAAAATAAATTGACAAAGGTGATCATCAGTGTTATGAGGCCGATAGAGTGCCCAAAAGATCTGTATCAGGGTCAGGATCCACATGATCAATCATCATGATTAAAGTTTAACATCCACAACCAATTCACCAAATAATCCATTATCCATCATCTTGATCAATATCCATATCTCATCCATGAACGTCCATATCCAAATGATAACCTAAATAAAATGACTATCCAAATATATGATAATCCAAATAGTACACTAATGTAAATGATAGTTCGAATAAGATAATCCAAATAAACATGCTCCCCCTTAATTTGTACTTCGTGACGATTTCATCATCATAATAATACAAATTTTAGAGCTAGTTTCCTTGAATATGTAACAAAAACCTGCAAAAATAAAATAGAGACGAGAAACCCAGACTTAGAAGATAGTTCACAAAAACCACTTATAGCCACAAATGCCGAAATTGGCAATTTGGATTAGACAAAGCATGAAGATTAGCAAATAAAGAAGTAAGCATATTCATGTAAAGCAGATTCAAGTGTAGATTCACAATGGTTAGCACAGAAAGCGCACACACAAAGACAAATACGGTCATGACCGGACCAAACAGATAACACAAAGAAACAAATATATAAGAAACAACAAGAATAGCGATTTCAGATTAAGATATCAATTCAGAAAAACACATAGTTAACTTATTGAATTATAAAATACCTGGTTTTATTTCGACGATGATCCTTCAATCTTGAATATTCAGATTGTCTAATCCAATCTCTCTATCTTCCACTAGTTCCCGATAACCATTTTTCCCTTGAACTACGTGTGGTATTAATTGTGATATAAAATCTACTTTCCTGACCCAAACTTGTTTTACAAATGGTGAAATGCGCTTGTGAGTATATTTCTTGGCCCATTGATCCTTATAAAAAATAGAAACACTTAGGTCTGGTGTGGCCACGGATCCTGCAATAATGGCAAACGGGGTTATAAATCTTGTAAGCACATTTGTTTTGCTATACTTTACCATGATTTTGTCTTGCTGAACTTGAGTCAGGAATGTCCTCTGGATCTGTTCTAATTGCTTTGACAAAAATGGTTTTGTCTTTATGGTTGCCACCGGTGAAGCCAAGGCTGAATTTTGTAGATGATTGTCTACCTGCATCAAGAAATTTGTCAAGTGTTGAGGTAGTATCTATCATTTGTATCTGCTTCTTGAGTGAGTTCAGTTCTTGTTTCAGTGTCTGAATCTCCTGATTCAACTTCTCTTCTCGATCAGACGCAGTTTTAAGTAGTAGATATTTATCAGTTACTTGATTCTTGTACACTTTGCTGGCTTTTTCTAATATTCCTACATGACTACACAGAGAGCGATTAGCTTTAATCAAAATTTTCCACTTGGGATACAACTTATTATACTCTACTTCATAAGAAAAAATAGGTAATTCAAAATCCTTAGCTGAGTTGTATTCACCGCCTTCTGGATCAGCCACATCTTCAGCTTCTAGATCAGTTCCAATTCTGGCCATGAACACAACGAAGTTGTCAAAAATCTCTTCTGTATCATATCCAACTTCTGGTTCAGGTTCATCATCGCTCCAAGTTAACGCGGCCATGAACTTCTTTCTTCTTAGATAGGTGGCACATTATGCTTGTACGTGGCCGTACCCTTCACATTCATAGCAGCGGATGCCTTTGCTGCCTGACTTGTCTCTAGTTTGGGATGGCCAGGATGTAGATGGTCTGTAATTTGACTCGTTCGATTTTGAGGTATTTTTTGATGCGTTTGTGCTCGTACCTTTATAATTTTGCGGTTTATTGCATCGGAAACTTTTTTTTTTGTTTAACATGTTTCAAAATCTTATTAAAATGCTTGGTTAAAAGGACTACTAGATCATCGTCAGCATCTTTTGGATCAAAGGCAGTGTCCTGTTCACCAACTGTAAAAGCAACACTTTTTTATTTTTTGGAATGGTCAGTGAGAATTTCCATTTCATAGGTTTTAAGATTACCCATTAATTGAGCTAAGGTTTGCTTTTCCCAACCTATATTTCTTGAATGGCGGTTACCTTCATTCTAAACTGGGGTGGAAGAGATCGTAACACCTTTTTGATCAACTTCTGTTGGGAGAATGGTTCACCAAGTGTGGATGCGCAGTTGGAAATCTCCTGAACACGTTCATTAAAACTGATGATGTTCTCATCGTCATTCATACGCATATCTTCAAAATCTCTTTGTGCAAGCTGGAGCTTAGATTGCTTGACTGATGTTGTACCCTCATAGGTGGTTTCTAAAATTTCCCAAGCCTCTTTAGCAGAATCACAACATGTTATCAAGTTAAATTGGCTTTCATGAATTAAGAAAAATATAATGGCCCTGTTTGGTAAATAATCAGCCGATCAGCCAATTTTGGCTTATTTGATCACTATTAGTTGTTTGGTTAATAAGCTTTTTGTAACTTTAAAATACTAAAATTCAAAAGGCTATGCAAAACAGCCTTTTCAATTAGCTTTTTGAGAAAAAAATTATACCAAACAGCTATCAGCTAACAGCCAATCTATCAAACAACTTTTTACAATAAGCTAATGTTATTAACAAATCATACCTTTTAACTCAAACAGCCAACCCAATCAGCCAATAACCATTTACCAAACAGGGCCAATATCCAAGGCTTTACTATTATAGCTTGCTACTGTCATTTCTGCAGAATTCCACTCAATTTCAGGTTCGATAACTTGACGGTCATTTTCAGTTGCATCGGCTTTGGTAGGATGTTCCCATCCTCTTAAAATGGACCGCCAAATGAGTTCACCCTGACCTATGAGGTGCTGAGGTGCATCCTGGTACGAGCTTTCCAGTATGCATACTTATCACACATTAATGTCGGAGGAGGTCTATTCATTCTGAAACACTTAGCAGCTAATGAGATCGTACAAGCTAAAATAAATAAAATAAACACAAAAGGAAGGTGAGCTCTTGAGTTCAAGAAACACGATATATCAGCCAGATCGGTTAGACTAATAATTTAAGTCCCCGGACTCTGATACTAATTGAAAAAGATCGTGTGTCTTGAATTCATAATCCTAAGGACGTCTACTTAATTTTAACCAAATTAAAACTTAAGCAGTAACATAAACAAATATTAAACAATGACACCCAGAGATGTTAACGCAGTTTGGAGTAATACTCCTACATCTACGGGGCCACTCACGAAAAGCCAATCCACTAAAAAAAACAAGAGTTACAAGAAATAGAAATGCCAACACCATTCAACAATGGACTACGATGAGTACACAAATTATTTCTTCAAAACTCCAATCGTGGATGTTCTGTGCAAGCTAATCAACAAGTCGTCAACAACTCCATAATAAACACAACTAGTGATTGAAAACTTCAGCTTCAATGATGCAGTGTACATGAAATAGCCATGATAAATCCTTCGTAGATTGATATATAATAAACTAAATGTAGCTGGTGGATTTGATAAATTCCCACTATTATATCTTCGTAATACGTGTAAAACAATTGAAATAGAAATTCCCTTTTTATACACAAACTCAATAACGAAATGACTGTCAGATGTTAAGCTATCCACCAAAAGCTCATCACCACATATTTAAATCACATCCACATTAATCGCTCAAACCAAGGAATAATTCTGATCTCATTCTGTACCAGGTCTTGAGGTAGCTTTAGAAGTAAGTCTAGGCAGTTTAAAAAATAATAATCCAAACTTAAACTTAGCCTAATGTGTGGCAAATAATTTAGCCAATATTCTAACATGTATCAATTATACATTTATAACATTTAACATGTAGCAATGGTACATTTACAAACTTCACATCCATCATGTTCTTCAATCTTCACTCATTCCAACAACAACACCCCATCCAACAATCATTCAAGCATAACTTGCAAATCTTTAGATCTCCAGCTAGCATAAAAGTTACAGAAAGTCAGAAACTGACAATCCGAAATTTTTTAAAAAGAGGTGGAAGATTAAAGGAGCCAAGATAGAATAACATTTTTACCTTATTTTTGATTTCTAGAATAACTTTGCTAGACATGGATTGGATGTTTCCAAAGAAACAGTTAAAAAAAATGTGAGATGGCACTTCCAAGGTCATGGTCTTCTTAATCTCTTATAATGTCCTACAAGTTTAATAGATCTGTTAATAAGTGAGAATGAATCCAAAAACAATGAAACAAATAATAACAAAGGGATAGTACAAAGAACACAATTCTCTGAAGTTCAATATGAAAATAAGTTACCACATGGTACTTAAGGCCCAAAAAATAGTGATTCAAACTAGTAAACACAAAGATGTGAGTAGATGTAGATCACCTTCAATATCATCTTTGCTCTCTGATTGAGAACAACATTCTTTGGCATCATTATTTTCATTTAATTTTTCCTGTACAGAACAAGAATAGTTCAAATAACTAAGCACAAGAGGCAACACCTGGTTAAGCTAAAACGGATACCAAATGCATAAGACATCAGCTTTCAATTTTTTTGTCTCAACTTTTCCATCAAATACAATATTATTATCTGATAACTATGACAAGTGCACAAAGTACAGGCAAACCCCAAGATTCAATCCCATACAAAGATTACAACAAATTTAGGCATATACACAAACAACTCGAAACAAATTAAAGAATGATGTTGCATATAAATTTTTTAAACCTTGCTATGTTGTGCGGCGGAGGGAGGCAGACTCTGTTGCGGCAGCGGGAAACGGTGTCGGCGGTAGGGAGAGGCGAGGTCAATCTCTGGCTCTTTACTACGTAGGCGGAAAGTGGCGTCCAACATGTTGCTACGTCGTCATCGTCTCTGCTGAGTGAGGGGAGGTATGCTGTTGCGGCTCAAGCCTATTTATATTTAGGGTTTTGGCTTTGGGTATCCAGCATAAAAGGTTTAGGCTTGAGCTCGACTCAATTAACTATCGAGTAGGCTCGAGCTTGGCTTAAGCTTGAAGTTGATCGAGCCGCTCGGCTTATTTACATCCCTACCAAGAATCATACTAAAACGATCTAGCTAGGTGTTTTGGAATCATGAAGATGTTTAATTTGAGGTTAAACCCAAAGAAGTACATGTTTTCTGTGCAAACCAGTAAATTCCTAGGGTTCTTGATGACTCGGCGAGGTATTGAGCCAAATCCAGATAAGTCCAGGCAATTATCGATATACAAGCTCCAAGAATGGTTAAAGATGTGCAATACACAACAGGTAAGCCTTGTGTTAGTTAGTGGAAAGAGCACTACCCTTCTTTCAGATCTCAAAGAAAGAAGTCCCCTTTTCAGTGGATAGACCAATGTCAAGAGGAATTTGAAGGATTGAAGTTGTACCTATCGACATACCCCTCGTAATAACCAAGAAGGATGTAGGTTAGACTTTATATGTATACTTAGCGGTTTCTAATCGGGCTATGAGTTCGGTACTATTGCATGAGGATGAAAAAGCGATTCAAAGGCTGATATATTATGTTAGTTGGGCATTAGAAAGATTAGATGTGCAATATTCACAACTCAAGAAGGTTGTGTATGCCTTGTATATCAGTATCACAACCAAAAAGTTAACAACCTACTTTCAAGAAGCTCACCTGATCTAGGTATTGACTATTGATTGATCAACCGCTCAAGGTAATACTTTGAAACCTGACATCCTCCTATCGGGTGATAAAATGGACAATGATGCTTACTCAGTTCCCAATTGAATATTACCTGAGAACGGCTATTAAGGGGCAAGTTCTAGTGGATTTTCAGTCAAGTGTACTGCTCATGAAGATGTAAGGTATTCAATGAGCCTGTTGGAAGTGTCTTGTTACGAAGTTTCAGTTGATGACTCTAGTGAGAAGGGGTGTGGTAGGTAGAGGAATAGTGCTGACTAGTCCTGAGGGTTTCAAGTTGTACCATGTTTTGTTATTTAAATTCGAGTTTATTACCGAAATGGTTCCTCGAGTATTGTAAAATTACCAATTTGGTCCTCGACAATATTTCTTGCATAATTAAATCCTCGACTTTGAAAAATTTAACCATTTTGGTCCTCCGTTTATTTTACCGTTTGATATCCGGTAAATCGGGACCAAATTGGTAATTTTATTATAGTCAAGGGACCATTTCAGTCAAAAATGAATTACCGAAATGGTCCCTTGACTATAGTAAAATTACCAATTTGGTCCTGATTTAACGGTTGTTTAACACCAAAATAAACGGAGGACCAAATTGGTTAAATTTTTCAAAGTCGAGGACTTAATTGGGCAAGAAAAATTAGCGATGACCAAATTGGTAATTTCGCAATAGTCGAAGGACCATTTCGGTAATAAACTCTTTAAATTCAGGATGTCTAGTAATGAGCGGAGTATGAGACGCTAATTAGGGATTTAGGGTGTTAAAGTTTGCAAAGTCATTGACCGTGAGAAGATTGAAGATCAAATCTGATCTGCATTGATAGTCGGACAAGTTAATAATATTTGTCGAGACAAGATTTTTATTTTTTGACCAAATCTAATCAGGCTCATATTTTAACTAGACTAACCCAATCTGGCTTAAATAATAACCAAATAGATGGTTGGCCAACCCGCACATTTGACACCACTCGAAGAGAGAGAGAGAGAGAGAGAGAGAGAGAGAGAGAGAGAGCATTGAGCGTGAAATAAAAATCTAAAATTTGTCTTTCGAGTAAATATTTCAAAAGACATTTTCTACATAAATGAGTCATTTTTTCTTTGACCTGAATGAATATTTTTGGTTGACTTTATTTTTCAGTGATAGCCAAACACTTAAAATCTTAGAAAATGACTTTTCAAAGTCATTTTTCAACCTTCCAAACATATATAGTTACTTTTGACCATTTTATATAAGAACAAATATGAGTAAATGATGGTAATACCCTCCATTTATAGTTGATCTCAACATTTGATTAGGATCATTACTTTGTGATTTCCAAATATGATTAGGATCAGTTAGGGGTCGTTTACTTCATTTTTCTGTTTTTCCATCTCCAGTTTTCCATTTCTCCATTTTTCCAGTTTTCCTTCTCCATTTCTCCAGTTTTCCATTTCTCCATTCCTCCAGTTTTTTTATTTCTCTAGTTTTTTTTTATTTTATTAAATACAATAATAATAATAATAATAATAATAATAATAATAATAATAATAATGATAACAACAACAGCAAATCCATGTGTATAAGGAAGATGGAAAATGAAAAAAGATAATAATAATAATAGTAATAATAATAATAACAATTTAATAATAATAATAAGAAGAAAAATAATAAAAATTAAATAAGAAGAATTTAATAGCAATAATAATAATAATAATAATAATAATAAAATCTGTGCGCATGTTAATAATAATAATAATAATAATAAAAGAAAATAATAGAAGCTGCGCATAATAATAATAAAAGTATTGGCTGCGCATAAGAAGAAAAAATCAAGTGTGAAGCGCGCCTAGTATATAGGATTCAAACAAGCGACCTCTAGGACTAAGAGTACTGTTCACCCACATTTTCCCCATTCTTCCATTTTGGAGAAGACTGAAAAGGATTTCTCCAAATTTGTACTAGAAGATGAAAAATGGAGAAGAGATATCTCATTGGAGAGATTATTTTAGTAAACAACCTTTCCATTTTCCATTCTCCCACTTCTCCAATTCTCTATTTTTCTTGAAAATTCTTCATTTTTCCATTTTAGTAAACAACCCCTTACTTTTTAGTTAACTCGATCATTTTTTTTTTTTAGAGTGATTAATCATTTTAAGCCTACATTTTTAAAGCAAAAAAAAATACTACTTCAATGTTAACTTGAGGATTTAAATGAAGTCGCCAACAATTCACAGATTTGAGTTTATTGTACCTCTAGGTAGGTCACATTTATTCCATTGGTTTATTATTATATTTAGAGTTAATTCCATTTTTTCCTAGATTTATAGGTGTCAAACCACTTTTAATCATTTTTATTAGAACATCCACATTTTGTCCTAATATTATTGTGGTATAATATTATTGTGGTATGACCATTTTTGTCATCCGTTAACAAAATCATTTAAACGTCAAATACAAAGGCATTTCGATCATTTTTATACAAAGTGAGTTAACCCCACTATATTTTTATGTTTATTCTTTTGAAAAAAAATTGCAATTGAAGACCAAAATGACTTTATATTTAACAGCATTAAAACTGTTTTGTTGATAAAGGACAAAAAATGGTCATGCCACAATGATATTAAGACCAAATGTGGATGTTATGATAAAAAAGACTAAAAGTAAAGTGCCACCTATAAATCTAAGACTAAAAATGAAATTAACTCCAATATTTAAGATAAAGACCATCTTTGGACTTGGTTCATACTAACAGGTACAATGAAGATAACCTTAAAATAAAACAAATGAATCTTAATTCATCTGGTCCTGATCAACTTAATGGAATGGAAGAAGTGAATATAAACAGCCAAAGGGTTCTCCACCTCTCCAAGTGAGTTGTTTGTGGCCGTGTTTGGTAAATAATCAGTCTATCAGTCAATTTTTGCTTATTTGACCACTATTAGTTGTTTGGTTAATAAGCTTTTTTAACTCCAAAATACTAAAATTCAAAAGGGTACTCAAAGTAGCCTTTTCAATTAGCTTTTGAGTAAAAAAATTATATCAAACAGCTATCAACTAACAGCTAATCTATCAAACAATTTTCTACAATCAGTCAATATTATCAATTAATCATACCTTTTAACCCAATCAGCCAATCCAATCAGCTAACAGCCATTTACCAATCAGGGCCTGTCTATTCACCAACTCCTCTTCAATTTTTTCCACCTCCAAAATTGAACAGTTTAAACTAACAAGAAGTTTGATATTTTCCACAGATAGATCAAATACACACCAACCAGTAGTGACTAGTGATAAACTATATTCTATCAAACAAGATGAAGAGGCATATATGAACCTGAGTTTATAAGATGAAATCCTCCATATTCACACTTAAAAGGCCCTAATAAAATATGATACAACAGGAAAGTGAGAATCCTGATAAGCTACTATCACCTGATCCAATCAGCTCATATATGCAATTGTCAGACTTTTGGTCAGCTTAGACTAGTAACACAACACTGATGTTCATTCCATCCTTTGTACATTCACATTAGTTGATATCTTGATTCTCTTTCCCGGCTATTAATCTCGTGTCATGTGAACAATCACCTGTCAACAATGCCGAAAGTTATAGATTAGGGGCATCCAAAACTAAATCATATATTTCAATATAGCATGCCTGCATTTCACATAGCTACAATTCATAAGAAAGGATATGGAATTTTTGCAGTTTCTTCTAACCTGTTAGAAATCTAGTGGTCCGGTGGGTGGCACAGAATCCTCGATTGCTAGAGGAAATTCAATGTCATAGAACCCTGATTTTATACACCATTCCTGCATTTATTTGCGCGTCTTTAACTGTTTATTTGAATATGGAGGAATAGTAAGAGGGGAATGTTGCTGATAAGCTAGCTATATATGTTGCGGAACTAATCAACCGTTAAACAATCACTAACAAGACGAATTCTTAATGCCTATGAATGTTTATTACCTTCAGTGTTGTAAAAATTAGTCTAGGCCGCTGCCTAGGCGCTAGGCGTCCCTAGGCCGAGACGAAAAGGGGTGTAGGCGGTTGCTAGGCGGCCAAGTTGGCCGACTATCACCTAGCGTCTTCTACAACATTGATTGCCATTATTCCATTCTTTCCATCTTAATAGTTATAGTAGGTACTCTTCATTCATTAATGGCAAAACCATATTACCCGGTCTGAGAAAGCCGTTGCCAGTTCATTAGCTGATGTGGTTGTGGATGCCTTTGCAAATAAGATGAACTGGTCCCGATGGCGTTGTCATCACCGGGCAAATTGATCCGAGTAACTAGTACTGGACGGGGACCATACAGGAACTGCGCCCCTACTGCTACTTGAAGATTCAGCCATTGAATCTTCAGAATTCCTCCTACCCACAGCAAAAGGAGATTGCAGCAGGGCATTGTTGTTACTTTGAATTGTTTGAAAAACTGCTTGCCCAGTTCTGTTTCCCCTCGGTTCTTCAGTTACATTGACATTTTCTGGCACTTCTGCTCTACTATCTTCAGCCGAATTTCTGAGATCCAAAGATGTCTCTTCATCTTCAGCCCTAAAGAATGATGAAGTTATGCTAGGGACCATCTGATCCTCATAATGCCTGATGGCAGTAGCTGAAGGATTATTTCTGATCGGTTCATGGTCCATTTCCATTTGTGTATCTCGGGGAAATGCTAGCGGTGCAGACTCGGTGGAGTCTCCGTGCCCTTCTTCCATACCATTCTCCATTGCAGCTCTTGAGGCGGCTTCATGCTGTGCCATATGAACAAGGGCTTCTTGCAATCTTACCTTTGCTGCATCGATTTCAACAACCGGAAGAGGATAGTTGGAACCTAGTTCAATTCCAGCTGCTTGGAGAACCGACTCGGGTGCATTCCAAGGATGGTGTATCCATTCAGTAGGAAGTCGAGCAAGTTCAGGAAGCCAACGGCGTACATACTCCCCATTCGGGTCAAATTTGTAGCCTTCAAACTGTAAAAACCAGTAAACATCTGTTTAGCATGTTTCCTATGAATTCTCCCAGTAGTTAAGGGAAAGAAGCCAGAAAAAAAATGTTGCAGAAC
>CM008341.1:26410465-26427090 GCA_002525835.2 Ipomoea batatas | reverse complement strand
AAATGCAATAGCCAGGATAACACCATGTTATTCGCCCTTTGCCAGGTTATATAATTGGCGTCTGTTATTTCTGGAGCCATGACCGAGCCATCTACAAAACCGAGTTTTTCTTGGAAAGTAGGGCCATCTTCATTGCCCTGCTCCAAGTGTGATAGTTCGTTCCATCCAAAGGAACAGTAACTAATAATAAAGAAGGATTCTCGCCAGAATGAATATAACACGGGCTTGCAATATTTGTTGCATCAAAATTCATTTCAGAGGCTGGAACGGCTGGAACTGCTGGAGCTTGATTCTCAGCCATAAAGGAGAAAAAAAATTAATTTGGCTTTGATACCATAATAAAGTTTGAACAGCGGAAGAGAAGAAAACTTAAAATGGTATATTATCTCACACCATACACTGCTATCCAGAAGGATATAAATACAAGGGATGAAACAACCATGCACATGCATGCCCAAACTTCTAGCTAACCAACCGGGAACAAATAACAAACAAAACAAATTAAATAAAATTAAAACATAACAACCAAAGAAAATGTCAACTAACACTACTTCAATATATATATTTGCCAAAAGGCCCAAATCCAAACAAAAACTAATAATAAAAAATTTAAAAAAAAAAGTAAAAGAAAAGAAAATCCTTGAAAAATCTTCTATACTTGAAGTATACATGCAGTATAAATCATTTGTCAAAGTATTGATTCGAAGTAGTAATTAATTTCAGTCAAGAAATGTCATGCATGAAAGCTTCTTCAAGGAGCAATTCAGGCCAGTTGTATGAAGAAGGCGAAGAAGTGCCTTGATAATCACCATTGCTAGAAGTGCTGCTAGAATCCCCTTGATTACCCTTATTATTATTATTGTTCAAAAAACAATCCGTTAATGGCGGCAATATGGAATCAGAATTAAGTGATTTATTATTGTTATCATTATTCAAATGTGTTTGGAAGTTGAAAGGGACTTGCTGGTTGTGGAGCAGTTGAGAGGCGCCTGAATTTTCAATGGAGAAAAGGGTTTGGTTTTCCATTTGAGATAGCGAGCTCAATAAAGGGTTATTATCTGTTTCTTTATTCGAAAGGTTTGGTAGATTAAAATCCCAGAAATCCCCATTGTTGTCGTACGATGATGACGAGGTTGTGGTCATTGATGATGATGATGATGAAGATTGGAAGAGCATTTGTAAGTATTGAATTTTGGCGGCCATGTTTTGTGCAGCTGCTTGGGCTTGTAACCTGGCGGCTGCTGCTGCGTGTTCTTCTAGGGGGTGGGATTGAAGTAAAGTGGCTAAGGCTAAGAGATTTGGCAAGTTTGAAAATAGGTCAGTTCTTGGCCTGTGAGTCATTGGATCATATCCCATTTGGATCAGCTTCTTCTTCAAGTGTGTGTTCCAGAAATTCTTGATTTCGTTGTCTGTCCTTCCCGGCAAGTGCGTTGCGATCGTTGACCACCTATATAAAAATTTGTGTGAGACAATCTCGGATTCTTGTTCTGAGACGAATCGTATCAAATATAATTGAAAATGTAAACAATACTAATCAGAGAAAATGTAAACAATACTAATCAGGAGCAAATTTTAGTATTATATTGTGGACCATGGTCATGACTGATACTGCAATTGTGTTAAACTGTATAGCAGTTGTGTTGAATTGATACTGCAGTTGCGCGGAACAGAGGTCGTTTCATCCGTTCAACACAACTGCAGTATAGTTCAACACAACTGCAGTATCAATTCAACACAACTGCAGTTCCAGACGGATGAAACGACCTCTGTTCCGCGCAACTGCAGTTCCCTTTCAGCACAATTGCAGTATGAGTTCAACATAACTGCAGTATCAGTTCAACACAACTGCAGTATCAGCCATGACCCATGGTCCACGGTATAACGACGGCTAATCGGGACTAAAGTGTTTTGTTACTAATAAAGGAAAGTGTAATACGATTTTCCTTAAAAGTAACAAACACTTTATTACGCGTCTGAGACGGTCTTACAGGAGAGTCACTCATAAAAGTTTAAAATCACCATTTGGAGTTGAAAAAAAATTGGGTAAAAACTTGTCTGAAATCATCTTACGGATCCTTGTCTATGATCGAGACGGTTCGGATTGTATGTAGACAATTGGGTGGGTAAGTATCACCGTTTCAATTATAAGTATTATAATATTTATTATGAATTCTGTCATACGTAGATTCGACATGTCTCACAGATTAAAATCCGTGAGACGGGTCTCACACAACTGTGACTCCAAAATCTGAGATCAATAAATTATATTTAGGATAATGTTCTTACTTGTTCCCTAGGATGGAATGGAGATGAAGAATTGTCTGCTCTTCTTCTTGGGAAAATTTGCCTCTCTTGATATCTGGCCTCAAATAATTAGTCCATCTTAACCTACAGCTCTTCCCACATCTATTCAAAACTGAAATAAAAATGAAGAGTTAATTGCTACCAAGATTATCATCTATGATAGAAATAATGTTTTGACTGAAATAATATAAAATAAAAATCAGAATTTGTGAATAGAATTACCAGCAAGTTTTGGAAGGGCTCTCCAACTGCCATGGCTATGTTTCTCAATGTAATCAGAAAGCTTTTTGTCTTCTTCAGGTGTCCATGGCCCTTTCTTGAGGCCATTTTCGTCACAGCAGGGGGCCTTTCCCATCCTATATTTGTGGCTAGCTATGATGTCTTAATATAATGAAGGCAAACCATAGTATTTATACAAACGTTCTGGTCTTATTTAGTGGTATTATATTCTCTTGTCTTCTAGTATTATTATTATTTTTACATAAAATTGATTTGACATAGTCTCCCTATGTTTTGTCCCTACTTAATTATTGTATGACTTCAATTATACAGTATTGACAATGACCTTTTTTGGAGTATTATTTTCCATTCATATAGCTTATTATGTTCAATGGTTATGTACGTATTTTCTCTCACATCTCTTCGGAGAATCGTTTTTCATATAATATGAATCAAATACCCCTAAGGTTAGGGGTTAGGAACTTATCAAGAATATATAATAATTGTCATGTAGAGTATTTTAGCCTTTTCTGTGACCCACAATTTTATTTTTCCTTTTTTTGGAGGTTATTTGAAACCATTTGTACTATGAATAATTTTCACCTTCGGAGGTGTTTTGTTCCTTCTTTTCAGATTTGTTAAAAGTGTGGCTTGGGTCAAGATTTAGAGGCTCTATTTGTTAATATAGCTTATCAAACAATTTTAGCTTGTTTGACCACTATTAACTGCCAATATGAGGGTTTGGTTAATCAGTTTTTTATAATAATTTATTACTTTAAAAGGTTAAAATTCATAAAGATGCTTTAAGCAGCTTTTACCATTAATTTTTTTTTAAAAAAAAATAAATTATTTTATCTAAAACCAAAAATAATAATAATAAAGACCGAGATTGTGTAGCGGGTTTAGCAGTCTCGTCTGCTAATGCCGTTACTCTCATTGTCTCTTCATGGTACTAGTTTTTTTTTTAAATGATTATTATTATTATTATTGGTTAAAATAACATAATACACTCATATCCTTAAAGGTCATTTTGCATGTAATCAGCTATCAACTAACAGCTAATTTACCAAACATCTTTCTATAACCAGCTAATGTTATCAGCTAGTTAGACCCGCTAACTCAATCTGCTAACAGTTTCAGCTAAATCAACCCGCTAACAGCTATTTGCCAAACACCTCTTGTTGAACCTTAATCTTTGTTTTATCCCTTTATATCTGAAAAAAAAATTAAAAAAAGAGTACTGTAATTTGCTATCGCTAAATATTATTACTTATTAGTGTTCTGAGATTTGTAAATTATTGTACATTTATCATTTAATTATATTCTCCTCCAAAAATCATTTAATTATATTATATTTTAATCAGGAAATGAAATACAGTACTGGAGTGGATATCAATCCATTTCGAAGGTAAGAGTGGGTGGGAATATTTAAGAGATCAAGTAGGTTAAAACGCTCATCAGAATTGGTTAGGGTTTGAGTTGTTGACAATATTCGTTAATAAATTATTGGAGTATATAATTTTCCCTCTTTTGCAACTTTTACACGTAATTAAAATATAATATAATTTTTAATTTTGAGTTAGACTCTCTTGCAATATCATCCACGATCCTTATTCATGAGACGGGTTGGATCGATATGAAAATATATTTATACTGAAAATGTAATACTAACCAGGAATAAAGTATTTGTTACTTATAAGAAAAAATGTAATACCTTTGAAAAAAAGGCCAATACTTTTAAATCAAAATGTAAAAATATTACTCTGTACATTTTTATTAAAAAGTATTACACTTCCCCTATAAGTAACAAACACTTTATTTTTAATTAGTATTACATTTTTCAAGTTAAGTATTACATTTTCATATTGACCCGACCCATCTCACAGACAAGAATTCGTGAGACATTCTCACACAAGTTTTTGCTTTTAATTTTAGGGATAAAGGTCAAATAGACCTCAAACTATATCTCATTGTGCAATTAGGCCTTTCAACTTCAAAAAGCTTCAATTAGACCCTCAAACTTGTTATTTTGGAGCAAATAAACCCTCGAACTTATTTATGACCTGTAATAGCAGGTCAAATATATTTCCGGCGAACCTCTGACCACATTTCGGCGACCAAATCAGAAAATGAACCACCGAAAACATAGTACATATATATACACATACACATAATTGTAAGTACCTATCCATAACTGACACCTATTCATAAACAGACGCAACTCTATAGATAAACCTAACTCTTTATTTTTCAACACTCCACCTCAAGCTGGAACATCTAAAAGTTCCAAGCTTGATTAAAATATACACTCTACCTTACTTTAAATTACAAATGAAGATTAAAAGCAGCTAGAGAATAACAGCGCTAGATGACTTCGAAGGGACAATGATATACACAACCCATGGGAATGAAAGCACCAAGGGAGAAACTTGTCACGAACAACCTCACAGCAACATAAGCTCTAGGATTTGCCAACAACAATCTTCATCAAGAGCGGCAGAGCAAACAAAGCATGAGTGGCAAAGGGGATGAAGTAGAGCCCATAGTAATGACAAATACACCCAAAGAATAAAGTATGAATACCGGGAACACCACATGGTTGTTGTTTACACCCTCTTATAGGATAAGTGAATAACAAAAAGGGCTTCCGAAAATTTTTTTTTAAAAAAATGCCAAACTTGAAAACCCTAGGGAATAAATATGGTATACCGAAAATAAAGAAACAAATACGGTAATACCAAAACACCCCGGAAAGAAGTTTGGCAACAAACCAAAAAGCCTTCAAACTTCACCAAAAGGTCCAAAGGGCGAAACAACAATCTGTAAAACTTTCACCGGAAAAATACACCATAGGAAAACCCACACAGATGGAGTCGCGGAGGACTGACGGAGATTTCTGAAAATTTTCGCCGGAAAATCCAGCCGGAGGTGGCCTCACGCGCCAGCGCGTGAGGTCAGAAGTTCGACGCGGTGGCGGCGCGTAGAGGCGCATGGCGGAGGAGACGACAATGCAGCTTCCTGGGTCAGGCTCGCCGGAGGCTGTAGAAGGGATGGGCAACACCAATTTGACAAAAGAGCTCACCAAAAGCAAGTAATTTGAAAAATTAGGGTTTCGCGTGAACAGTAACTTTTGTGTACTACTTTTCATGCGACTGGAAAATGCAATTTTGATGTTTGAAATACCCTAGGAAAGTAGGTTCTGATACCATATTGAATTTGGAAGATGGAATGGCCTGACAGGTGGAGAATTACAATCACATGCCAGTTAGGCGGAAGCAAAGATGAAGAATCAAGTACTTGAAAGATATAGAAAATATATGATTCTATATTATCTGTGTGTTTCTAACAAAGAAACATAGTACATATATATACACAGACACATAATTGTAAGTACCTATCCATAACTAACACATATTCATAAACAAACACAACCCTATAGATAAACCTAACTCTTTATTTTTTCAACATGGGGTATTGACTCTTTGAGCTACAATAGTTTGAGAAAGTATATTGAACAGATACTACCTTGTACTAGAATTGATAGTACACCAATATATATATATATATATAGGGTTAACTTTATCCTTGAGAATTGAATGCAGGTATAAAAAAGATAGGCTAGCTTTCACTGGCTGTAATCACAATCTTACCAAGAAAGAAGCTGAGGAGCTGAGGAAACTAAGACGCATAACTAGGCACTGGAAGGAGAAAGGCTCCGGATAAATGGAACAGAGAGGCGGCTCCAGGGGGCATGCCTAATGACTCCCCAAGAGGCTGCTATTTTCCTTGAGGCAATGGGGTATCCAGCCAACACAAAGATTTACATAGTCACAGGGACAAATTTTGGGCCGAATGGATTGAATGCGTTGCAGGAGTACCCAAATGTATACTCTCATTCTAACTTGGCAACTGCAGAGGAGCTGAAGCCTTTTATAAACAGGCACAATCAGCTAGCGGCCCTGGATTACATTGTGGCAGTTGAGAGTGATGTCTTTGCTTATACTTACGATGGTAACATAGCCAAGGCTGTTCGTGGCCACAGGATGTTTGAAAGCTTCCGGAAAACCATCAATCCTGACAAGTAGATGACACTACCTGATATTCTATTTTTTTGGGGGTTTAATCTGCTTCCCACTTACTTGATATCAGTCTTTCACTTCCTCTGAGTTATCTAATACTGTATGCAGGAAAAAATTTGTTAGAATTTTGGCTGAAATGGACGGGGGAATTATCTTGGAAAGAGTTTGCATCAGATTTGAGAAACTTACAGCAAAATAGGACAGGATGGCCAAATCCCAGCAAAGTTGGAGGAAAACTTCTATGCAAATCTTTTGCCAGGTTGTTTTTGTAGCAGAAGATAACCATGACCACATGCATAAACAGGAACAGAACTATGTTGTTGCCGTTGCCACCAGCTGCACTTTAAGCAGCAACATTTACTTTTGCCTTCCAGCCAGGCAGAAGTAAAGATTGGAAAGCATACATAAGTGAAGAATATGCATTTTTTTGTTGCTACTTTTCCAAAGTATGCTGTAAATTTTGTACTAGATCCAAATTTAGAAAGGATATGTGTAATAATAATAGAATATGCACATTCTAGTTCTAGATGTTTTGAAATAGAAAAGTACTGTTACTAAAAAAAACAATATAGTATTTCGGCATTTTAATATCACTGTACTAATTAACATCATGTACTGCGAACATAAAAAATATGGGAACAGGACCTTGTGTTAGATTGGATATGACTCATAATTTACCATCCAACTAATTATACCAATCAAGGAAAAGAATTGAAAATGTAAGTACAAACAGAAAGAGCAAAAGAAAAGTCCTGCTACTGCTGTTCCGTTGAATGGCCTTTGTTAACTCTTTGTTACCAAGCTCTACATTCTTTGTAGCTTCAACTGCCTGTTAAATTAAAGGAAATTAAAATAATAACAGCTTATTCATGACTTATGAAGGTAATCAAAGGTTTCTAGAGTAGATAAATTCATTTTTATTCAAATTAATATTTATCTAACCTGGTCATACAAATATTCTATCTGTTGGGCCTGTTGCAGAACATGTGTGGACATGAGATGGTTCAATGCAGACATTTCCACCATCTTTGTTTCTGTTTGTTGAACAGCATCCAGAAGACCAGTCAACTCTGCCTGAATTACAGCCAAAGGAACAGTTACGATTTAAGAAATCTCAAACCTATCCAAGATTGTAATCTTTTAAGATCTGCCACTAAAAACCTCATCCTTATGGAGAAAATTAAGATTACCAGTTACCTGGAGGGCACGTGTTTCATCATCTAAAAATTGTTCCTGAACTCTGATAGGCTCAGATTGCAATTCATTTGGATTCCTGGCCTCAGAATCACTCTGCTGCCTCTGGTCTAAATTGCTAGATGTAGATATCTCTGATGTACTACTTTTGCCGGTCCGTCTTGGTTTCCTTCTTGGTGCTACCCGGTTAATAGCATCTTGGAAGCGCAAGGCTCGCAAGTGGTCAAATTGTGATGAGACAGAGTGGAGCTTTTCGCTTAAAATCAATACCTGTAATTCAAATGTCAATCAGTTGATAGAAAAATTAATGCTATTCAAAACTAGGTATGCACCCATTGATGCATTTTCATTTTTACAAGAATTCCAACAATTAACAATAGGAAGCACAAGCCACAACCTTTCTTCACAACTATGGCTTATTTCAGGCCCTTGGCATAAAATATTTATAAGGCCTTTGGTTCACAGAATAAGTTGGGAATGAAATAGTATTCCTCATAATAGATCTATTGTGTGATTAGGTTCATTTTCTATTCTGCAGATTTGGTTATCCCCTTGCAAAGGGAATAGTCATTCCTAAGGAACCCCTAGTATTAGCTATTCTTGACTTCTTAGGAATAGCTAAATTTTCATAGTCAAAAAGTCATCAATTAAAGTATAAACTTTGGTTCTGTCGTTCTGAATTCCAGACACAGTATAGCACAAGTAAATATATTTTGAACAATTTGTAATTTAGCGACATCAGTCATTGCTTAGAGAATAACAAATTAAAATGATTACATGCTACTTCATAGAAGAAACAATTGTTTGGTGATTGTGCATAGTGCACATGATCAAACTTTAAGCAAACTTCAACCAGTACAACAAATAATAAGCACAAAGATCACATTAAATACTACAAATAATTCAGTTTTTTCAATCTAGCTGAAGAAAATTTTCAGAATTCAGAAATACTAATAATCGTGTACGTGAACAAACTTTACAGCAAACATTAACATGATTATGACAAATAATGAGCAAAATGATCACATTGAATGCTACAAACAACTCAGTTTGTCAATCTAGCTGAAGAAAAGTTTGGGTTTTTATCGAATTCAGAAACTGAAGAACTGTGTTGATTTATCACCGGTGACTATTGAATTGGATTCTGAGCTATTAGTTCCTATTCTTACAGAAATGGTTAAGGTCCAATGGTCATTATTTGAACTGCCTCCGAACCATGCAGAAGTTGGACTGCTCTAGTTCTCATTGTTATTATTAGTGTTATTATTATTATTTTATTATTATTGTTGTTGTTGTTGTTGTTATTATTATTATTATTATTATTATTATTATTTTAAAATGGAAATTGGGTGGCTAATTCAGAAAACTAGAGTGTCAAGATTTCAGATGTGCAGTTGTTCTTTGACTATCAATGCCTTCGTAAAGACAAGGCACAAAGGCCTAGCTCTAAGAGTATAAATTCTTCATTTTCTTAGGTCCTCACTATTGGATTTATTTGAACTAGCACTTCAAGCTTCACACGCTTATATGATTTACATATCATTTAAGGGGAATACCCATAGATATCATGCACTCTTAAGTGTTCACACTAACTTTCATCTGTATAAGATGAGGTTTGTCCACTATCTTTGCATAGTCTAGCTGTGACAGGGTTTGGTGATAGTACACTTTGGATTCATGTCTCCCTCTGCTTTGTATATTCTAGCTGTGGTTCATAAAATCTACTGCTCACTCTCTTTGAAGAGATGGGTTTGTATGTATGTATGTATATGCGTATGTATGTAAGCACAAATAGAGAAAAAGTTAACAACTCTATCTTAATTTCACAATACAGAGGTGGGAAACAGTTTAATCACACACAAAAACATAAACTATTGATAATACTAATTTAGTGACAAACAAACAAACAAATTTATGAAATTATCATTACCACCCCATGTTTGTGTGCTACTGTATCAGCATTAGAATTATCACCCTTGAATCCAATCCAGCCCCTTGACTTTGCTTCTTCATCATCATTTATACTATTTTTGAGAACATCTATTTGCTCTTTGCATGATTTTATGAAAATAGTGACCTGCAGAAATGTTATTTAACAAGGATATTTTAAAAGAGTCACTAAAAGCACTAAAAAAAAAAAGGTAGATCATTGTAGCTTCAAGCCTTCAAGGAGCAAACAAGTTAGCTTAACCACTGTAGCAAAGCTATGTGAAAATTGAATTGATGATATAGTTAAGTTGGGGTTGGGAGAAAATGTTGATAAAGCATATCAATCTTACTTCATGCTCAATGCTATCTCTTTCCTGTTCAGTTGTGCGGTACAAATCTACATAATCCTTCTTATGTTTCAACAAGAATTCTTCCAGGACTCCAATGCTTTCTAACTGAAATGAATTAGTATTAAAAGGATTTCTTGAATTAACATTCTGTTGTCTGTTTCAGTCCTATACTACAGAGTAAAAAGTATACAGTATATTCATTGTTAATGGCAGTCTATTATGAAATGAAATTAAAATTTTGTGAATATAAAGTATACATGATTAAATAAAGAGAAAAAGCATGTTATCATAAAAATATACCGTCTTCAGTGCAGCTTTGGTGAAAGATGATCTTTGTCGAGGTTTGTGCAAGATAAAGGATGCTAATATGGCTGCTGTTTTGGACTGCAAGCAATCATTATGGTCAGAAAACAGCAATTTGTTGCCAAAACTAGGCAAGGAGCAACAAATTTCACAAAAAGGATGACATAAAATAAAATTGAGTGGTAGTTGTCAATACTGAATCTTAAGAAACAGTGACAGAACCATTGAAACCCCAGAATTAGCATATGAACAGACAATCTCTATGATAAAAGTATGGAGGTGAATGTTAACACAAACAAATGCACAAGCAACAGGGTGCTTCTTTGGGTTCCAGTGAATGTATAGTAATATATAAGAACTCAATGACAGTATAAAAAGACATAGTAAACCCAATAGTAGCTACTAGCCACTATTAGAAGCAATCTTGGTACAAGTGCAGGGGAAAAGCAAGACATGCTGATACTGAAAAAGCAAGACCAGTGAGGACTTTAACAAACTATTTCGGTTAAGAAATCCTTAAAACTGTAGATTAGTGATCAAGGGAAATAGAGAAGCATTAGGCCACATAGGAGTATCTCCAAAACAGAATATGCAGCATCAAGCCTTATTAAGGCCTTAAGGCAGACAAAAAAAAAAAAGAAAATTTGCTAATGAAGTCAAAGTACCTCATCATACCCCAGAGACACAGCTGATCGATGGACAGTGTCTTTGAAATCCTCAGTTCTATCTCTAATTTTTGCCATCCCTATACAGAAATAACACCAAATTCCATCAAATCTAAAGAAGGTAGAGTAAGTAAAAAAAATGCATTGTTAGCATATCAAAATTCCATAAGTCTATTACAATTATGCTTCAAAATGTCAGCCTAATACAAGCAGAAAAACTTATGCAACAATCAGAAGTGTATACAGGACGGAAAAGAAATGATTTATTCTGCTGATGGAAACATCTGCAGCAAAATGAAATCTCAAAGTTTAAATTCATTAGTTTTATTTCAGCTGAAAGTAAACAATTCCAGACTGCAGTCTATAATCATTTATGTGAAATTTTATCAATATGAGAACAATGGCTGCATAGTTATTAGTTAAGTATGTCAACAGGGAAGCCAGACTTCACCCTCCACTCTCTGCCCTTGGTCCTAACCCTGACCCGACCAGTTATTAAAAAAATTCCCCAATCCCCACCCGATTCAAATATACACTAAATAAAAGGTTACGAGTATTACAATCTTTCTGATAGCCAACTAATGTGATCTATCATGGATCACTGAACCAAAACTTCAACTTCCAAGTCTTAAACCAAACAAAATAAAATCACAAGCCACTTCAGATAATGACTCTAAACAATTGCATTCGCAACACTAGCGATCCTAGGCCCAACGTAAATGCCAATTAAATAAGTAAAGAATTCATCTACTGCTGCTACAGCCTAAAGGCATAGAAGGGAGACTACAACACAGCATTGATAGTTGTCACTTGTCAAGACAAAGAAAACTATATAAATTAGCAATCCTGTCAAGGCAAGAAGAGCAATAGTCCCAACCTGCAACCAATTGGCCTAGCTTGGCCTAAAACCTTTTTAAAAGCCTATTTAATATGTAGGCAATTAAAAAGGCTTTAAAGTAAGTCCAAAATAGGTTTTGAGCCTATTTAAGGCCTACATGTTATAGGCTTTAAGCCTTTTTAAGGCATACATGTGTAAAAAAAAATTAAAATATACCTAACACAAATATACAATAATACAAAACTAATACACAAGTATATGACTACAAATCCATGAATCACATGAGAATCAATCAATAACCAATTAACCACAAATGACAAGACCAAGTTCATAATACAAAATCCAACAACACAACTTACACAAGTTTAATAACCATAAGTTCATAATGACCCTGTTTGGTAAATGGTTGTTAGCTGATTGCGCTAGAAGGTATGATTAGTTGATAATATTAGCTGATTGTAGAAAAGTGTTTAGTAAATTAGTTGTTAGCTGATAGTTGTTTGGTATAATTTCTTTTCTCAAAAAGCTAATTGAAAAGGTTGCTTTGAGTAGCCTTTTCAATTTTAGTATTTTGGAGTTACATAAAAACTTATTAACCAAACATTTATATTGATTTTTTAACCAAGTCAAACAACTAATAGTGGTCAAATAAGCCAAAATTGGCTGATAGGCTAATTATTTACCAAACAGGGCCAATGTAAAATCCAACAACACAAGTTTAATAACCACAATATCACAAGTCCATAATACAAAAATCCAACACAAGTTTAAACACAACACGAAACCATAAGTGCATAATACAAAAATCCAACACAAATATAAGTATCATTGAAGCATTTTTAAGCTCCAAAACAACTGTAACAACACTCTACGACATGTATATACACAAATATAAGCATCATTGAAGCATTTTTATGTTCCATATTTAGACAAACAAGACACATTCCCTAGACACCATCAGGGCATATTCCCCAATGGTACACATGTTAGACTACTCCAAAGATGCCTATGCTACACACAACATTTTGGGCTTTTGGCATCCAAATCAGATTGAATGGTATGATATTGACTCCAAAAGACTTGTTTTTGCATGCTTCAGCATCCTATTCTGGCTAAGTAATCACTAATTTTTTCTAGACCACTTCAAATTGTCCCTCTGCTCAATAGTGAAGTTCTCCCAAGTTCTGAAATCTAGAAGGTTGAAATTCATATCAAAATGTTGTAGAAAATTTGAAGCTGAAATGAGACCATGCCAAAAGTATTGTTCAAGTTCACATGGAAAACTTTTCACTTATAACATTCTTCTAGGTGAAATTAATTATTACAAATAATTATACTAATAATAATAATAATCTTCAAAACACAACTTTTCTGCAAGAAATTCGTAATAAAATGTAGATTAACAGTTCAAGGAGCTGTTACAGCTTACAGTCAGGCAAGCAGTGGATTCTTAATTTCTGATGCAAAAGGCTTTCCATTACTTTAGGGAAGAAACAGATGAAGAGAAGAGAAAAGAAGATACCATAGTAGAGTTTTTAGAATAGCAATTCATCAATTTTAAAGTAGTAAAAAACGCAACCGTAGGCCGGAACCCGCAGCCGCCGCAGGCCGTAGCCTGCAGCACCGGCCGTAGGCCGCAGCCCACAGTACAGCCAGCGACCGTCGACCGCCGATAGTCGACACCATATCCACCATTCACCTACACAGTAAGCTACCGAAGTATGAAAGACTGGAAGAAATACCTGTTGCTGCCAGTCGCCGCCTCGCCGGAGGTTGTCGCCAGTCGGACACTCGGACGGGAATCGCAATTCGCAGGGGAAGGGCGGAAGTGGAAGAACGAATTAGAATTGGGAATTTTGGAGACCATCCCAATATACATCAGATTTTGAGAGTTTTTGTCAAATTACAAAGAAAGATGGGAGAGAACAAAAGCAAAAAAATAAAAAAATAAAAACAAAATAATAATAATAATAATAATAATAATAATAATAATAATAATAATAATAAATAAAAGAAAGAAACAACTGTCAAGTGAAAAATATATATATTGTACGCGCCCCTCTAGAGGGCGGAGGGGCGCGCTATAACATCCCTGGAAAGTCACTGGATTGATATGAAGGGTGGGAAGAAGAAAGGGCAAATAGAAGCTAAGGAAGGTGGCAGCAAACCGACATCGCAGGATGATGAGTCGTTGAGAGTCGTTGGCGCACAGAGTTAGACGACGTCGTTTTAACCGACCTCTGAATTAGTTGCAATTTCCCTTTCAGACGACGTCGTTTTGCCCCTGCCAGCTAATCCTTTTGTTGCGATCCGAGAATGATAAAAGTAGTGTTGTGTAATTGATGAG
Organism: Ipomoea batatas; assembly: GCA_002525835.2. NCBI lineage: Eukaryota > Viridiplantae > Streptophyta > Magnoliopsida > Solanales > Convolvulaceae > Ipomoea > Ipomoea batatas. The sequence goes on along the minus strand of CM008341.1, from coordinate 26,412,862 downwards.
TTGTTCCTATGTATTTAAATTCCCGTGAACTGAAGGGATTTTCTTATGCTGAATCATAATAACAAACTTCTCTTTCTCTCAATCCCAATTTTCTTAATCTCTTTCTCTACTATTATATCTATTTCCCAAGTTCATTGCAGCTGGTATCAGAGCCCCACCTTGGACGATCAAGTAAAGAAGTTTGGAAGCTACAATCATTGAGCTTAACAGGAAGATTGACAACCGATTTCAGGACACACAGGACTCAGTCACGGAGCTCTCAACCCAATTTGGTAGTCTGAGAGAGGAGCTCCTTAGGTTGAATCGACCGGCTCCTCCTGTGATGGGCCATTAGCCTGGGCACTCCTCCATCCCGTGGCAGTTTCCAGGAAAGCCTAGCACCATGCCGGAAAGGCCTAGGGGGACCAGATAAGGCTCCGGCCCAGGAAGCAGAGATGGAGGAACTAGATCCAGGAGTTGAGACACCAGGAGGGATGGGCCAGATTGCGAGAAATGTGGAGTGGGCTCCCAGGAGGGGAGCAATGGAAGGAATAAGACAAGGTCTGTGATGTCTTTGATTCTGAACCATTATTCACTCCCTATTTTAGTTGTTTTTTTATAGTAATTGTCTAATTATTAATAGGAAATTGATACTATTTTATATATTTGGTGCCTACAGGTGTAACTGCCTAAAACGAATAGCAAAAGAAGGATTTTGGAATGTTTTGGATCAGATTTGGAAGCAGAGGAACTTGCCTAAGGAAGGAAATGAGCAGCAGAGTGCAAAAGGAAACAAGATCCCAAAGTTGGAAGAAACCCGCAGACCTCACGGCCAGGCCCACGGCCGTGAGGCCTGCGATGCTACTATTTATTCTGCATTTTTCTGCTATTTAGGGTGGTTTCCAACCCTAGTTAGTTTTAGTATATTTTTCCTCTTCTCTTTAGATTTCCCTAGCATAGTTTAGATTAGTTTTACATTAGATTATTTAATTTCAAGCTTGAAATCACGGATTGGAGTTGGATTTGTTCTTCATTATTAGTAAAATTCTCTTCATTATTTACTTTTTTTTCTTAGTTTTCTTGCAATGCTTATGGTTATTTATTATAGCTTTGCTTTGTTTACCATTATGATGCGTGAGTAGTTAGCTTTTGGGTTTGGATTAGGGTCCTATTGCTATTCTTGATGCTAGGTTTGTGATTATTGCATAAAGGGAATGAATTGTTTTCCCTAGGGTTTATGTTTGAATTGGATTATGAATTCTTCTTATTGATAATTGATGCGCAACTTTTATTGATTTGCTTTGGAGAGGATTTAATTTCAATGAGAGTTGGATGAAAGACTCAGGCCTAACCAATGTCGAACCCAATTTTCCTACTATGAGAATAGAGGTAATTTGGGGGCTTATAGTGCTTGTGTGTTTCAATGGTTAGGATTGATGCATCACGAAAGTGTGGTAATCCTACTCTAATTCCTGTTTATTGATAGCGAAAGTAGCTTGAACTTGAATTCTTTAGTGCATTGCCAATAATCCTTTGGTTAATTATTTTCCCTTAATTCTGAGATTGTTAGTGCATCAAGATACCTAAAATACCCTACAACGTCGGCTCTTTACAAATAGCCGACGTTGTAAGTGATTTAAAAACAAAAAAATTACCCTACAACATCGGCTCTTTACAAATAGCCGACGTTGTAGGTAATTTGAAAACTACTAAAATACCCTACAACGTCGGCTCTTTACAAATAGCCGACGTTGTAGGTAATTTAAAAACAAAAAAATTACCCTACAACGTCGGCTAATAAGACTAGCCGACGTTGTAGGGTAATTTTTTTATAAAATATTCATTTTATTTTTCTATTTACACCCAACCCTGCTCAAATATATATAGCTATCACAATCACATTCAAAACCTGTACAATTTATATTTATAATATCAAAATTAATAAAAGCAATAAATCTCACAATTGATAATAATTAATAATACAAGTTCATCAAAAATTATCTATAGATAAATTGTGTTTCCTTCCAAAATTTTTGTTATTGTTACTCACTGTATTATCCAAACAACTTATCAAAAATTATCTATATATAAATTGCTGCTTTCTCCACAAAAAACTTGACCTCAAGCTCATTATGTTGGCTCTGCAAGCACAAACAACACAAATAAGATAAGCATTATCAAGATATGCAAAAACATGATGCATTTTTACACTTAAACAACCATAAATACACTAAAACTAATTTACAAATGCAACTCATCTCTATTTGCTAAATTTCACTATAGAATAGTTTTCAAAAAAAACACTAGAGAATAAGCTCTAACAATGTACACAACAACTAAATGTTTAGACAATCCCAAATAAGAAGACCACAAACAATCATGGAGCCATTATTTCCTTGGCAGCTTGATCAGCAGCCT
>CM008341.1:26376415-26390170 GCA_002525835.2 Ipomoea batatas | reverse complement strand
AGATAATACAATTTGATTCATCTATCAACTACGACACGAAAATAAGATTGCAATTTGATTTGGGCACATAAAGAATATTTCTTAGTCGCAAATTTTCATCAAGGTCTAATGATCCCTCCTTAGTAGCTATCGTACTCCGTCCATCTGGCAAGCCTACGGGGCATCCATTCACTTCTCGTAATCCAAACAAAATATTTGAATTCCCCTTCATATGGTTTGATGCTCCTGTGTCAATTATCCATTGCATATTTTTACCTGTCATTTTATCTCCGTTAGCCTTATGAGTATTCAAAATGGCAAGAAGATTCTGCCACTGCTCATTGCTTAGGCCTAGAACACCAAATTTCTCTGAGTCATTCTCTGTCCCTGTATTTTCTCCTATCTTCATTGTCTGGGTGGCATTTGCTCTCACGGAACCTCCCCTTCCGCTTCCATTACCACGTCCAGTTCCACGACCTACTCCATTTCGTCCTGTCAATTTTTCTCCTCCACGTGGACGATCTCCCCACCAGTCTGGATATCTTATGATCTTGAAACAGCCTGATATATCATGCCCAGTCCTTCCACAACCAGCACAAAGGACATTTTTTCCCATCACTTCTCGTCCTTTTCCTTTGTTTCCTGCTTGCACAGCAAGTCCCATCACTTCTCCACGCTCTTCTGCCACCCGAGTTGCATTCTTCACCCTTTCTTCACGGATCAAGGCCGCGTACACTTTATTTAGAGATGGCAGAGGTTCTGTTGCCAACATGTTGGTCCTTACAGTGCCATAACTTGCCTCATCCAAACCCATAAGAAATTGATGCACTTTTTCCTCTTCTCTACGTCTTTCAAGTTTTGTTGAAATATCACATTTGCATCCAGCACACAAACATGTAGGGATTTGATCATAGTTAGCCAAATCATCCCAAAGTGCCTTCAACTTTCCATAATATGCAACTATGGACATCCCACGCTGTTTGCACTCACTTAACTCGGTTTTGATCTACTGAATTCACGGTCCATTTGCAACTGAAAACCGCTCCTTAATATCATCCCACAGGTCCTTTGCATTTTCCATGTGCGAGATGGTTGTGCGCAAGTCGGAATCGATAGTGTTTCGAATCCATGACACCAACATGGATTGAACAGTCCACCAATCCTCATATACAGACGATTCCTTGTCAGGTTCTGGTATGGTTCCTTCTATGAAACCCCATTTTCGTCTAGCCCGCAGCGATGTTCGAACAGCACGAGCCCATTCATCATAGTTCTCATCACCACGTAGTCTGACTTGGGTGATGATGTTTCTAGGATTATCATTTGAGTTAAAATCATAGGGAGAAATCACTCTCTTCATTTGTTCCATCTTCTTACTGTCAACTTCAACTTCTGGCTCTGATGCCATGTTAATACAGTAAGAAGCAGAATAAAATGAAGAGAAGTTCTGTGTTATTCACTGAGAGCAGAGCAGAATATATACAAGGCTACTATCTCAATCTTACCTAAAACACTTTCAATCAATCTACCTAAACAAGACAAGAAATAAATCTCTACCAAAATAATATACAGTATCTAATCTTTACATATATAATATGATTTTACTGCTATTAAAATTCGACGAACTTATGTTCAGTGTATTAGATCTGTTGAAATACGAAATGGATGACTCCTATCAAGACCAAAGAATGGGAAAGATTTTACACCTTAGAGCAACTCCAACCATCCCATCACCAAAACACCTAATTTTTACACCAAATATCAAATCAAAAGGAGAATATTTTCAACATATTCTCACACCAAATTTGATTCATCTCCAACCCATTTACACTAAAACACCAAATTTCTACAGTAAAACACTTTGGTGATGTAAAAGATAACTACGTACATAAGATATTTTTTTTTTAACAACGTATATAAGAGATCCATTTGAAGAGAGAATGAGGAGATGAATCATTGACTCAAGTTGATTTGATGGATGTTCTGATCAAACTATCGAAGTATATTGATCAGACTCTCGATCTCTACCAATGAATACATTTGCGAGTTTTAATTGAAATCCATTACATTCTTCTGTCACCAACCATCCCAACTCAAACATTGTAGAGGTTGGAATAAGAATAGGAAATATTTGATAGAAAAACGTAAGTACGGTTTGTTTTGGAACCAATAAAGTAGATAGTGTAGAAGTAATGAATGTTATATTTATAGTAAAAAGAAATATAAAAGCACAAAAATTGTAGAACGCAAGTGGTAAGAGCTTTGTACTGTTAGGCAATTATAAAATGCATTACAGTTATTGAAATGACTCCACCTCTCAAAAAAGTCGTGAATCCAATGCCATACAAAATTTAGGATTCAATTGACTACACAATGGCATATAAAATGGCAGGTTTGCGTACGACACAGTACGACACAATAAAATGGGAGGTTTGCGCAGAAGAACACAATTGGGACTTGCATTCTACTGTGAATCTGTCATCGTCCAAAATTTATAATTGTAGTACACAATAACAACAAAAGTTATGATTCCAGTGATAAATTGGCAGTACAGTATCAAAATACTTTCTACTTTTTGAAATGACTCGAAACGACCTAAGCACGGGATTCACAGTCAGTAGAATGCATGTGGGAGTTGCGTTCTACTATTTAAAATTTTCACCCGTGAACTAGGATTCCTAAAGAATAATTCGGCGGCAAAATTTAGCTTTTCGCAGTAGAATGTGAGTGGGAGTTGCATTCTACTATTTAAAAAATATCTAGCCAGACCGACATTACGCTTCATTTCACCAGCATTGACTATTGGCTCTCAACCACCGAACTAGTTACGAGACTTTGGTTTGAAAAATTATTTAAATGAGTTCTTGTTGCATTGTTTGTGAGAATATTGTGTTCCGAATCGTTGAAGTGTTGGAGATTTAAAAAGGTAACAAATAAGCTTGATTTTTTTTTTTGTTTTTTATATTTATTGTTGTTATGAATATTGATATATTTCATTGCTTCTAATATGTTGTTGTAATTTACTTCATAGCAAGAGTTAGATCAAACATGCCAGGTACGAATTTAATTATGAGTTTTGTAATTTTGTATTGAAATTTTTATTATTTAAGAATACCGAATTACAATTTTTTTTTTATTGTAGGAGATCAAATTGTGGCACTCATATGTTGTTTGCCGTTTAATGATTCATGTGCAAATGTTGATTTCAATATATCGCTGCAAAATGTTTTATTTTTGTCAAGAGAATGTTCATTTGAACAGTTGTTGACGGAGATAAAAAATTGTTTACAAGTCGGACATTTAGAACATATTTCGTTGTGGGGAAAGTATCACCAAAATCAATCCGAACAGGGTGGTGCTATTTTCCCAATTCCCATCACCAACAATCAAAGTTGGTCATTTTTTGTAAGTGTCATGGTATTGTACGGTCCGTTATTAATTTGTGTTAGACGACAACCGGCCAATCCGACTACAAATGTCAGCTTTGCTCACGGTATTAGGAGAGCAGAACACACCCCTATTAATTTTGGTAATCAGTTTGGTGGTCCTTCTCGACGCAACGCACATGCAGACCTCCCTTCCACGGTTCATGAAATGGAGGCTCTTCAATTGGGCGACACTGATTTTGAATCTGATGGAAGCACTGATAGTAGCGGAAGCGGTGAAGGGGCTGATTATTGGAATGGTTTAGATGATTCCGAAGAATATGTCCCACCGGTTGCACATGCTTCGTCATCGACAACATCTCAGTTTACGTCATATGGCCATCGCTCAGATACGTCGGAATGGTATGATGATGTTGATGAGTTCGGACAAACTATACATTCGCATAGTTCGTCCATTCAAGTTGGAATGGTTTTTGAAAGTTACCCAGATTTAAAGAAATTGGTAGCACATCACAACCTTGCTCAGCACCGACATTTCAAGACCGATTTTAAGCAAGGAAAATATTGGAAGGCCTCATGTTTGTATCCTGATTAGTGTGCGTGGATGATTGCAGCGAGTCAAGTTCCAATTGTAGGGCACTGGATTGTTAAAAAGTTTAATGATAAGCACAGCTTTCGTGTGGATTACAGTGAAGGCGGGGAAGACTACATCCTTACTAGTCAGCTCATTGCGGATTTAATTTTGCTAAAAATTGAAGAGGATCCGAAGTACAAAATCAAGTATGTCCAACAAGATGTAAAGGCCAAATGGGGTGTTGATGTTGGTTACAAAAAGGCTTGGTATGGCAAAGTGCGCGCTTTGGAAACATTGTATGGCACTTGGGAGGAGTCCTACAACGTTCTTCCGCAGATATTACTAGCTTTACAGCAAACAAACCCCGGCACTGTTATTGATATTGTTGCCAACCCAAGTGGTACTCCCAACGAGTATCAATTTAAGTACGCGTTTTGGGCATTTAAACCCGCAATTGACAGATTCAAATATTGTCTACACGTTATTACAATTGATGGTACTCATTTGTATGGAAAGTATGGAGGCCACTTACTACTAGCAGTTTCAATGAATGCCAACAAAGAAATTTTTCCAATTGCGTACTCAATCGTCGATGGTGAAACCGGAGACAGTTGGACTTGGTTTTTGAAATTGTTGGCACAACATGTGTTTGGTGATGTTGAATACATATGTATTATATCTGATCGACACGGTGGCATTGACGTTGCATTTCGTGATTTGCTTGAATTAAGCGAGCCTCGAATACAACGACGGTATTGTCTAAGACATCTGAGATCAAACCTAATGATGAAGTTTAAGAACAAGACATTAAAAACATTGGTTTGCCAAGCTGGTTGTGCTTTTGATACCAGGGCATTTGAAGCAACAATGAAGAAAATACGCGCACTTGACGATGGGGCGTATAATTACTTGAACGCAATTCCTCCTCGCTATTGGGCTATAAGTCACGATGGTGGTTTTCGCCACGGTTTAATGACGACCAATAGTTCCGAATCGTTAATAATAGCTTGAAGGGTTGTCGTATTTTGTCGGTGTCTGCGTTGGTTAAAGTGACATACGAAAAACTTGCGCTTCTGTTCGCACAACGACGAACAGATGGGTTACAAATGCAACAGGCTGGTGTGCAGGGTATTTATTCTGTTGCAATCGAGGGAGTGGTAAATGCTTCCGGAAGGCCAATATATGTTGGTATAAACATAAATGAACGCGTTTGTAATTGCGGCAAGTGGTCTGTTGATGGTTTGCCATGCGTTCATGCCCATGCGGCATGCCATTACGTTGGGAGAGTTGCATATTGCATGGTCCCGAAAAATTTTTCACTTTCGAACTATATTATGTCTTATGAAGGGATTATCATGCCTCTTGTTGAAGAAGCATATTGGCTTCCACCAACGTATAAGTTGTTGCTTCCGGAAGTGCCGGCCGTTGTCCATCGACCCGGTAGACGCCAAATGACTAGAATTCCTAATGAAATGGATCTAAATAACCGCCGATGCGAAAATTGTCGTTCAGCAAATCATGATCTTAGGCGTTGTCCGCGCCTGAATAGACAATAATACTTGTATGCAGTGGCTTTTATGTTTTCATGGGCTATATTTCTAAGAATTTTTATTTTTAGTCAGTAATGTACCTTCCATTTGGCAGAAATTATTATTTCTAAGAATTATTATTTTTAGATTCACATTCTTGCTTTTATGTTTTAATGGGCTACGTTTTAGGTAGTTATTTCTGGAGACATTATTACTAATATTAGTAATTAATAATTAATTCATTTATTATTATTATAAAATTGTGAATTCCACAGCTCAAAGTACAAATAAATAATAATTACCAATAAATTTCATGGTCCACGAGAGAAAATAATAATTTCATTTCAAAAAAATGTAAAATAAACAAACCTAGGGCAAACATATTTTATAGTACACACGGCATTCAAAACATATTTTTTTTTGTCGAGCTTTAAACAGCACAGACAACAATTCATGAAAAAAAATTAGGGTGCTTTCTTCGCTGGACAGTAACTTTCAAAAAGGATTACAAAATTTTAGGGTGCTTAATTATTCCAAAAATCTACTTCTTCCTGTTGGTAGAGAAGGCGGTGCTGGACTCGGTTTTGCTGTAGCTTGATGAGCCTCGACTGGCTTCACTTGACGGGTCTGAATCAGATGAAGTGAAGTAGATGAATTCTCCTAGAGGGAAGCGATTTCTCGTATTAAGTGAGTGAGGATGCTCATTCAAGCTTCTCTCAATAGGTTTGGCTGGTTCTATCTCTTCATCTTCAGAAATGAGGATGAGAGGATCACTAGGAGTGTCTCCAACTTTGTGACCTCCATTTGCAGCACGTTTGGCCTGAAGCATTTCTTGTCTAGCTATTTTAGCCAATCTCCTTGACGTGCGTTTTGGTGTGTTCTTCCCCTCTGGCTTCTTTGAATTCATGATGTCATACAAATAATCAATGAAAATACTGGGGATATAATTCGTAATATATAGATAGGATATAATTACCCCAACAAAGGGCGTGACTGGCAATGGCCGAGTCACGCCCGTGAACTTGTTGGGGGAGGGGGGGCGACTCACGCCCGTGACGGACAGCTTTGGAGGCTGTCCGTCACAGGACAGCCTGGCTGTCACAAAGGGTGACAGCCTTGCAGGCTGTCACTTTGGCAGCCTTGCCAAGGTTGCCACGTATGGCAGCCTTGCCAAGGCTTATGCTCCTCAAATATTTTGGCAAGCCTGGCCGGTTTATCGTTTGTCATTTTTACATGTATATTGCTATATTTATACAGACGAAATAATCAAATTAGAATGAGAATATTAATATTTTGAGACGGAGTTTCACAACACTGGCCATACTGCACATAGTAATAAAATAAGGACAACATTTTTAATTATACATTACGTTCCACATGGTGGTCTTCTCCGATTTCTACCGGGATAACGACGCTGATATTGGATATTAATAGATGGATTAATTTGGGTGGGATTCACCACTTGTGAATTCTGCGTACCATCCTGGTCTTGATCAGTATACCACTGTTGAATCACATGCGGAAATGGCTCGTTTGGCATTACATGTGAGGGAGAACGTACTGGTCGCCCTTCATGTTGGGGATGAAAATGTGATGACGAACCCGTCTCAAAAATATTGTAAGGAGTGCCATGTGAAATTTGTGATGACGGGTCGTGGTCAAAGATGTAGGGACTGGCATGTGGAACCTGTGATGACGATCCAGGATCACAATCACCAAATTGGGAGACATATGGTATTAGAGCACCGAATTGCGTTGCGCCTCCCATTGTATTTGTGTCACCTATGTCGTCATCTCCACCGTGTTGATTTTCATTGTGATCAATGTTATCCTCTAGATCGACGTTTTCTTCAACATCCCTAGGCGGAGCATGACGTCGTCTATGACCCCCTTGCGCGGGGCGACCTCGTCGGTTTACATCTCTACGTCGATCCGGACCGCGAACTTGCGGTATAGGCTCGTACATAAATTCCTGGTCGTTTCTAGGAAAATCAGAAAACATACCCGTACCTTAACCTAACAAGTTCATCTCTAGCAATGTTTTGCATCACATTCGTGTAATCATTGCTTTCTCCACGCTCCTCCGCCATGTCGCCAGCAATGCTAATATGCCTTAAAGCTTCAACCTAAAAATTGGAAAGTGTAAATATGTTGTAGTTAGTAGAGATATTTAATTCTTGTTTTGGTTGTAGATAAAAGCTAATGACATTCACCGTTGCATTGTATGAAGGTGCCATTTGCAAATACCCTTCGGGCTTATGATGATCCGGGTTTCAAATTAACTTGCGACCGTAACGGTAGAACCAATGATCGTAGAGTGGACTTGCAGTTGGACCCAAGGGTGCATGTGGTGCAATGATAGTTAAGCGCTCCAAATGTTGTTCCCACATTAGTACATACTGATTATGAAATATATCCCATTGTTCACTCCTTTGGCGACCATCAAATTTATGCAGTTGTTTATCGTACTCGACATTTGGTGAGATTTCTTGGTATCCACCAAATTGTCGACACACCCTGTCCGGATAGTGCCACTCAACGGCAAAAAAATATAGCAACGGCACACGGGCTGTCCAAATATGTTGTCCTTCTCGACAGAACTGTGGCAGTTTCTCTATGTTGTACGGCATCCATATAAACTGCGTTAGTAAAATTTTGTGTCAGGGAGAAAAAATAAATGACATAAAAACGCAATAGGTAGTTGCATTTTCTTTAAATCGTTAATTTATAGAATGCAATTAACACTTGCGTTCTATTCCATTTCTACAAATCGTACATTTTCCACTTGACAGCGATCTAATTCATCGCGATAAGTGGTATACGTATGATTAGATGTTGAAGGCCACGAGTGTCTACTGTGCTACCTACATGCAATGTTAAAAAATACATCACCAAAGACGAACGAAAATACATTAAATATATTGCATATATGGAAAAATACCTTGCACCGTAAGGGGCATCACCGTTGTTAAACGGGAGCACACTTGGTGGACGCGTACACAGCAATTGCTCCCATGCCCACAGTTGTAACAAAATTAAACAACCACCAACAATAGAACTTTCGTAGTGTGCTGCCCTACACAAGGACCTATACAAAAAAGATAACACAGCCGAGCCCTAGCTATATTGTCCCGCTACAGACAAATCCCCTAAAAAATCTAATAAACATAATTTGATTTTATTTCTAGTGGTTTCAGGAAATAACAAACCGCCCATAAATAATAAAATTATTCTGTGCACGTACTGTTCACATTGTTCGTCAGTTGCCGTTTCAACTTGGAATGTAGCAACGTGTCTGTCTAACGAAGAAATTTTGATAGTAGTACTATTGAAATCATTTGCAGTAGGAGTAAATCCTAAAAGAGTTTCTATTTGTGCAAACCGGGTTACGATACTTTGGTCCATTTTACCAATTACTAGCCGACCATCAACTTTTAAACCCAACAAGACATCTACATTTTGTAATGTAATTGTAACCTCGCCGAACGGTAAATGAAAAGCATGTACCTCCGGTCTCCAACGCTCAACGAGGGCAGTTATTAGGTGATTGTCGAGTTTCATGTAACCCAATCGTGTTACACCATAAAATCTCGATTGACGTAACAAACGTTCAATACGGTCATCAGTAACGACTCTATAAGCAGCACTGGCATAATGTGCACAATTTAAAAGACTATTGAACCCTGCGTTAGCCCAAACCGATTCTGATCGATGATGCACTTGATAAGTTAGTAAACTCGAATCGATAGGCCCTAGATGTAAATAACTTCGACTCATAATTTGTCAAAATAGAAAATATAAAAGTTAACAATACACTAGACAACTTTTGGTGGTCCTTCAAAATATGACATGCTTCTAATTTGAATAGAACATAACATATTTATACCCAGATGATTAACGAAGTGTGTATATATATCATCATACTGTTGAAATGCTTGTTTGAAGCAGTATTTGGATCAGTCCGTAACAGTTGACTGATGGATAGGGACTGACATTTACCAAAGTCAGTCCCCATAATTTTACAAGGGACTAGTTGGTCAGTCCCATTAATTTAAGGGGACTGACATTGTCCCATTAATTTTAAGGGGACTGACATTGGTCAGTCCCCTTCAATGTGACGTGACCGCGCAACAGTGCGCGGTCACGTCATATTTAATTTTTTTTTCATTTTTTTTATTATTTAAATAGTGGGATTATGTTGTCAGTAGTACAATTGGGCAAGTGAACATATGAACACAAGTAGTAAATGTGTTCTACTATGATGGTGAGTGAGTCTTGGGGGTTGCGCCACTTTATCAGTAAAACGCAACTAGCAACTGCATTTTTCTGGTCCATATGAATGCATCTAGCACATGCATTTTTTCTTTTTGTCAGAAGCATTGAAAAATTGCTACCATATGGACAGTTTAATTAAATTGAACAGTGACGAGAATATGAAGAAATGGAGTAGTTGATCTGCACAAGGTAATTAAATTGAACAAAGCTCATGGATTTTTTTTTTCAAATATATGCTGCCATCCTTCTTTGCTTTTAATAAATAAATACTATTAGTACACGTTTTTGAATTATAATTTGGAGGGAAATTAGCCTATTATGAGGGACTGACAAAGCCTTACATTTAAATTGACACACAAGAAAAAAAAATCAATCAAATTGTCGAAATACTTCACTAGTAAAACGTTTATTAATGTAATTGTATTAAGTAGATGAAAGTTGATATAACAAGCATTTTTATTCTTGAAAGTGTATATATATTTTAATAAACTTCAGAACTTAAAATTACAAAATAACATAGTAGTAGTGATTGCAAAAAAAAAATTAAAATTGAAAGAATAAATGATTTATTAACTTTCATATATACAGTTACATCATGAGCTTGTTTGATATAAAATAAGTATTATATTGATAGTTTGCAGACTTATAAAAAACAAACTATCACACTTCTAGCGTGCTTTACAATATAATTTCACTCGTCTAAACCTGTGATTGGGCGAAATTACTATTATTTTTTTTCATAATCTCGTAACATATATTTATTTTTTCGAAATTACTATTATTTTTTTTCATAATCTCGTAACATATATTTATTTTTTAAATAAATATATGTTGCGAGCTTTTATTGGAATTCAGAGATGATTTGCGAGCTTTAATTGAAATTCAACTTGTCGATATTGCCCTCTATAATTTGTATTTGCAATATGAAAAGATATTCAGAATTCATGTCAAAATAAATAAGCACTCTTCAAAATATATAACGCAGACTAACATACTCATATAGATCTATATATTCTTACCGATTTTGTTTCCACATAGCGGGCAGAAATATGTATAGAAACTTTGGAATAACTTGTAAGTTTTTATGAAGTGATGCTACCATATCAACAATGCATATATTTTGTTTGCGTCATGCATTTTGTTTGTGCTGTAACCAGGCCAGAACTATTTATAGGCAAATGACACCACAAAAACGCAACTGTCAATTTAGTTCTTCTGTGTCATATCAAGTTAGTACAATTTTCGTTTTATTTCTTTATTGTTTTAAATAAACTACACAAGAGTTAAATGAAATTTCGGATATACAAAGTACAAACCAGTAAACATTTATACATGTATCAAACTACTACACATATTACATTATAAACCGAATATGAAATCATTTATATTAAATATATCAATATCTTATATTTAAGCAACTAATTTCGCCGTAAATATTATCATGGATAGTATATGTAGTTGACCACGGATAAATATTCTCAACATTACAATGACCAATAACTAGCATTACGATGACGTTATCCTTTATATTGAAGCATACAACATCATCACCCGCATTAATGTTGTAATGATCAATTATTTGTTCCCACTGCTCTATGTAGAATGCTTCATCAAAGTGGAGTTGTAGCTTTTTATCTCCAACTATGAACTCGAGTGGACCCTCTTCAACATTACAGTCGCGGAGAAAAGCACACAACCGGTCATGCTGCATTTTAGGAAGAACTTGTTAATAAATAACTACGGCGGTCGTAACACTTAACAATTGTTTTAGGCATCTTACTGCTCCAAGTCGGCCAAAATTTGTATACAACGAACAACATCGCTCCAGTTCTGCAAACTGAAATATTGGTGGTATTGCAGATCTTGTCGTCACCATAATTCTTCTAATGTGTAAACAAATTAAATTTAATGTATTAATTTCGAACTTTAACATATAACTTAAATAAATAAAATTGTTACGGTACCTAATTCAAATCGACGTGGACTTATTTTTTCCCCATATTGATTAAATTTTCTACGCGGTGTGTAGGGGTGGCCCTTGTAGAAGAAAGTTTCAAGAGTGAAAAAACATGTATGTCCAAATAGTACAATGTCTCTAGGGAATAAATGATTTTCAACGATGAAATCAAATATTCCATCTGTAAAGTGCATGTTTTCGACAGAAACTTCAATTGCGACCGCGTAGTGCCACAAAATTGCTTTAGTAGTCAGATGTTGAATTAGATGACGATGCATACAATCTGGAATTATCATATCCTAAAAATAGTATAATAAATACTACCTCCGTCCCATTTTGTTTGTCTTATTCGGTTAACAAGGCTTGACTGAAGTTATTTTTAATTCAATTTTTCATAATATTAAGTTTAGTATTAGTATATAAAATTTATATATTTAGAAACTACATTAAAAGTACTATTAAACATAAAAAATCAAATTTAAAAATAATTAAAAATTACTAAAGAAAATAAACAATGAATAAAGAGTTGGTTTGACCAATAAATAGTAAACAAGACAGGTAAAATGGGACAGAGGGAGTAATTATTATACAATTTAAATATATAACATACAACTTAGACTGTTAAGATAATTACCAGATTAAGATCAATTTGAATAGCGAACCATGTAATGGTGCATTCAAATATATCCGGCAAATGTATTTGATTGCTGCACGCTATTTAAATGAATTTAAAAAAAAATATCAACAACATAAATGATGGTAACACTGTAACATTGGTAGTTACCTAGTTATACACGATAAGATCTAAACAAAATAGTAACAAATACAAATACACTTATGTGAAGGATAACTAATTTGTTGTAGACGTTGTAAGATGACCGTAGTGTATTGTTGGGCATCTATCTTGTTTGAAAATAATATTGCTTCTGGCGGATTTAAGCCTAACATTTGTAAGTAATTAACCCATCCCTGCGCTGGATAACATAAATATTCATTTGATCCTCTACACGATATAATTGCATATACAATTTTTCTCCTACCAACGGTTATTGCATAGTAACACATCATTTTCTACTATAAAATCTATAAATACATCCATATTGGTTCAAAATATCCGTAAACAAATTGGAGTAATGTACTCGTGTTTTGAAATGCTAAGCTCTAACGGATTTCACGGTCATGCGATATATATACACATTGGGGGTACAATACAACGCATCTGCTGTTTGTGTTCAACTGTTAGCAGTAAAAACGCAATTGTCACATGCGTTCTACTGTTAAAAGCCTGATTTGACCGCTCACATCATTGACGGGCGTGGTCACGTCTGGAAGTGAAACAGTACAACGCAAATACTACTTGCGTTCTACCTCCACTGCTCAAATACTTATCTCATTCAAGAAATAATGTTTAAACTATTCAACTAACTTTTTTTGGAAACAATTTAACTAACAACTTGAAACTTCATACTAAAACTATAAATATGAAAGTGGTGTAACTGCAAACGTTTACACATTTTTTGGTGGAATATTTGTAAATATTTCTTTGAGTAAAACGCAACTGTGAAATGCGGTCTTTTGTTTGATGCGTCACCGGCGACTCACCGCACCGACGATTAAAACGCATCTCTTACATGCGTTCCTCGTATAATACGTGGAACGCATCTCTGAGGGGCTTATTACCGTATGAATAAAACGCAAATGCCTGATGCGTTTAATGTATGAGATACGCAAAACGCAATTGTCACATGCATTCGGATACCGTATTTTGAATTAAAAAAGAAAAACAAAACGCAACTGAGAAATGCTTTTCTGCACTAAAACGCAACTCTCAAATTAGTTTTTCATATTCTTGTCAACAATTCATTTACTTCACATTTTTGTCAATACATTCCCATGCAGCGTCATTTCTGTCATTTTCCCCTTTAGTAAGAGCCCGCGCCAAAATCCAAACCGCCCCAAGTCGGCAACCGTATATAAACACCGTTGGCGCCTAATTCATTTCAAGCACTTAATCTCAACTGTATCATCGGAGAGCTATTCAGAAATCTCTACCAG
>CM008341.1:26347624-26360249 GCA_002525835.2 Ipomoea batatas | reverse complement strand
TTTTTTTTCGCGTAAGACATACGACGTCGGTTATTTAATTAACCGATGTCGTATGTTATTATTTCACTTTTAACGTCGGTTTTTCAAAAAACCGACGTTATATGTTGTTTCTATCGTAGTGCATTCTTGATTTGAGTGATTTTATGGTGTTTGTTAGTGTTTTGAAATCATTTTAGATCAAATCCGAAAGCAAGGGAACATTTGAAGGCATGCTTTGAGTCAAAATGAATGAATAATGTTGATTTTGAGAGCTAGACGCGTCCGGAATCCTGCTCGTCGCGACGAAATATTCCAGTGCATGACGATTTGAGCCAAGGTCAGTGCTTGACGTGTCGAGAGATTCCAGTGAGCGTTTTATTCTGAAGAATCCAAGGGTCGACGCGTCGAGAATCCTGTGACAGCACAAATTTCTGCTTCGCGGAATTGCCTATTTTGCCCATATTTTTGCTCCCACTATATAAGGCTCATTTTCCCAAAACCCTAGGCGGAAGCTGCATTTTTGGAGACAAAAAGGAGTGAGGGTAAAGGGTGTTGTCAATTCAAGAGTTGAAGGAGGGATCCACCAACTTTAAGAGAAGATTATCACCTCAAGGAGCTACAAGAGCTTAGGAGGAAGAAGGAAGGGCTAGGAAGACTACATTCGAGAGAATCTCTTCCCCTTTTCCTTTACTTTTTTAGTTTTTGTAAACTCTTTAACATTTGTGCTTTGAATTCAATACTAGCCATGAGTGGCTAAACTTATTAGGGATTTTTGGGTGAAAGTTGTTTATGAACCTATTGTGCCTAGTTCTTCATATTTCAATGTTATGTTTATATTTTGGTTTTATACTTGTGTTGCATTTGTGATTTCTATTGTGCATGCTTGTGATTAAAGGCCTAAATTACTTGTATCTTGCTATAGTTGTGTCTTGATGGAAGTTAGGACATAGATTAGAGCACTCACATTTGTACTTAACTTTTGCACCTTGGGAGAGGGCATATTTGTTAAGGGATTTCATTTAGATTGCTTGTTCTCGTTTAGTTCCTTATCGTGGGTTTGAATTATGGGAATAATTCATTCCCTATTGTGAATGCAATCATCCACATTTGTTAGAACCCAAATTAAATATCTCCTTTAGATTGGCACTAGGTGAGTAAACACTCGAACCGGAAATCCCACTCTTACTCTCTATATTGTTTTCATCAACTTGCTTTCTTTATTACCTTTGATTACTACTAAATTTGCAATCAATCAAACATCAATTTCGTTAGGATTAGCTTCACATGAATATATTAGTAACTAGTGTTCGGTACGCCCCGCTTCCTTGAGGATCGATAACCCAATACTCGGGTATTTGTTTGTTATAAAAATATGCTACAACCAATACCATCTATGTTACAAGATTTCAACAAAACAATAAAGGTACCCACGCCATAAGGGGGCATAGTCGCAACCTAGGAAAGACGAACCCCCATTTGTCGAGCCATTGAGGATGGTGTGCCCCGTAAAAAAAAAAAAAGGAAGGCTTAGTGTTATCGAACACTAGGATAATCACAAATTGCCACTACAAGAAAAATCGCGAATCGCGACGGAATTTCGCGACGGACAACATTCCGTTGCGATTTAGCAACGGATTTTGCGACCGAATTGATTCCGTTGCGAATTCGCGACGGATATGGCGACGGAAATTAATTCCGTCGTTATTCTTGGCGCAATGAGAAATAAAACCCGCGAAATCTTAGCGGCAAAAAATTCGCGATAGATTTCGCGACGGATTTATGTTACGTCGCCCTTTTGACGACGGAAATGGCGACGCATTTATGTTCCGTCGCGAAACGGCGACGCACTCTACGACGGATTTCGTTCCGTCGTGAAAATAATAATTTATGTTTAATAATAATAAGTTCGCGACGGAATTAACGACGGAATAATTCCGTCGCGATTTGTTTTGAAAATTTTATTTCTTTCCACTATTTAAACGATGTCGTATTACGGATAATTTTTTTATTAAGGAAACCCTATTTCATACTTAGACTCCAACAAGACCAAAACACAAAACGCGATTCCACGAAGACCAGGACTGCGCTGCGACTGCCGACTCCGCCACCGCCGTCCGCGACTGCCGACTCCGCCACCACCGTCCACGACTGCCGACTCACCAGGCTTCAACGAACACCTAACAGTAGGTCAGGCCGAATTACCCTTTCGTTTTTTTTTCCAAAATTGATCTTTTGAATCAGAATAATAGATGTTGCATTAGATATTTTCGAAATAATTTACCCATATAACTGATGTTGTCATATTTGCATTACATTAATTGAAATCTGCAAATTTGATAGATTGAATCTTTACCTGCCCTATATATGTGAAATTGTGAATTGGTAAAGNTCTATCGCGCTCTCAGCTCAGACTATGGCATACCTAGAAAACAGTTTAGAAAACCATTAGCAAAAGAATGCTAAGCAACCAACCACTCACACTCGTGAGAAGATACATAATATAATAAGGTTTGTAAATAGGTTTACACACACGTATAGAATATACACACCAACGAACTGTTCTTTATTTAAAACAGAGACTCAACAACAATAAGCTGAATAAGTCACAAACCAAGACTCTTCCAAATGAAACCGATATCCAATACGAATGCATAAGACATCAAGTCCAGACACAAGATACCGACTGAATCATAACTCTAACAGAATAAACACAAAGAAACAACAAGATATCAATCGAAATACAACTCAATCAAGTAACTACAAAGGAAACCAACAATCCACAATACCAAGAAATAAGCACCAAACTACAATACCAACCATCAAACCAACCCTCCATACCAATATTACAACGCAGAGGCATACGAGCCATCACTTTAGAGGCACACAAGCCCATTATCACAGAGGTACCCAATTCCCAATCATAGAGGCACACGGGCCTAATTACGGAGTCATACAATACCCAAAACAATACCAACCACAAACAAACCATAATTCCACCAACCGCTTCCCAAAGGATATCAAAGACTCGACAAGATAAGGAGATACTCGTAAGGAGTCAAGGTTTCCACATACCAAACTCAGATTCATTCCCAAAGAATCACCCACCAGCAGTGTTCATTTCATAATATAAACACAGTACATACTCAGAATGATAGCCAAAGAATAAGCTAACAATACTAGTTCAATAAATCAAGATGAATGACTAAAGATCATGAATAAATACTCAAGAATCAAAGGGAATACTCAAAAAAATGTTCAGGACACATTCCAGAATCAAAAGGAATCAAACAGAGTTCAAGGATCGCAAAACAGACACTGGATCAGAATCTCGAATAAACTGATGGAACACAGTAGCGGAGTGCCCTGGTCCGCTGGACTGTACCGCAAGAAGATCGCTGAGGAGATCAACGGATCACACCTCCCCGCCACACCAAACCGTCGTGTTCTTGAGGAAGAGATTGGCGGGATACATTATACCGCCACCCACCTCCGCAAGAACACCCTCCCAGATTACAGAACAGAATACACGAAGATTTAATCCATAATGCGAAACATGCTCAGAATACACAGATTACACATCTCAGAAGCCAATAAATCATGGAATCCATAAAAAGAATTACTCACACACATCTAGATACAAAGGATGATGAACACAAGTCCAACAATCCACAAATAAAGGTTCACAGACCATCAAACAAAGCTATAACCCCAAGAAATTCACAGGATTCCCACACCAAATCATATATATAGATCATGAGTTAAAATAGGTTTAGTGAGACATGGATGGTTACCTCTTGGAGCTCTTCTCAACCAAGCAATCCTCAATACACCTCACAAGGCACCACCTCCTTCTTGATCATCTTTTTCCCAAGAAAGATCTCCAAAAGAATATAATGAGAACTTATAAAAGACTATGAAAACATGATGAGAAATGATGTCTTCCTAAGGAGAAATACTTACCCAAGAGCTATGGACCCTAAAAGAGCAATCTTGACTTGAAATCTTGAAGGATGAAGTGTAGGATATGCTTAGGGTTCTTAGAGGTGAAAGAGTAGGAAGAAATGTACTTTGCAGGAAAAGGAAAGAGCTAGGGGCTGTAAGTACAAGACTTTTTATATGAGTAGGGAAAATCATTACATACACAATATATGTATCATATTAGGGTATTAAAATAAGACATGGGCTTATTTGTAAGGAATGGGTCATCCATACTCAATATTAATTTAATGAATATAAATATGGTCCTTCCAATGATTGGGCCATTACATAATTAATATACTTGTAAGGAATAGAAAGGGTCCAATTAAAGAACATCCCTTACAAAATTAATTCAAGGAATTGGACCTTTGATTAATTAAATAATTCCGGATGGGAATTATATTTCTTTAAAATGGTCGGAGCCCAATTAAATTAAATTAATTACACGGTAGAATTAATTACCAGGTTTCAAGGCTTGAATTAAATACGGGGTGTTACATTGGTACTTTGTCTTAACCTTTTAGGGGTTTGAGTCTTCCTAAACATCCCTTGAATTGAGCTTGCCATTGTCATATATTGTTTGCCATGTTTCTTTAATGAAATAGATGATACCACCTACTTGACTGTTGTGCATTATCTTGTTGTGTTGGCATTTGAGGTGTGAGTTTCTTGAAGTCATCTTTGGCCCTCATGGTGCTTAATTAGATTGATGACTTGCTTGGCGACAAGCAAGACTAAAGTGTGGAAATTGTGATGAATGCCAAATATGTCTTATTCTATGGGGTGTTTGAGTGGTCTCTTGTGCATGAATTGAGTTCTTATACACATTGATAGACATTTAACAAGGGAATTCACATCTAAAGATGCTTACTTGTCATTGCAGGAATGAAGAGATTTTTGCCTACAAATAGCGAGCAACAAGATGGGAGGATTTCATATCATTGTAGCGAGGCACCAAAGTGAGCGTAGTGATAATAGATGCTTATGCTTGCATTTTGAAAGAACAAGGAAACAAGGCAAACCATGCAAATAGTTTAGGGTTGCACACTTAAGAAAATTTTTACATTTGGGGTTTTTATTTTTTTATTTTAAAAAGTTTGAGTCATTTTCATTTTTGGTCCTAATCTTATTAGGGAATTGCCAATTTTAGTCCACTTCATTAATTTTTGCCACATTGCGACCAGTCTTATTTAGTTCTTGCCACTTTTAGTCCACCGTTAAATTTTTTTTTGTCAAATAACAGTCCAAAACAGGGTTATTTTGGTTTTTAATGATTTGATCATAACCTTTACGCTTTGCAGTGGTTTTCCTTACACATTTTCATCCAATGAAGAGGTCCGGCGAAAACCATGGCTTTGTAATGTGGCTCACATGGCTTTCGCCAGACCTCTTCATTGGATGAAAATGTGTAAGGAAAACCACTGCAAAGGGTCAAGGAGATGACCAAAGCATGAAAAGACCAAAAATACCCCTGTTTTGGATGGCCATTTGACAAAAATTTTAACGTTGGACTAAAAGTGGCAAGGACTAAATAAGACTGGCCGCAATATGGTAAAAATTAATGAAGTGAACTTAAATTGACAATACCCCAATAACAGTAGGACCAAAAATGAAAGTGACTCAAAAAGTTTTTAAAATTTAAAATAAATAAATAAAATAATTTATTAAAGGTTAATCATCACATCAATGATTAACATGGAGAACCAGTTACTTTGGGAGTGTTTGGCAATTGGTTGTAAGCTAGTAGCTAATGACTGATTGTGTTAACTTGTTTGATCAGCTGATAATATTATCTAATCATAGAAAAGTGTTTTGTAAATTAGTTGTTTACTCTTAGCTGATTACACATAAAATGATGTATAAGCGCATAAGTATATTGGTATTTACTTATCTCTTAAAGTATTTTTATAATTTATTGTTATCGTTTTAGTATTGGTAATTATTTGTAACTATAATTTTTCGTTTTATTATTAATATTGTTATAATTATAAAGAAATACTTCATAGTTAATAAAAAATTAATATTAAAAATATAATTTCAAATAAAAATATAATAAACATAAATTGTTAATAATAATTCAACATAATAATTAACACAATTTTATATATGCGTGTCTATTCTCGAAAAAGAGTCAATTTAGATGTTGAGTTCTAGGCGATTCTGATGATATTAAAAATGTAAATCTGAATAAAAATCAACAAATTTAATAAGAGCTAATAAAGTTAGACACATAGACCCTAACAGAACTAAAAAATGTTGACGTAATTATTTATTCAAATGAATAATTCATATTATTTTTGATTTAATATTTTCTTATGATTTTCCTATCTTAATTATTATTATTATTATTATTATTATTATTATTATTATTATTATTATTATTATTATTATTATTATTATTATTATCATCATCATCATCATCATCTTAAATTAAACTAGTAGTTGCACCCGTGCGATGCACAGACATATAATGTAGGCTAAAGATTAAAACTATGGTAAAAAAAGAGTATTTTTTTTTGAATACTACTAACTCTATTACAATGCAGTATCTGTTCATAACTACTTTCTCAACCAATTGAAGCACAAGAGTCAGCATTGCCTCCATTAAAGCTCGAACCCACCACCTCCCGTATAACGGGAAGGATTTGATGCCACTGGACTACAAGGTCCTTGGCTAAAAAAAGAGTATAATAGTATATGAAATAATTAATGATAAACGATTACAATTTCAATTGTATTACACATTATTGAAAACTTCTTTGTAAACGATATTTTTAGTCGTACTTACAGATGGTAAATTATCCTCACATATTAAAAATTTTAATCTCCCAGGATCACTTACTATTGAGACTGCTACATACATTTGATCATGATTAAAGATGCACGAACTAACATTATATAAATTAAAATGAAGTATTGTTGTAAAATAAGAATAAGAAAAGATAATATTATTAATTAAAAACCTATTTGTAAACTACATTAGTAATAGAAGTACAAATATTTTTTGATTCATCGCAAAATATAATTTTGAGGTCGCCTGGTCTTGATGCAGCCACATATAATTGACCATTGACAAAAATTAGTTTCTTTAAAATCAATTCAACATTTGACAGTGTTTGCTCTTAACTTTTGTTGAGTCATTGAATAGATACTTTTATTATATTAAAATGTATTTTTTATTTATGGTTCAAACAAATGTGTAGACCATGGTCCATGAAATAATGAACTCCCAACCCTACTTTGGCTTTACCACTTTTTATTTTCTCTATTATTGTGTTTTCCTCTCGTTACTTTCACGGGATTTTTCCTCTCGTTACTTTCACGAGCTTTTCATTATCATTAGCATAAATCATTTAGTTTGGTTTCGGCAAGTGTTGATTTTATCATGGGCGAGCAAAAAAGAATGATGATGAAGACCCAGATCTTTGATGAAGCTTTAAGCTCCTTGAAGGAACATAGCTTCCTAGTTATGAAACAGTCTGCGATTCAAGTTTCCTATAGCATAGTTAGAAAAGTTGTTTTTATGTGTGACTGTAAGGAATGGTTTACCATTTCATTGATTCGTTGATGTAAACGTTTTATGTTATGAATTAATGGAATAGCTACGTTTACCTTCAAAAAATGAACTTTTTATTTATGGTTCAAACAAATGTGTAGGCCATGGTCCATTAAATAATAATTGCCAGATAATACCAACTTCAGAGTCCAAAGGTCATTTGTTTCCAACCAAAAATAATAATAAAAATTTCAGAGGCTAGGTATATACTGACTTTTGGTTTTCCTTCTCGTCTTGATGCAGCCACATATAATTGACCATGGACAAAAATTAGTTTGTTTAAAATCAATTCAATATTCAATACTGTTTGTCCTTAACTTTTGTTGGGAGTCATTGCATATATACTTTTATTATACTAAAATGTATTTTTATTTATGGTTCAAACAAATGTGTAGACCATGGTCCGTGAAATAATGATTGTCAGGTAATACCAACTTCAGAGTCCAAAGGCCATTTGTTTCCAACCAAAAAATAAATAAAAAATTCTAGAGGCTAGCTAGGTATATACTCATTTTTGGTTTTCTGTTTTCTAGAATTCTATTTTACTCTGTCTCTTACCCTCCAGTCTCTATGCAATGCCGCCGCTCACCCCTGTCACCTTTCACTCTCTCGATCTCTCTGCTCGCACTCACCCATCGTTCTGTTACGTTTTCTCCAGCATGCACGAACTAAATATTAGAAATATTGTTATTGTGTTATAGTGAGATAATTAT
Source organism: Ipomoea batatas (assembly GCA_002525835.2). Taxonomy (NCBI): domain Eukaryota; kingdom Viridiplantae; phylum Streptophyta; class Magnoliopsida; order Solanales; family Convolvulaceae; genus Ipomoea; species Ipomoea batatas. The sequence continues at coordinate 26,352,023 of CM008341.1, read as the reverse complement.
TATTATAATTACTTTAACTTCTTTATTTAAGAAATAGAAACATGAATTTAAAATTTAAATTTAAAACCAAAACTTATTATTAATTAATAAAAAGTAAATTGAATGTTACACATTATTAAAAGCACCATGGTAAACAATGTTAGTAGTTGAAGTACTAAATTTATTTGAGTCACTACATATATATTAATATTTTAAATCCAATTGGACTACTAAACCTAAAAGCAACAACACACAATTAATCTTAGTATGTTACCAGTGCGATGCATTGAAGGAATATTAAACAATTATATAATATTACTATTCATTTAAAAATTTGCAACTTCATATAAACATAAATTAAATTCATGTATTACAAATACATTAAAATATATTCAATATAAATATTACAAAAAGCCTAAACATTAATACTAAAATGTACAAATTTTAGTTACAAATTGTTAAAATTTAAAAACGTGTAGACAATGTTGGTCATTGAAGAAGAGTACTCTCTATTTTGACTTGAACTAACAACTTTAAGCCCTTATGGTTGCTATCCATATACAAAATAGATTCTTTTTTACTTTTTAAATGAAATTCCCGGCTCCATTACAATGTCTTCATTTCTTTGTGTAGAAATTTAATTAGCAGACAATATGGCTAAATTTTCTACAAAAGTCAAAACGAATATGTCAATTAATTTATTGTAGTAAGATAACAAAATAATTAGTTGAAATATTACTCGATATGGAGTAAGTCAAAACGAGCTTTGACCGAGCGGCTCGTGAGCAGCTTGCGAGCCGCTCGCCTCATTTACACCCCTAGTCACCACATATCAAATTGTTGAGACATTTGGGGTTCAAATAGATAATAGATTTAGTTTGCGTGGCCAAGCACCTTGTGCTCAATTGGCATGTAGTGGCCACCCTCAGATGGGAGGTCATGAGTTCGAGTCTCAGTGGTAGAGATCAGTTGTATTCAAAAAAAAAAAAAGATTTAGTTTGCGTGTGTGTACATACATATAATTTTGAAATTGTTATTAATGATTTCATTTAATATTTTAAACCGATTATTCATTTTAAAGATCTTCAAAATATAATCCATTATACATTATCTCTATATTTTAAAAGTTGTTTCACAAAAAAAATTAACATACATTTTTACAAACTACTCCGTAATTATTTTAAAAAATCTAAATTAAATGTAAAAAATAATTTCAATCCTTCTTTATCTGATGAATTGTTCAATCTCTATCCTATGTTTCAAAAAACAAAATTTTACAAAATATCACTCATATATGGGATCTAACCCTAACACCGATTTTCTCTGCTGCCCACACCCATCGCACTCTCTGCCTATTACCCCTCTCATAGTCTCTCTCTGTTTCGCACTCTCCCCATTACCAGTCCTCCGCCCTCGGTGCTTCCGCTGTCTGACCTCGGCGTCTTCCGCTCTCCGCCATCAATGTCTCCGGCTCTCCACTCTCAGTTCATTCCGCTCCCCGCCGTCGATGAATAACAGGCACTCTCATGGTCTCTCTGTATCATAGCAAGGGAGTGTGAGAAGAGAAGCAGCAAAAATGCCGTTCATATCCAAGATACAAAGACAATCAGATTACAGCTTCTTCCCTTCTAGTTGCCCCATCGTCATCGACAATGGTGCCTCCTATTTCCGGATTGGGTACTCTATCCAAAACCCTAATTTTTCCCATCTATTTTCGGTGCATTTTTTTTCGGGTTTAATGAACGTATGGATGATAAAAAGCTTTGATTTTGGCTTTTTGATTGCCTAGATGGGCTGGAGAGAGTGACCCCCGTGTTATCTTCCGAAACATTGTCCAAAGGCCTCGCCATAAAACTACGGGTAATTAGGCTTTGTCGCATTCCTCCTCTTTCTTCTTTTTATTTATTTATTTATTTTTAAATATATTGTGACATTTCATTTCTTACAGATTGTTCAAGTGTTATTTTTTATGTGCAGTTGAAAGTTGACACTTTCAATTTAGTTATCACTTAATCAACAATTAATTTTTTGCCCCAACTTCAGTTAAGGAAACCAAAGGTCCAATTTCTTGGTTTTTGCAAGGGTCCTTTGTAATGGCATAACATTGCAGATACAGGTTTCTATTCATATTTACCACCAACCCTTGAACTTTTTCAATTAATCTAGAGATGACTTTGCATGACATTCAAAACAATAGGAACATTGCCTTAAAGATGTTGAGTTCTTAATTGTTTACTGTTAGGCCATGGGCTCAAGCCTACTAACAATCTATTTGAAATTAGAGTTAAAGTTGCACATATCTTTTTTTTTTTCCCAGACTTGCATGCCATGGGAGCTTGTAGTTTTAGGAAATCAAAGGAAGATAGCACATAGTTGGAACTAAGGCACCATGCAACCTACCTCAAAAGGGCCAATAGTATAAAAGCTGGAACTCTCTTTACCCTATTGATACTGTTCTCCCTTCTGCACACATCCCTGAAACAAGGATGCTAAGAAGCATTTGTTTTGGAATTAAATAAAAATCATATAAAAGATGTGTCAATTTTTTAAATTCTGTTTCTTATTGATTTAACCACTGCTTTTACAATTATGCCATTCCATATTAACGCTGCATTTTGGGCTTGATAATTTACCTTAAGGTATTTGACTATTAGAGTGCAAAATGAATTGAAAATACGGAAATAGTCACAATTGATTCAGGAATGGACTATGGAAGTTTTATAAGTGAATGGAACGATATGATAATGTTCATTTATCAATTTGATAACAGTTTGCTTTATTCTTTATTAATGCAGGTGAAACTGTCACTATTGTTGGTGATCATAATCCTGCACTATTGAAATATTTTGATTGTACGCGATCAGGCCCTCGCTCAGCATTTGATAACAATGTTGTTTATCAATTTGAGATAATGGAATATGTAAGGAGAATAGCCTATTGCCCTATTGGATGTTTACTGATTTCTGTCTGTTTGATTTGTTATTTTTTGGTATTACACAAAAAAATATTGATTGCAGTGTTTTGTTTTTTTCAATGAAAACATACCTAATGAGATGCATTCTTAAACTGAAAAACATGAACCCTTTTATGATGATAAAATATTTATACTCAATGAGATAATAGGATTGGATTCTGACTACTATTTGATTTATTATTATGTTTTCATATGTAGATTCTTGACTTCGGGTTTGATCGATTAGGTGCAGATCAGTCACAGGTACATTTTCATGAGCATTCATCATTTTGTTTAATTCTCGCAGGAGAAATTATTAATAATGGATCCGGAGCAATACATAGTTTCATTTGTGTACAAGGCTGACTGATACTTGTTTCTGTATAGGCTTTCAAATAATAAACAAATTGGAGTTTGCCTCATGTTATGTTGTAAGATTTGTTTGGACTTTGGAGTGTCTATACACAGGGCTAACTTATGCATACACCTTCTTCGGATTAGAAGTTGTTCATCTAATTAATTAGATGTATTTCCAAGTTTTAATATTCCAGCTTCAGTCTAAGAATCTGCATGTCTTATGCTTATCTGGATTGGGCTTAAACAATTCAATGGTAATGTATATGGAATACATATTTAAATGTAAATGAAGAGATATCAGCGGGATGTGCTACTCTAAATTTCCTAGACATAGCCTGAAACCAAAGTGTCACCTAGAAAGATCCTACCGAAAAGTCTAAAGTAACTCATTTTTGTGTCTTTCCTCCATTCATTTGGAAAACATCACTTATATGCACAACTTTTGCAGTTTGATCTTTACTCATGTCTTTTATAATATATCACCCTTCAATTCACTGCTTGAGTATTATGTGTTCAAAGTGTGTTTGAAACTTGTTCTCAAGTTGTTTCTCGCTTTTGGCTGTAATTTTATTTTATTTTATTTTTATTTATTTCTTTTTATATTTAGTTTTTGTATTGGCTGGTACCCCTTTGGTGACTTTAGTGATATCCCTATTAAAAAAAGAATGAAAAACTCTCGACACCATTGCTGTTCTACTTTTCTGACAGGACAGATCAACCATCCTGTTTTAATTACCGAGTGTGCTTGCAATCCAGTCCAATCTCGCAGTAAAATGGCAGAGTTGCTTTTCGAGTCCTATGGAGTACCCTCAATAGGTAATGAAGTTATGAACACATATCTTGGCTACAAGGCGTAAGCCTTTTAGATCTAATGTGGTTAAACAAATGCATTGTTTACCATTTCCTTACTTGGCTCATTACATGTGCCATAATAGCATTATGGATCTATGTACTACTTCAATCATTGCTGCTTATATACTTGTTACCCCATAGTATTTAATTTACAATTTTTACTCTTGCAGCATTTGGTGTAGATGCTGCTTTCAGTTATAAATATAATCAACAGCTTGGGATTTGTGATAAAGATGGCCTTGTAATCTCCTCAGGGTT